>OX376367.1:11202500-11802500 GCA_947369235.1 Udea olivalis | reverse complement strand
GGTCAGTATGTAAGTTACCACTCTCGCACCGTTTCGTTCGAACAAAGCTGACTTTTTCAATTAATAAGATTTCGTAGATGAAAATGAATGACACACATCAAGAATTTAGTTTACAAAAAGTTTTGTATTTAGTATTACAACATAATAAATAAAAACACGTAAACTTTAATAATTAAACTTGCAATTCCTTTTGTAGCTTTTACAGAGAGTTGTAATAAAAAAAATATACATATACTAATGTCGTGGATAAATTCGACTCAAAATACGTTTTACAACAGATATTAGTATTCTAAAACGCATAACACCTATTTATACAACTGTAATATTATTTTAGAGCTAGTCGAGTGACATGTTAGGTATTAATTAAATGCCAGGGTTCCTGTGGCACAAAAGCCGAGCAAGAGCTGACACAAAATGCCTCTGTACATCAGTTACTACTTCGTTATCATCATGAGAGTAAAATTTTCATCTCTAATTTTTTTTTTGTTCATTACTGACCGAAAAGACAAATTCCTAAATGTCTACCTATGCGACACTTAGGCTGACAAATCAATTAGGTTGGACAAAGGACTCTAATGCCAAAAAGAAAGAACTTTACTATTTTCCAAACCTCAAAGCTACGGGTCTACTATGTTTACAATACTATATTGAAGTATAAAATCTATTAAATAAAATCTGCTAACCTTTAAATTAATTCGAGTATTAGAACCTAACGTGGCAGGACGTTATCAAGGTTGCTTTGGTTTTTTATCTGTGTTTTCCATCACCCACTGGAGAGTAAGTCGCAAATATACTGCTTCGAGGTTCAAGGAAAAATTAGAAAGAAAATTTAATGCAGTAGTTAGTAACAATAAAAAGTTCAAGTTCGTACAGAACGCTCAGTGCGTAATTCTGACTGGCATTAACCCGTATTTTTTGAAAGGATGAGGTAATTCAGCAGTCCGGAAACAACAAAGTTGGCGACCAGCGCAAATGGGCGACTTTCTTAGTTTCCCTCGTGATTAATTGGGGTCCTGACTGCTGTGAGAAACAACCCTCTGACCTCCGTCCAACTTCATCATGAACGCGACTTGGATATTAGGCGATTCAATTAAAACGCGCTCATTATTAGGATTTTAGTTAGGGAAAAATAAGGTACTTACATCAAAATTGTTAGATTGTTATGGCCTGACATTTAAAGCATGGATTGTAGACCCGTAGCGCTAGGTTATTTTGAGGCCATGAGTTTAAAAAATTCTAAAGTTGCTTATTTCCTGCCTGTAGATAGAATTGTACTTAAGAAGCTTATAACTGGGTTTTGTGTCACATCTGACTGTTGCATAATCAGCAATTCGACTATTTGTATGCCATACTTTTGTTTCAAAATAAAACTGCCCAAATTAATTTTAAAATGTTTAAACGAGTAGTATAGTTCTTTAGTTTAGTTCTTTCATAAAGTAAGGAATAGCATAATAAGAGAGCGCTGTGGTGTGAAAGAGGATGTTGTCACGAAAATTGAGATCGGAATGCTAAGATGGTTTGGGCATATGGAAAGGATGGATGAAAAGCGATTAACGAAACAATTTTAAGAGGCGAGGGTGGATGGAGCTGTTGAAAGGGGAAGGCCTAGACGGACGTACTTAGGACAAGTCCAAGACGTGCTCAGAAAAGGTGAGGTCAGGAGTACCCTTATTCGAGGAGCATGTATGAAAGGATTAATGAGAGTGGAAGAAGCGCAAGAGGTGTGTCAGGACCGCAGCAAGTGAAAAGATGTGGTCTCTGCCTACCCCGTTGGGAAGAAGGCGTGATGGTATGTATGTATGTATGTAGTATAGTTCTTGCAAATCTGCAGTTCTAGTAGTCCTCAAAGTAAATTCACCATAACTGCACATACTTGCACTTTAGGAACCAATTATAGTAGTTGTAACTGTCATATTATTGAAAGAGTCCATACTACTAAATATCTAGGAGTTACTTTAGATAAAAACTTGTCATGGTACCCGCATCTGTCTTTAGTTACAAATCGAGCCAGGAAATTAATTTGGTTATTCAGACACTTACGAAACATTGCTGATAAAAAACTAATAACTTATATCTATGCTGCCCTTGTTCAGTCTATTTTATTATATTGCATGATAATCTGGGGAGGTACCTATAAGACACGTTTTTTAAGTATTGAACGCGCTCAAAGAGGAATCCTAAAGATCATGTTAAAAAAGAAAAAAATATTTAGCACCTCTAAACTATACTGTGAAGCAAACGTTTTAACCGTGAGGCAATTATACATAATGCAATGTATACTTAAGGTTCATAAGCAAAATCCTATAGATCCAGTTATACTTAAAAAGAGAAATCCCTATTCTGTAATAAAACAAACATCTAACAGAACAATGTTTGCAAGACAACAATATTCTTCACAATCAATCGCCATCTACAATAAAGCAAACAGATTAAAAAAAATATACACCATGACCCTCAAACAGTGCAAAACAACTATTATGAATTGGCTAAAAGAGCTTAATTATGACCAAACTGAGCAACTTCTAGTGTAATGATATAAAAAAAAAAAAAAAAAAAAACTACATGTAAAATAGGAAGACAGCATAAATTATTAAAATAGGCGATATTTAGGCATCATACACAATATACGCGCACATAACACACACAACTGATACTTACACACACATACACTTACACACACACACACACACGTAAACCCACACACACACACACACACACACACAATCACTAACTAGGCTATAAAATTTAAATATATTCATATGTTAAGATTAATACTTACCTTTGTTGTTTACATTTATATGAATCGAACGAAGGAGCGGGCTTCTCCTAATACAGGTTTTTATAAACTTAAAAGGAGATGCCCAACACTTGTAATAATGTACCATTTAAGCAATAAAGAACATTTTTGATTTTGATTTGATTTGATTTGAAATCACGAGCGCGCGTGAATTGAACGAAATTGAGCTTTATTGTTCGGTATCAAGAGCGTCGGCACGCGCGCTCGTAAAATGATTGCACTATATCATATGTAGTCTAGCTTTTAAGCCAATCCTAAAAAATTGACATACTGTCGCGGACTTTTTTAAGACTTTTAAACGGTAACAATTCTGTCATACAAGATTTTTGCGAAACTTCAACCATTTACGCAGCGGAAGCTCTCAAAAGGAAAAAAAACCCGATTTTGAAACATTCTTCATTGGTGCTCCGCTCCTATTGGTCTTACAACATACCATCACGACCCAACGGGGTAGTCAGAGGCAAGTGACTGTTGCCGTCATGGTGAAAGGAACACTCAGAAGCCCACTTTTCACCAATGGTATTAGAACCCAACGTGGTAGGTGGTGAGCCTTCCGCCGCTATCCGGGTTGATTTGGTTTTTTAACGATGTTTTCCATCACCGGAGAGTTATTCGCAAATTAAACAATGAACACAAAGATTTTGGTTCTGGCCAGATTTGAACTCGTTACCACACGATCTGCGGCCCGAGTTGGAGTGCTTAACCACTAGAACACGACGCTATTGGTGTTAGCGTGATGATATACGAGTATAGCCTATAGCCTTCCTCTACATAGTCCATAGATGTTTTTATCGGGCTGTATTGTGTTAATTTTTATTGTATTTTGAATAATGTGAATTAATAAATAAATAAATAAATAATAAATATGCGCCAGACAACACACCACTTGCCATGGTCTCGAAGTAAGGATAAATATCCTTGTGTTACGAGGTACCAGACAGGGAAATAAGCCAGGGGCGTCACCCAGCACACCCAGACCCGAGCCAAATTTAATAATTTCGAATGTACTGTAACGTTCAGACGTAATAATAATATTCGCATGTTACCTAGATAGCTGAAGAGGGGAAGCCATACAATACTAGCCTAAGATCTTCTGTGTAACCCTTCTTCATGTGCTGATAAATTAATCATCGATAAATGGGATATCTAACACTGAAATATTTTTTCAAATCGGATCAGTAGTTAATGAGTTTAGCGCGTTCAAGCCAACTTTATAATATTAGTATAGAAGCGGGCGAAGCCGCGGGCGAAAAGCTAGTAAATAATAAATAAGGAGTTTTTTTTCGAAAGATTTTCTTAAATCTTTCGAAAAAAAAAAAAAAAAAGAGCTCTTGCTCTTTTACATTTAGACGCCGAGCTAGTGTTGCAAGCGCACGTGTTTGTTGACAGACGGCAAAATGAGCGACTTCGACACCTTCATCTCCTTCTTGTCGTGACGACAGCAGCACTTCATCCGACCAGTATTAGTAAAGTAAAGTTAAAAAGAAACGATATCTTAATTCATATAGACTTTTAAACCGTACTTATGACAAGTCAATTACAAAAAGAAATTACAGCAAAAATATACTAAATAAAAATAAACTGACATAAAATAATACTATGATAGTAAATATCATAATTAAACATAATGTGACTCTACCTTTGATCGAGAAGACTCCGGCAAGAAACTCGATTGTTACTCTTTACAATCTTGTTTATAAACACAAAAATTTAATTGACAGAGTAAAGTGATACCAAAAAATGTGCATATTATACCTAAGATGACCACAAACTCTTGTAATTTAGGAATCCTCTACACTATAATAACCTCGCTTCATTAACTTAGCTTTAATTTGTGACTTAAACTGGTGAAGAGGCAGTTCAACAAGATTTGCGGAATCTTATTAAAATATGTTACACATTGACCAACAAATGATTTACCTACCTTATTCAGTCATAGTATCTGATCGAATACTTCACGAAGCGAGTCGCGTGGTCTAAGATTGTAAATGGAGCGGATGGCTCTTAGATAGTGTTGAGATCCGCTGCCGAGCCCCACTATTCTAACTTAATAAATACCACCCAATCCACTATTCTAAGTTAATAAATGTTTTTCTATTTCTATTTCTATTCTACCACCTTCACAGCTTTTTCATTGGTGCACAACAGGTCGTTGCGTGTGCAGCTGTAAGGGCATGAAGGACATTCAAGAAGGTGGCTCATGATCTAGGGGTGGCACCACATCTGCGCAGGTTATCTTTGCAGCGCCCAACCTGGGCTCGCAGTCTGTTCTGCGTAGGATGTACTGTACTTTACCAGGTAACCCATGGTAACTCGTGGCCAGGGGCGAGACCTTCTGATGGCGCCACACACGAGGCAACAGGTAGCCTTTTCAGATAATTCGACACCGAAAGATTCATTATTGCGTGGAGTGCGCCGCACTAAGCCAAGCGGGAGATCAGCGCGCTGCTGTCGGGCGGTGGCAGCGCCGCTGCTTTTATAATGTAAAGGCATCCGCTACTGTCACACTGCTGACAACCTAATGTGAAAGCGGCTTAACAACGGCAACAGTCAACTTAACTACCCCGTTTGCGATATGGTCTTGAGGGTATGTGTGTAGTAGAAGAGTTCGGGCAACACGGTTCTGGCAATGATAAACGGGAATCACACAATATTTACGGCATTGTCGTGAAGGTATGTGTCTGATGTTCCGTTGCCGCATAAAATTATTTACTTATTTTAATACATAAATAAATATATGCCAGACCACACACTACTTGTCATGGAAAATATACCTGTGTTACGAGGTACCGGAGAAGGAATTAAGCCAGGGGCGCCTCCCAGCACACACAAACACGAGCCAATTTAGAGAAGATCGTTTCCTGAATTGAACCCGGGCGGCCACCACGCGAATGCTAAGCCAACCGTGTCGTTTATGGTCGACTTTTATAACTGTCCCAGATATGTATCTATTTATTTACGAGGTGATAATTCAACCCTTTCTGTCGGAAAAACTTATTTACGAGGATAAAGTCGCAGGCAAAATCAAGACTATAATATTTTCTGAGCTAAAAACATAATTTCTAGTAAAAGCAGATTGCAAAATTCAATTTATTTAGCTCATTATTTCCCATGTTCCGCAAATAAGATTAATTTCGCAAAAGACTGGTTCTGATAAATGAGTAGCCGTACAAGGTGGCAATGGCGGTGCACCGCTAAATGCGAAGCGAAATAAGCGGAGCGAACGAAGCGAGCGAGTTGATTTATCCTTGAAGAGAGTCTTAGGACAGTGTAAATTATTTTATTCCTAATCTAGCTGTTAGCAGCGACATTATATGTATGTTTTTTAAAAAGCCATTGGAATATATGTGAAAAAACCTAAGCAAAAATGTTTTCAGAAATTGTGTCTATTTATTTGTATGTGAAAACTACTACATCGATTTCAATAAAATTTCATACACGTATACTTTATAAACGTTTGATTTAAATAAAGCTTATCGTATGTACTATATAATCATAGACAGGGTTAGTTTTTGAAAACGTCTATTAATTTTTTCTAGCTTCAATATAGCTTGGAGTGCGTCGAACGCAGCGGCTACAGCGCGTGTCCGCGACGTGGAGTGGCTGGCCTGTGACTGATCGCTAGTTGCTAATTCACGAGGTTAATTGGGCGAATTTTGTGTGAGATCGAATCGAATCAGATATTACGAAAGTGACAGAAGAAAAGGGAGTCGTAAATGAATACTCTATGCAGTCTGATCCGTTTTATACGAACGCGCGTACAAGCTCGTTTTTGGAAGCGTTTATTGGACCACTTTCAAAGCTCGAGCGGACACGCCGCAATAAGCCCGTGTATGCGCGTATGGTATTTTGAACAGCGTAACGTAGCGCTATGTATGTATACGCGTATGCCGAAACGACCGTACTTATACGCGTGAAATAAAACGCTAAGCTGAAACCGCTCTCAGTCTTGTGAGTTTAGTGTATCATTAAACACAGTATTTACAGAAATAGTTTATTTAAGTCTTTGACTGCCGCCAGACCAGACACAATGGAAAATCATTTGCCGGTCACTGGTGACCCCCACGGCGTTCAACGTGTTCATAGCGACATTGGTTCTTTTGTATCTCTCTATTTCTTCTGCGAAGCCGTAGGAATAAAGTTACTGATTTAGCCAAATTCACATCATTATGCGTGAAACATAATATACGAATCCCATACATTTCGATTGTTAACATAAAGGCACATACACCTGCGACTTTGGTAATGTCCTGTCAAGTCTCATGTTCAATGATGTTAATAATACAATTATTATTATTATTATTTCGACTGGGGACGCTGGCAGTGGGCCGGGTGATCGGTCCGCTAGTTATGGGCCATTTCACCCATTTCCCCGGGCCCCCTAGCAGGGGGTCTTTAGGTTGTCCCATTTTCACGGCGTCCCGTCGAATCTTCCCGTTGCTTTGCAGAATCTTACTATCTGGTCCACCGTCAGTTCTTTCAGATTTCCTTCATCTAACGAGTCTGACCCCATGAGCTCCCACCGTATGTGTGAGTACATCGGGCATTCGGCGAGTAGGTGGAAACTCGTTTCCTCGCTGTCCATGCACTCCATGCATGTGGGGTTGTCTTTGATGCCTATTACTGTTAGGTGCCTGTTTAGTCTAGAGTGTCCTGTGGCGATTTCTGTGACCACACGTACACTGTTCCTTGACAGCTTCAGTAGATGACCTGTCTTCTTCGTGTCCAATCCGTTTATGAACATTTTAGACTGTCGCATGCCTGTTGCAGCCTTCCATCGTCTGTTTGTTGCTGCTGTGGTTAACCTTTTGATTACTCCCTTGGTGATGTTGTGTGCTATTGGCAGCCTGGGTTCCGGACCCACTAAGCCTTCGGCCGCACCACCCCTGGCTAGTTCGTCTGCTAACTCGTTGCCGACATTTCCCTCGTGTCCAGGGACCCATGCAATCACTACGTCTATTTTGTTTGCGAGTTTCCCTAGAGCTTTTTTGCATTCTTTGACAGTTACCGATGTCGTCTCTGCTTTGCTAAGCGCTTTCAGCGCTGCCTGGCTGTCACTGTAGATAGTGGCCTTGGTGACGCTGTCCTGATTGTCTAATATATCTGCGCATTCCATGATAGCGTATAGTTCTGTTTGGAATACGCTGGCGAACCTGCCTAGGCAGATTGATCTGTTTATCACTGTACCGTCCTCGCACCTTATGTGCACACCCGCGCCAGATAGCTTCAGTGACTCAATTCTGGAGCCATCTGTGTAGCAAACTGTTCCGCTTGTGTCTATGTTCCATTCATCTCTTTGTCCTATGTGTACTTTGTATTTCTTGTCAAAGATCTTTTCTTTCCTTGTTAGGTCGTTGTTGGTAAAGATCATTGACATGTTGCTCTCGATTTCACTTCCAATGCGTAGATGCCCTCTGTCCGTGTGGTTACCGATCCAGAGGTTCGTGCTCGGTTTGAACCATTCTTCGGTCGCTTTTCCTTTGATCGCTAGGTCTAGCGGATCCAGCCCGAGCATGATCTCTAGCGCTGCTGTGGGTGTTGTTCTCATTGCACCTGTGATCATCAGTGCCACTAGTCTTTGGACCTTGTCTAGCTCTAGTTTGTTGGTCCTTAGTACCGCCTTATGCCACCATACCAGTGATCCGTGGAGGATTCGTGGCAGGATGATTGAATAATACAAAGAAGAACGCCTATGGGCAGGCCCACAATACGCATGATGCCACAAGTTTGCTACTTCAATAATTCCTTTTTATAATTTTTACCATTGTATTTTTCATTGATAAATTATGAACTCTTCGGAAAAAAAAAAGATATTAGTTGTGAAGGATGAAAATTAGCTTTCCGTTTCTGTCGTATCTATCATACCGTTCAGAAATCGACATCGAGCCTAGGACGTGAGTACATGATCACCCCCAATTATTTTATTTAGTAGCGATTGCTGGGATTTTAACCCCAATTCCGCAAAATTAAGTATTCCACGTCCGTTGTTATCCGTAGAAAATAGAATTTATTATTTTCAGAAATCGAACCAAGTTAAATAAATTGTTGGACGGAGTACACAAATGCATGTCACTTGACTGTCTGCCTACCTGTCATGTGGTTCGCATGAAATCAGTTGAGCTTAAACGCATATTTCTATCATTAGTTTTATTTGTTTTGTCGTTACAATAATCATGGAGAATCCAGTGCAAAGGTGTATTTATTGTTTACTTCTACCACGGAATTTGCTTCGACAGTCGTAGAGAGAAGTGAACGATGAAACCTACAATTAATTTGCTTTACAACCTGGTTTTCACCCACACCAGTAAACCATGTTTGATCTAATAATTCAACTTCTGAAGTAGCGATAACGTGGCGTTCACTTACTAGTCAAACACACATCATCACATCATAAAATAAACAGTTTACAGAAGGACCGCTCGCACCTTTTTCCAAAACTTGCGTGAACCGCCTAGAACTACTATATTCGCTCTGAATCTTTAAAATGAAGTAAGTAAGTTATACCTACTTGACAGAACCGGCCAAAAACAAAATTCATCATGTGAAAAATTGCACCAAGTTCGACAAAAACAAAAACACTCGCGACAGTGCGACTTTCCGACTCACCGAAGCTCACTGACTTCGCTTGTAAACTCTTGTCTCTGTGTGCGTGCGTCAAAAATGGCGTGTTGTTCTAAGCGGGCTATCTGTCAGAGCGCCGCGCATGTCTAATTTGTGATCTTAATCTTGTAAACCGCTAAAAATTTGACTTAAGTTGAATGTTGTTCTTTTAATTTTTGAGTGATCATTTAATAACAATTATTATCAATAATTATTCAATTATTTTTTTTTATTTAGACATCTGATGACGAAAGAAAGATCATTTGTGAAAGATTTACTGTTTAACTTATTTTTCCAGGTTTCACGGGCAAAGGTAGTCTGAGAGTGTTCTGCTTGTTTACAAAATGCCTTCCAAGCTAACCCCGCACCAGCTCCTCTAATAAGACTATATTACTATAGCTTGGTATCTAATAAATATCCCTGGACATTAAATAAATATCCCTGGACATTATTCCACACAGCGCCATCTAGCCCCAAAGTAAGCTAATTAAAGCTTGTGTTATGGGATACTAGACAACGGATAAACATACTTAAATACATTTTCTTTTGTAAATACATACTTATTATACATAGGAGACACCCAGACCAGTACAAACAGACATGTTCATGCACACAAATGTTTGTACTGTGCGGGGATCGAACCCGCGACCTCTGGTGTAGTAGCCAACTTCTTAACCATTACACCAAGTCGGCCGTCAAATATCTGAGTTGGGGCCGCCACAACGATATCCATGCACCAGCCCAATTTTCAGATAGTATATCAATACTATCTGAAAATTGGGCTATCTCATTAGAGTAGGTAGGTATGTTTATGAAAATAGAGAATAAAAATAAATCAATCAAAAAAGACAAGTTTATTTATTTGTACAATTTCCTTTCCTTTACCGTCGCCAGTACCCACCTTCTCAAACTCAAAAACTCAAATACCTTTATTCAAATAGACTTTCACAGTAAGTACTTTCAAATCGTCAAATTTAAAGCAAGATAATAATATACTAAATAATAGACATAATTACTATAATAATATAGATATATAAATACACAGTATACAGACATAATGCGACTCTACCACCGCGTCGGAGTTGCTTCTTGCTGAGAAGACCCGGCGAGGAACTCAGCAGTTACTCTTTTCTCTCTAAAATACTACTACTACCTCTCCAAAATACTTATGTAAAACAAAGGACGACAGTTTCTTTAGATTAATCTGTCAAAAAGCTGGCATCGAATCTATTCTAAGTCGTTATTTTTACTAAATTCAAAATTAAATTGCCGCAAACTGCGAAGAGTGACAAAAATAATAATGGCTGTAATAAGTAGAACTGAAATTGATAAGAAAAATAAGCAGTGATTCATTGACGGACAATAAATTTGGTAGCGATACAAACTTCCATAGTCACCTGGGCATTCTCCTTTACTAAAAACCAAAATAAAGTGACCCTAAGACATAGTTTGCATAGTTTAAAGATTGAAAAACTGAAGAAATTCGATTTCGGACCTTGATGACCTCGAGCGGGAATCGAACCCGTGTCTTTCACAATCTGAATGACTGCTCTAAACCACTGAGCTACCTACTGAAACCTCAGAAGGTCCAAAATTAAATTTTTCCAGTATTTATATCTTTAGAATCATCACACTAACACTGGCGTTGGATAGATGTTTCCACAAGAAGACCTGCCTACAAAATACAGTAAGTAAGTCACTTTTATCAGAAATTAACACTTCAGGAGTTCAGGCATTTTATTCTGTGCTTCAGGCATAGAATGACTTGGAGATCGTGTCTTGGATCAAATGTTTATCGAACGGCCCTGCGCGCGTGAACGTCATTTTTATGAATAAATAATGAGTACATTCTTTCAGGAAAAACAAGCATTATTTTGTTTATTATTTGATTTTCAGTGAATAGTTGTTATTTATTTTATATATCGAAAAAGTATCGTCCAATTGCTCCTAAGAATTAAAGAGTTCCGGTACTTTGTCATGGATCCCATAATTAGACCCTAACCAAACTCTCATCAAACTACCCTTGAAGTATATAATATCCTTTCCAATAAAAAAAGAAGCATCGGAATCGGTTGGCGTGATAATGAGTTACTCGTCCATTTGTCGCGCATATGGTTTATCTAGATTTAAGACTTATATGGATTTCCCATGGATGCCACTGTCAGAACTAGACCAAATTAAAATGGGACCACACGGGCACCATCAGCTTTCAAATAAAAAAACAATTTTCAAAATCGGTTGGCGTAATATTGAGTTATTCGTCCATGTGTCGAGCATTTTCAACCGACTTCTAAAAAAGGAGGAGGTTCTCAATTCGACTGTATGTTTTTTTTTATGTTTGTTACCTCATAACTTTCGACTGGGTGAACCGATTTTGATCGTTCTTTTTTTATTTGAAAGCTGGTGCTTCCCGAATGGTCCCATTTTAATTTGGTCAAGTTCTGACAGTGGCATCCATAGGAAATCCATATAAGTCTTAAATCTAGATAAACCATATGCGCGACAAATGGACGAATAACTCATTATCACGCCGAACGATTTCGATGCTTCTTTTTTTATTGGAAAGGATATACTTCAAGGGTAGTTTGATGAGTGTTAGGTTCTGATTATGGGATCCATGACAAAGTAACGGAACTCTTCGATTCTTAGGAGCAATTGGACGATACTTTTTCGATGTATAAAATAAATGAGAACTATATTCACTGAAAATCCAGAAATAAACAAAAATTTTAACAATCAAAAAACCAACTTCAAAAAAAAACTATTCCAAAACAAAACACTAAAAAGTGAAGGAATAATTGCGTATTCTTCTAAAACTTATACGTTATTATAATGTAGGTACAATTATTGTTATTGTTGGAGTCGGTGTCAGCCAATGTAGGTTTGTAACTACCTACATACATACATAAACGTGATATGTAAGAAATAGGTATATTGCTAGGTATATTGTAGTGTTTCCTTGGCTGACACCGACTCCAACAATAACAATAATTGTACCTACATTATATTAACGTATAAGTTTTAGAAGAATACGCAATTATTTCTTTACTTTTTAGTGCTTTGTTTTGGAATAGTTTTTTTTGAAGTTGGTTTTTTTTTAGTCTATCCAAATTCAAGTCATATGGTTTTCTCATGGATGCCACTGTCAGAACTAGACCAGTTTAAAATGGGACGATTCGGAAAGCACCAGCATTCAAATAAAAAAAGAATAATCAGAATCGGTTAACCCAGTCGGAAGTTATGAGGTAACAAACAACAAAGACAAAAAAACATACAGTCGAATTGAGAACCTCTTTTTTTTGAAGTCGGTTAAAAATTCTAAAATAATATAAGTAATAATTACATAGTTTAGTTAGAACTTGTCTAACTAGAAATGACGCGCCCCACTAATTTTTATTGCGTCCACGTTTTAAAAAAATGATGGAGGCCTTTGCCCAGCAGAGGGACAGTATATAGGCCAATTACTTTACTTTATGTGTGTATTAGACGTCCTGTTTTTTCGAATTCTGGAACTCAAAGTATGAATACGATATTATGATTCATTAATGCATAATTATAATAATATGAATTGGTCGAATGATAATCGAAGCATAATTTTTTGCACGTTCAAACTTCGAACTAGTAGGTAATTTTGTTATAATCTAATTTTGTTCTTACTGAAGAATTTTAATGTTATGTTGAATTTTTGCTTGGTTTTTGAAATCAAGTTCTAATAAAACATAGAGTGATATTTTGGCAATGTGGTTTGTGTAAATTTAAAAACGACGAATGTTAGATGTTCTGTTACAAATGAATGCTGAAATCTAGATTATTAGATACTCTTAGTTCGTTCGTCCCTTTCCTTTCACGCCATCTAGTGATGAAGTTGTTCAACACTGTCTCAGCGAAGCCACAGAATAATAAGAACGCAATCGCACCAACAGACGTAAACGACAAGTTTGATGAACCGTTCATAGGTGGCGTTAGTTTCGAACCTACAATCCAGAATTTTTTAACATTTCATTTGTCCACCATTTTTGTCTTATTCCAGCACTCACCTGATTGAGGATACAGCCGCCTCTTCATGTACTCCAGCACCTTGTCCCGGATGCCCAGCTTTTTCTGTTCGCTTTTCTCGTCTGCTGTCTGTGAACAAAGATGAATTTTGGCTTGAGATTGGTCTTATAGGTATAAATGAAATTAAATAAGTTGGACATCCAAATAAAAAACCTAACACCAAGATCAAAGCACGGCTTGTAAGTGATAAAGTCTAATAAACATATTAAAATTGCCTTATACATACTGAGATAGATACAATATAATGGCACCCGGCAACAAACAAAAAAACTTATCAAGAATGTTTGTCTTGGGAGCGAATTGAATTCATGGTCAATTGGCGCTGCTCGTATAGGCCACAGACTCATGTATTAGGGTAGTCAGGGGTCTTGTCTGTATAATTTGCGTAACGATAGGGACCGACCGTAAAAAAAATCCTTCTGATTTTAGACTCAGCGGTCGAACAATATTTTTTATATAATTATATTCACATTAAATAAGACAAAAAAACTAGGATAGAAAATAAAGATAATTTATATCAGTTACAGCTTAGAGTCTGAAAAATGAACATTATTAAATAAAAATCCGCGCTTTTCTCCCGCAACGTGCGTGACTTCGTCGTACTCTCAGTAGTTCGTAGCTCTGAGCAATACTGGCAATACGGAGCGAGTGCTACGGATATGTAGCATACTACGAAGTTTATAACATGTATGCTACGTACCCATAGCACGAACACACATAAAAGTGGAATTATGTTTTTTTTCACTAAACCGTCCGTACAGCACCTGCTAAAAGCCAAGAAATTTCAGATTCTTCTGAACAAATTCTGGTAAATGATCAAACTTTTTTTTCCTTGATTTTAACACTGACGCATTAAAATGTTAAAATGTTGCTTTACAGCGCCATCTCTTCCAAAACCCTTGAACTTCTACCTTAAGCAAACCAAAAGCATTTCGACAAACAGTTCTGCTACTCCCCGCTAGATGGCGTAAAACTTCGCGCCCTTGGGTGCCGTAAAGCAACTCCAAGAAGATGAAATCACGAAGTCAGGAGCTGCTGAGATTGCCGTTAATATTAAAACAAGATACGACACCCTCGAGCCATCGGGGCGGGGTGTTAGCGAGCGTGCAGTATAAATGGAATGCAATATGACGAGCACGTGTGCAGAATCCGGGATAAGTTATGAAACTTGAGAGTAAGCTAGACGTATTTATTAAAAACAAGAGACAAGAAGTTAATTCATTTTCTGGGTAAAAAAGGTAAAAAAACCTTTGGGATTCTGCTCATTTTATCGGTTTTTTTTTCTAAAGTTACATTTAAGTTTCACGAAAGCCTAAATTAGCTAGCTAGCTAGTTATGCGTTTAAATTCTTCATACAAATGACTTTTTTTACATTTTAATTAATTAAATATCACTACATGATGTCCACCTGTTATAAAAGAAAGCCTTGTAAGTACCTAGTTTCTAATCTAACACAAGCAGGAATATAGTTTTAATAACCTAGCCGTTGCCGCCAAAAATGCACAGATAAAAAAGCAATGTGGAAAATGGTTCTATATTGATTAAAAAATATATTTAAAGGCAATGGATACATCTGTGATTTCATTCAAAATAATTATCGTGGTAACTAAGGTCCCGTTTAATCTCAATAAACCCTAGGGCATGACTTTGAGTGACAGCGGTAATCTCTTAGCAGATGTCAGACAGACTCCGAGCCATTGGCCCCTAATAAAGCGTAAAAATATATTTTAAATTAGCTTGCCCACGGTTTCGTACGCCCGATCCCGTCCCATAGGAATTTCGGGCAGTGCTTATGGCGTTTTTAGCCGCCAACTGCCGCCACCAATTGATTTATTTTCATAACTTTCAAATTAGACATTGTTTTTAAAAACTGAACAATGAATATCTCACAAAATATTCTCTTAAATATTGAATTGGTGGCGCTAGTTGGCGGCTACAAACGCCTTATGATTTGGTCTCTTGACTGAATGCACAACGCTACAGTAGGTATACGGCATGCGGTGGTGCCGGATACATATCTTATGGAAACGATGTCGCATACTCGTACTGCGACGGAACAAGATACCATTGAAGATGTTTTTCATACGATTACTGTGTCCGCTGTGTCCGCCAGCGTTGTTGTACGTCACGATCAAGAGACCAAAGCTTGAGGTTATTCAGCTGATCAAACAAACAGCAGGGCTAGCGCGAACCCTGGCCGCTACGTAATCGTTTAGTTTTTTTTTTTTTTGCGCCAGACAACACACCTCTTGTAATGGTCTCGAAGTAGGGATCAATATGCCTGTGTTACGAGGTACCACACAAGGAAATAAGCTAGGGGCGTCTCCCAGCACACCCAGACCCGAGTGAATTCAGAAAATATCGTTTCCTGAATTGATCCGACCGGGAATCGAACCCGGGACACTACGGAAATCGAGGCGAGAAACCGTGCTACACCGCACTGCTACGCCAATCGTGTCGTATAGTTCACGTTATAACCGACCAAATTAAGTGGACATGTTGAATACTCATCGTTGTTTATTTGATACTAGCTGCCTCGACAGACTTCATTCTGTCAAAAGTAATTGCACGTCGCGGCGTCGGTAAAGCAGCCACATCTCGCCCGAGTTTCTCCGACGTGATTTACTTATACTATTATTTTTTCACTGAATGTTTTATCAATCATAATAAAATATAGCCTATGTCACCACATAATAAGTACTTATCGCAGGCGGCAAGCTAGTAGGTAGGTAAGTAATAATGGAGTTTCATATTATTGGTGACAGAATTTTTAAAATCGGTCCAGTAGTTTGAGAGCATATTCAATACGAACAAACAAACAATCAAATCTTTCCTCTTTATAATATTAGTATAGAAATATAGATGTCAACATTATTTAAAAGATTTACGAAAACGATACGATTACAAAGCTGTCAAATGATTCGTGGACCCCTCTGGTCCTTAAGGAACTCGCCAGCAGCACAAAATAAAGAGTTTACAGAAGGACCGCTCGCACCTTTCTCCAAAACTTGCGTGAACCGCCTAGGGTTACTACTATATTCGCTCTGAATTTCTTAAATGAAGTAAGTAAGTTATACTAATAGTTAGTGGTTCGACTAATATTTAGTGCCCTAGTTAGATCCAAACTTGAGACTAGTGCTTGTGTATGGAACCCACATGAAAGTACATAATATGCTTTTGCTTGAAAAGGTCCAGAAAGCCTTCTTAAGAGCTCTTTACAAACGGCGCTTTGGATACTACCCTTACATGTATCCAACAAAATTCTTGCTGGGTTGCCTCGGTTACAACTCTCTCGAGGTTCGGCGGGCACCGAACCAGATTACAATGGCGTGCAAGGTGTTTCGAGGCCTAATAGACGTACAGGACTTGATCTGCTTTGCCGCTTCTTTGTGCCGGACAATTATCGCCGTCTACGCAAGCACAACCTGTTCGTCGTGCCTCGGTGCCGTACCGTAGCGCGAGCTCATTCCCCGATTCCTCGCGTACTCGCTGCACTCAACGCACTCCTTAACGTCAACCCACAATGTGATCTGTTTGCGGATGCATGGATGAAGGTAGTTGCGGAATGTCTGAGTTTCTGTGAGCGGGGCGTATGAGAGTGTCTATGTTTGTGCTGTCCCAATTGTGATATTGTTAATCTGTAATTCGATTTTAATTAATTTAATGTAATTCAATTATTGTAATTGGCATCTGCCGTTTAATTTGAATTAAAATAAATAAATAAATAATACCTACTTGACAGAACCGGCCAAAAACAAAATTCATCATGTGAAAAATTGCACCAAGTTCGACCAAAACAAAAACACTCGCGACAGTGCGACTTTCCGACTCACCGAAGCTCACTGACTTCGCTTGTAAACTCATGGCTCTGTGTGCGTGCGTCAAAAATGGCGTGTTGTTCTAAGCAGGCTATCTGTCAGAGCGCCGCGCATGTCTAATTTGTGCCAGCAGGCATCCTATCCGAAGCAGTGTTGTTTAGCTGTGGCTTTCCTAGTGTGAAAGTGCTCGTATTTGCATCAAGACAACTTAATTACGAACGAAGGAAGATTTCTTCGTTCGTAATTCCCGCTACTCAGATGAGTTGCACAAAGAGATGAGAATGACTTCACCATCGCGTTTAAGTTAAGGTGGTTCATCACCTGGAGCATTTTCCTGTTATGTTACGTTTCAGATTCGATTTTGAGCAATACATTACAATACTGCCTAACAAAACTTCAGGGAAGTTGTATCAAAATATTACACATCAAGTTGCGCACTCAAGATCACTCAGATCTTACAAAACATAATTGGCCCATAGAATAAATACTTTAATGCTCGGGAGAGTCGAGACTCTGTAACGTTACATTACAGGCAAATGCTCCAAGTGAGGGAGCACCTTTACGTTACGCGATGGTGAAGTCATTCGAATCTCTTTGTGCAACTCGCATTATGCACTCAGATATTTAAAATATATTGATATTAGTTGTATTTGTTGCTTTAATTTATATTTTTATTCATAATGTATATAATGTATTAATGTATATAAATTTTGATATGATTTAACCATGAACCTATTAAATCCGTGGATTTAACTTTTTACAAACTTTTCTGACATTTTATTTTTTCTCTTCATTGACATTTGTGATCTGACAGCTGGCTGGGTCATGTCATGACCTGGGCTTCTACGGCTAGTTCTACATAGATGTTTTATCGGACTGCATTGTGTTATTTTTCTTTTATAAAGTTTAATGAATATTGTGAATTTAATAATCTGGAATCAAATAATGTAACATAATAATAATATTTGCATGTTACTCAGATAGCTGAAGATGAGATGCCGTACATTACTATTCTAAGATCTTCGATGAAACCCTTTTTCATGTTTAAATAAATAAATAATCTTATCTTATCTTATTATTATTCTTATTTATACAACGGGGGAATGCTGTCAGCATCTTGGGTACCTTACCACAGGTGCAAAATTTTCTTAGTAGTTTTTAGTTATATTTATTTTAAGGTTTTCTTTTTAATTTTTACTGTACTTATATATTTACTTTCTTATTGGTACTATAATTGTTGGAAAGTACCTAGAATAAATATTATTACGTAGATTAGATTAAAAAAAAAAAAAATTGCATTAGGTAGACATCGCTAAGTCACTTTTGATGCTGACTGTAGCAATTACGATATTATTTTCATCTGCAGTCAAATGCCCTTCGTTATGATAATGTTGTTATGCTAAATGGCCTATTATGCTGCAAACTATTTTTGCTACGAGGGGCTGCTGCTGTTGCTATAATTTAGCTACTTACCATTCAACCAACAAACATTATTATTAGCCTGCAAGGTGCCACTAGAGTAACTATCGAGTTTCTTGCCGGAGTCTTCTCGATAAGAAGCAACGTCCGAACCGGTGGTAGATTCACATTATGTATATTCACGATGTGTACTAATATTGTACTATTTTATTTACGTTTATTATTATTATTTCTGTATACTTTTTTTGACATGTCATAAGTGCTTTGTACAAGCTTATATGAATAAATGATTTTTTACTTTACTTACTTACTTTACTTTACTGCTGGACAAGACCTCTATGAAAGAACCTGTGTCGTCTCTTTAAATAAACAAAATAATTAAGCACATGTGTTGCCTTCCTCGTATAGTCCCGGGTTCTTCAAGCGGGGCGTGAAAAGGCATTTCTGCAAGCCTTCAAGGTCCTCACCTTGGCCAGCCCAGTGATTCGTTTGAATGACTGGGCTTGTCAACCTTATATCTGGACCTCACAACCGCTTTCCATCAGGTGGAGTGAGGTCATCTTGATGGGCAATATATTGGCATTTAAAAATGCAATTTTTCATGTCTAAAGATAGGAAAATTTTAATTTCGGTCCTCGATGTCTTGATCCAGATATTGAACACGCGTCTTCCGCAAACCGGGAAGCTGCTCTAAACACTAAGCCACCGTAAGCGATTTTTTCTAGAGTATCTTTAAGTTATTTCATCGATATAAATATCAAAAATCAGAAAGAAATATTTGCACATACTTAATTTGAGAAAGTTTACGTTAGTTTGAGAAAGATAAATGTCAAATAAATTAAATAAACAGTACCTTTCTGTAATTTTACTAACACATAGACAAATAAGTTGCCTTTTGTACTAACAATGATATGGACTTAATGTCTGAAATAAAAACTTTAATTTTATTTATTTATTTATTTTAATAATGTTGCTATAAAACGATTTAGAAATAGAATAGAAATAAATTTATTTTGACACTTAAAATATACACAGGTTACAAACAAAGACAAAAAAACATTACAAAAAGTGTCAAATAGGCTACCACTCAGCATGTGCCGCAGTGAAATAGCACCACGACGCTGGTTTTCAGTGGTTACATAAGTGATTTGCGTTTGTCAAAGGACTTGTTGAAAGTTTATGTTCAACTAAAACAAAAATGATCTAAAAACAATAAGAAGTATCTGATTTAGATACAGCTTTTCTGATCCTAGGTTATTAAAATGGAAGTATAAATACAACGTCAGACTTCGTATGAAAGCCTCAGAATAAAACTTAGTAAAAAGTTCTACCACCTACCGAATGTACCATATAATTTTCTTACAGCATAAATAATCATCCGGTTTCAGAATAAATACAAATAGAAACTAAGTCCGCGCGCCCATTTTGAAGCACTTTAATTGGAGCCATAAATGGCTCCAAACGACCGCTCTGCAGTGTTCATTACAGCTCCGCAATGTTCAATGTCAAAGCGCGCCGCACGAAAGCAAGTCATAGTCACGCATGTGTGGATCGGATTAGTGCTTCATTTCTGACGGGGCGGTTGTATCAAGACTATCCTTCTACAACGTGGTAATGAAAATGCGCAAAACCTGAAAACAGTTTGTTTAGAATCGAGAGTAGAATCGATTCCACTAATAAAAAACAGAAGGTCAAATTTTGACCAAAAAAAAATGGTTGCCTGTAAAGTCGGTTTTACGGGCGAAGATTTTACGTGACAACGTCTTTTTCTCGGTAGAATATTTATTGATATGAATATAATTAAATTGCACAATAGGAACAAGGAATTGAATGAAAATAAGAATTGCGGCAGACCGATCATAGTTGAGTGGGAGAGAGACGCAAGGCATTCGGCGGGCCTCTCTCTCGTTCGGTGACTCATCGTAACGTTACCGAGCGTTACACTTTTTCATAAGTGACTCCCAGCCGCAACCTAATTTAAGACGTTGTCACGTCAAAAATATTTTCATTACGCCGTGTTTAATCATTACTTAACTCTTTTATTGCGGCGGCACGCGAAGCGGCGACGTCGCACCATATCGCGCGTTATTACCATAGACTTTTTAATTTGCAGACAAACACAAGAAAACAAAAAAAGCTAATACGAGTATGTTCGTAAATAATCCGCGAAAATTAAATTTAATAATTTACATAATTCTTTCATAATAAAAATAAGTTGGGGTGTCTGAGGTTTTGCGCTTTTTCATTAACACGTTGTATACGTTATTATTCTAAGCATCCGGTCTAGATAGATCTCAGCCTGAGCCTAGAAAATAACCTGCTAGCAGGAAACTTTACCATTTGAATACCAAAATTATTTTTCAAATTCAAAAACTCCTGACTATTCCAGAGTATAATAGAGAAATCACGTCCGCATAGTTTGTACAAACTAATAAATGGCTTCGTTCATTTGCATATGTGCGCTGAACCAACTCGTCCTTTTCAATCAGGGCGCACGGTACACGAGAGCCAAGTTTGGGGCGAAAACCACCTTTTAACCATAGAACTGAGCCCACTGTGATGTGAATTTGATATTCATTTGTTCGATCACTTTTTCGATCTTCGTGTATGATGAGATCTCTTGATCATGTAAAGGTGGGTTTAGACACCAAACAAAAACAGAGCTTGAGCTGGAGCAAGAATGTTCTTTCGTGATCTTTTAGTGTACTTAAACGATAATTCATTTTTATTTATACCAAAAGAATACAAAAAGAACGAGGACTCAAGAACGAGCATTCTAGCTTGTGCTCTAGGGTCACCGCGAACATAGATAGATCAACGAAAGAAGCTTTGTCTGTGTTTTTCGTTTGGTCTTTACCCACCTTTTAAATATGTAGCCATTCATTTGACTTCTTGATAAAAACTTTTAAACAGCGTTTCAGGCATGGGCGTACCCACGGTTGGGCAAGGTACCACCTACACCGGTTCCTGTTTTTCTATCATCTGGTTATGGATACACAGAATCAATCTACTGTATGACGTGGGCCAATGGCTAGATCGTTCATATAAATGACCTGCTCTCTAAAAATTTATGTATTCCACCACCAGGTCATGACTTCGCTAAGAACGCTGTGCAAATAAAAAGAAAATTTTAAGGACAGTTTTTTTGCAGAATATGCTCCTTGGTTAGCGTATTCTCAAAAATTAAAGGGCGCGTTGTGCATTTACTGTGTGTTGTTTCCACGTTCGTTTATGGTGAGACCTTTTACTCGCTATAAGGATATGCACGAATTTGCGGAAACTAATGCGTCATCTCAATGCCACAATTAATCATCAGCAACAGCTGCGAAATGTTTTGTTGAAAATATGCCGGTCGATGTCCAGCTGATATCTGCCCATCAAAAAGAAATAGAAGCTAATAAAAAAGTGTTAGCATCAATAATTTCGTACTACTGACCTACCTTTAAGAGGTAAAGGACAACATGAAGGTGTTTTTGAAGACCTTATAAAACTCAAAATTAGATCTGGTGACCAGATAATGAAAGAACACATAGAAAGCGGTGCTAAAAATGCCACATCCACTTCACCGAAAATTCAGAATGATTTCTATGCGAAAATGACATTAGAGACGATATCATAGCTGCAGTAAAGAAGGCACGTGCCTATCGTATCTTGACAGACGAGAGCTGTGATGTATCTGGAAAATAGCAACTTTCCATTGGTGTCAGATTTTTTGCTGTAGAAAAGATGGTGGTTCGTAAAGAATTTCTAGGTTTTGTGGAATTGACTGCTATGGATGCAAAATCTAT
Source organism: Udea olivalis (assembly GCA_947369235.1). Classification (NCBI taxonomy): domain Eukaryota; kingdom Metazoa; phylum Arthropoda; class Insecta; order Lepidoptera; family Crambidae; genus Udea; species Udea olivalis. Next base: position 11,780,022 of record OX376367.1, on the reverse strand, counting down.
AGCTTCTGCTATCGACAATTTCTTTGTAAACACGGGTCTGGATCCAGAAAAGTACGTAGGACAAGGGTATGATGGATGCTCAACTTTGTCAGGAAAGGATGAAGGTGTTCAGAAAATTTTACGAGAAAAATATCAAAAAGCACTGTTTTTTCACTGTGCTAGTCACAAACTGAACTTAGTTGTGCATGACCTTAACCAAATAGCAGTAATACGAAATACAGTCACCACAATAAAAGAAATAATAAAAGTATTATGAGAATCGGGCCTTCGTCGAAAATGTGTACCAAATAAACCAATGTTCTGTGAAACCCGTTGGTCTCAGAAATATAAAAGTATTGCCATTTTTAAGGAGCATTATGTCCAGTTGGTGGAAGCCCTTTAACACGGTCAATAGACGGTAACAATGCAACCAGAAAATCTGCTTTTCAGTTGTATTGCGCAGCTACAAATTCTGAATTCATTGTTATTGTTTGCCTCATGGCAAAGTATTCTGCACTGTTGCAACCGGTGGTAAATGCTCTGTAGTCTAAAAGTATAGATTTCCTTTAGTGTGCCAACCATGTAAAGAATAATGGACACCTTGAGAAAACACCGTGAAACTGCCGATGTTCAAAGCGAAAGTTTGATAGCCGAAGGGAAGTCAGTGGCTGACGATCTTGAAACAGATTTGATAATGCCACGGATTACAAATCAGCAGACAGATCGTGCAAATCCTCCGGCCAAGACTCCTAGCGAGTTTTGAAAGAGATCATTAATGATTCCCTACCTTGATTCTTTAATTATGTCTCTAGAGCAACGTTTTTCAGAGGAAAATTCACCTGCGTACTCACTGCTTACATTACACCCTCACATAATGCTTCAAATGTCATATCAAGACATTATGAAAAAAACAGAACCCTTTTGTAGTTATTACAATTTAAGCGGTTTTAATGGTGAAGCAGTACTGTCATGTGGTATAATATGTGGTAAGAAAAAAAATATAGCACAGAGCTATTTTGGAAGCACAAAATAAGTTTGCAACCGAAATTTTAAACAGTAAGTTTTTCCAGAATTTGCGCAGGTTGCTTGATTGAAATAAGGTTATCACTAAAAAGCATTTTGAATTCCTATTATTTGTCGAGTTTCCTTACTTTTGCCCCACCCCTAAGTAACTGGGTACGCCCATGGTTTCAGGGCAGTAATGTTGTTCGCCACCTTCCACGTTGGGTTCTAATACATTGGTGAAAAGAGGGCTTTTGAGTGTTCTTTTCACCGTAACTGCAACGTCAATTTGCCTTTGACTACCCTTTGGGATAAAGTCGTGAGCTTAGTACCTATATTATACTCAAGGATAGGACTCAGAACTTGCCGTATTTTCTTCACCGCACTGCTCCCCAAACTTGGTATTTCCGCACACGTACAGTCCGATCCGCAGTTAATTCCCACGATCCGCAGGATCCTCCCAGTTGGTCCTTTAGTGGTTTTTATTCTGCGGCGTTAAGTGATGTGACCTAGAAACCTAGATTTTTGTTCTTTGTATTTTGTAATTAGAAACTAAAACTACTTAGCTAGCTCAGCGGGATAGTAAATCAAAGTAGCAAGTAGGCCGAGCTAGAAACCCGAAAAACTGACAGCCGCTGGGGCAGAAACAGTTTCTTAGATAACACCCATCCAAGAGTCGACGGAGTTTTATGAAGTCTGTCCGCCCTTTACCTGGCCGTCACAAGCTTGAACCGATTTGTGGCGAGAAACGTAACCTGGTGCCACGTTCGTTGCACCTTCGGAAAGTCTACCTCCTGACAATGATTCGGCGCAGCCGACCTGGAAAACCTTGAACCGACTAAGGTCAAGGTTTTCCAGGTCGGTCGCTACAAGGACAATCTGTGCAGATGGGGATATATCGAAGGTGCGAAAAGTGTGCGAATGTGGTGCCTCCCAGACTATGAATCACCTTTTGTTGTCATGCCCCTCGTGTCCCTCAGCTGCTCACACGATGACGTATGTGCCAATGCTGATGCGATTAACGTGGCAGAATACTGGTCAAATTAAATTTAATGTTGCTATCGACACAAAAGAAGCAGAGGAAGACAACACCGGTGGTAAACAAGCATGTGGACTGCACATGCAAGGAGGATGTCCGCCAGCTCCACGAATATTTCCCTGGCTACCTTGTTAACAAGTAGAAAAACAACGCAACTTAAAAACACTGCTTTGTAGTTGTGATTTTCTGTAAGTCCCCTTAGTAGCGTCCTCTGCGTAGAGCAATATCTAGTGCCCTACCACTCATAATCATTATGAATATTATGAGAGCGTCGTGGCCTAGGGGTTCAGCACCCCAACTCGGATCCTGAGTCGTGTGGTCCCGAGTTCAAATCTGGCCAGAACCATCTCTGAGTTCATTGTTAAATTTCCGACTTACTCCGGTGATGGAAAACATCGATAAAAAACATAGGTACAGTCGAATTGAGAGCCTCCTCCTTTTTTTGAAGTCGGCTTAAAAACCAAATTAACCTGGATCGCGGCGGAAGGCTCACCACGTTGGGTTCTAATACTATTAGTAAAGAGTGGGCTTCTGAGTGTTCCGTTCACCATGACGGCAACAGTCACTTGCTTCTGACTACCCCGTTTGGGATACAGTCGTGAATCGTGATAGTATTTTATGTTATTTATTATAACTTTTGCACGCAAAATCATTCCTTTCATTCTTTCAATGGTCATTCTAAAACATTATATTATATAAGGCCTGTAATTAACGGTTAGCAGAGTCGCTGCGTTTTATGGCTTGGATGACCGTCTGTTCCCTCACTAATAGGCTAGGAGACGGGGTGCTTGCAATCATATTTTATTTTAAACTCAGATAGATAGTTGAATTGAAATGAAACTTTCCGGTTTGGTAACGTGTTGTATTTGCGTTTTTTTTCTAGTTTCATGATAAGATCATAACATTAGTGCCTCAGTATAAAACCCTAAGCTCAAACGTCTTCTTTCACTCACGGCTTTCTGACGTTGAGAACTTGAGATGCTATATCTGAAGCCTTATTACAAACCCATTAAACTTGATAAGTTCAATTTCTAAATTAGGCGTAGCGAGCAATTTCGTAATAAAACCTTTCATTTTCAGCCGCTCAGCAGTTATCTGGGACAAATGCATGTTATAGGCCAGATTTACCGATGAAATTGTTTGCTGCAGTACTGGAAATTAACTGGACTAGATAAAAGCGATTGTAATAAGGCCCTTGACTACTCAGCAACCAAGAAAAATTGTCAGAAATACCCAGCAAGGTCTCTTCAATGCTCCTTTAGTGACTCTTCTTCCATGATTCACCACACACTCCTTGAAAAAATAGCTAAATCTACAGAAGTTCCTCCATGGGCAATATTAGATGAAAGGGGGGGGGGTACACCGTTCATCCTGTTCCTGCTCCATTTTTAACAATTCTTCTTGAAATAAAAAGATACCATACGTACACACACACATTATCACGCAGTCACTCTCACACATCCTTACATCATCATTCACTTACCCACACACACACATAACACTCCACTCACTACCCACATGTAATATATAATATATATATACGTAATGGTGGTATAAAAACTGTAATTAATTTCTACTCGTATCTATCTTTTTTTATTAGTTGTTAGTTTTTTTTTTTATATATAACTTCAAAACAACCTAAACAGTCAATATTGTTCTTGTTACCTGGACCAGATACCAGGGTAGAAGACGCAGGCAGCTGTGACACAGTGCATACTAGTACAGCCGCCGACGTTTACCTCCAGTACATTATTAAATTGATAATTTACACTAAGATTATAGGTTAAGATTTTATATGTTTTATAAGGAAGGTTTTTTTGTTTTCTAGACGAAAAACATATCTCTGTTTCCTGACAATTGAATACTGTAAGATTAGTAGATACATTGTGTCTCTTGGCCTACGTATAAAATGAAATCAAAAAGGCGTTCCATTGTAACGCCAAAAAGCAATAATTTACGAGTATTATTTAATGATCATTGGCCATCGTTATATTATCGGATTATCTAGGAAATGTGGAATTTTGCCAAATGATTGTTTAATTTCAATTATTTCCATTTGAATGTATGAGCCATGTGGCACTATATCCATATGTGAGGTACAAGAAAACTCGTAAATCTCGTGGTTTAATCTTACTAGTTATTATAAATGCGAAAGTTTGTGAGGATTTATTTATTTATTCATTTATTAATCAAAAAAACATAACATTGTCTTCCTTAAATACTTCTCGCCAAACTGCAGGAGCAGTTGGTTGGCAACTTAACACTTTTTTTTTTTTAAGTAACAATATACAAGTAAGTTTCTTTCTTTTCTTATGCAAATTGTACATTAAGGTTTTCTAGAAGTATAGGTAGCTTTAAATTTCTTTTTAAAGTAAATTTACACATTTTTTTTTTGCTCAAAAAGTCTATCATAGTAAAAATATTTGGCAATACATATTTATTTGTTCTTTTTCCATAGTTGATGTATGTGTGTGTCGTGAATGTTTGTTTCTCTTTCACGCAAAAACTACTAAACGGATTCAGATGAAACTTTATAGTAGATAATAGACATCAGTATAACACATAGGCTACAATTTATGATGATTTTATGTAATTTGGCCATAATACAGTATTACGATAAGTTCACGCAGGCGAAGACGCGGGCGGAAAGGTAGTTTGGTTTCATATATGTATTTGAAATGACATGAAAAATATTTATTAAAGTAATCTTTTGCAAACATTGGTGTTTTCAGTTTCATTAACTACATTTCTGTATCACCCGAAAGGTTGACTGGTAGATAATGCTTTTAGCATTAATACCGCTTTTTGTACTATCTTGTACATTGATTATCTGACTGGCCTATTGGTGCAATGGCAGCGATTCTGCCTTTAACACCGGAGGTCGTGGGTTCGATCCCCACCCATGACAAACATTCGTGGGACGTACATTTGTATTTTCGGTATTTAAGTATGTATTTAGAAATATTTAAATATGCTCATCAGTCTCTGACACCCATAGTACAACCTCTGCTTAGTTTGGAGTCAGTGATCTTGGTTTAATTTGTCCAAGGTATTTATTATTGAAGTTGAAATAACTGAAACAGAAGTGCCATAGTTAGGACTCCGGTTGGTGACACGCTTTCCTTCCCTGTAACCGTTGCAGTACACCAAGGCTCCGTGCTTGGCCCGTTTCTGTTTAGCGTAATATTAGACGTTCTGTCAAACAGCATCCGAGACCACCACGAGCAACCACCCTGGTTGCTCATGTATGCTGATGATATTGCGCTAGCAGACTCGCACATGGGACGAATGGTACAACGGGTAAATAGGTGGAGAAATTCAGTTGAAAACGGCGGCCTGAAACCTAATGTTTCAAAGACGGAGTACATGGCCTGCAACACCACAAATCCCCAGTCCGTCCGCATAGGCGTTGACGTGGTCGAGCGCACGGACCGTGTCAAATACCTGGGATCTGTGTTAAGCGCGTCCGGGGACATCGACCGCGAGGTCAGAGCCCGAATTTCCACGGCTTGGGCAAATGGCGTGAGGTGACTGGTGTCATTTGTGACCCCAAAATGCCGATCAACCTGAAGAAGCAGGTCTATAAAACCATCATTAGGCCTGTCCTTTTATATGGCAGTGAAACATAGCCGTTACTAGAGCGACACAAGCAGGAGCTGCGCGTCACGGAAATGAAGATGCTGCGGTGAATGTGTTTAGTCTCACGCAACAATCGCGTGCGGGACACCCACATCCGCGGCAGCCTTCGTGTTCGTGACATCGCAGACAAGCTGCAGGAGTATCGCCTTCGTTGGTATGGTCATGTCTCACGGAGATCGGCAAACTACGTGGGCAACAAATGTCTGGCCATGCCGCCCCCGCCAGGTACCGGTAGAAGAGGTCGACCCAAGAAGCGGTGGCTCGACGTCGTTAAGGGTGACATGCGTGCCAACGAACTCACCACTGAGGATGCAACCGCGCGAAGTAAGTCAAGAAAATAAGAAAGGTGGACCCTGGGACCCCACACACCAGTGTGGGTTCACAACCGGGATAGACCGCACGGATGATGATGATGAAATAATTGAAACAACATCGAAATCATTCGTCTTTGTGTATTTAAAGTTTATTCGTAAAAGACTGCAATGCATTGCAGTGGATTGTGATCTACATCTTATCATTTTTTTTTTATCTTTAATTTTTAAATTTGGTAACTCATCTTTTCTCTTTTATTGAAGCGTTTCCTCTCTTTGATTACCATTTTACGTGCTTGCCAAAGTCCGTATTTGTCATGTATCACACTATAATTGATTATCTTCTGTACATATATGTCTTGCAAATAAAATGTGTATTGTATATGTTATTAATGAAAATATATATTTTTCAATGGACTTTAGTTTCACGGTTTTCATACAAAAAAGAATGACTGTTCGACTGATTTTGATTTTATTAAGTAAGTATGTGTATCACCTTAATGAAGATTTTGGTGGATCATGTCTCAGACTCACAAATGATTAAAAATTCAACCATTTTTTTTAATTTTATATCTGTGCAAACAGAAATATAATCCTCAACATCCACAACACCACTTCGTTAAAATTAACAAAGAACTTAAAAGACCTTGCTAAAATTAACTGTACAACTGGCAAGTGGCAAAGTCGGTTAAGTGCGGTAATACGAATTTGTTCCGTGTCTATTCCCCGGGGAGGAATGCAGAATAGGCACAGGATGGGATAGTGGGAGAAGTGGGTTACAGTGTAATATAACTTCAATAGACCTGATATAAAATGATGTTGTTACATTTTAATCTATTATTTCAGTAATAAGATCTCTCAATTGTGTCATCTTATTATCCTATGAATGTAGGTATGTACCTAATACCAAACTATTGTGTTGTTCTTGATGTACAATAAATGTTATTAACTTATCAACTTTTATTTTAATGAGGAAAAAATAAAATTAAATGATAGAATTTACTAACGTGTTCTTTTTCTTTCCAAGATCCTTGTTGCGAAAATCGCTCTCTAGGAAACTTCTCCTCGATAAAATATTTCTGAATGAGTTGATACTTGATATTCATCCAATTTTACTGTTACCTACTACATAACTAAGAAACTTCTTAGCCCAAACGTCACCGTACCCTTCCTTGATGAAATGGACTTCAAATCTAATTGACTGACCTATGGATGCAATGGTAGCTATCCTGCCTTTAGCACCGGAGGTCGATCGTAGGTTCGATCCCCACCCATGACAAAAATGTATGTGACGAACATTTGTGTTTGTGGTGTAATGTGTATCTGGGTGTTATTATCTATTTAAGCATATACTCGTATTTATAAATATTTAAGTATGTTTATCAGTCTTTGATACTCAGAGGAGATATTCATGATAAATTACGTGAAGTTAAAGGGCATCTCAGAAGAACATCTTTTTTTTGGCGTCAGGAAATGCATTTAGGCATTACGATTGGGTTCGGACACGAGGACCCTTCAGCACGCGAGGCCGCCTGCCAGCCAGCCTCGGGAGGAGCAAGCTCAACTCCAGTGCATGATAACACAGACCACTGTGTCCGAAGCGAAGACACGCGTTACCGTCATCCTCGTAATCGCAAACCGAAACACACGCAGCCCCCCCCCCCCCCGCGTGCGCTTCGCGACCCCAAGGGCCCTTTTAGTAGCCTCTTACGACAGGCAGGGATACCTCGGTAGTATTCTACTCCCCTAACCGCAGGGAACTATCTCCGAAGAACACCTAATTTAACTGACAAGAGTCCTTATGAGCTCATGTTTGGACGACAAGACGTGAGAACGATGCCACGTTAAGAACTCATCATCATCCGTGCGGTCTATCCCGGTTGTGAACCCACACTGGTGTGTGGGGTCCTAGGGTCCGCCTTTCTTATTTTCTTGGCCCACTTCGCGCGGTCTTGTGCATCCTCAGTGGTGAGTTTGTTGGCACGCATGTCACCCTTAACGACGTCGAGCCACCGCTTCTTGGGTCGACCTCTTCTACCGGTAGGTACCTGGCGGAGGCGGCATAGCCAGACATTTGTTGCCCACGTAGTTTGCCGATCTCCGTGGGACATGATCATACCAACGAAGGCGACACTACTGCAGCTTGTCCGCGATATCACGAACACGAAGGCTCTCGGATGCTGTTTGACAGAACGTCTAATATTACGCTGAACAGAAAAGGGCTAAGCACGGAGCCTTGGTGTACTCCAACGGTGATAGGGAAGGGAAGCGTGTCACCAACCGCAGTCCTAACTATGGAACTGGAATCCGGGTACATGTCCCGGATAATGTCAATAAAGACTTCGGGAACGGCCCTGGACCGCAGCGCCCAGCCGACCATCTCACGTTAGGAACTAACTCCACCCAATTGACTCAAGGTAGATCATATGACAGATGATCTTGGTGTAATTTGACCAAGATATTTATTTTATTTATTTATCTAGGTTGTCCTGCTTCAGTCAGCCAGATATATGGTGTGCAATAGAACGGATATAAAACCTATAACAAAGTTTAGTATCTCCGTTAAAAAGCAACTGTGGCATCTCCCTGATGCGACACGGTGCGTCATTGCGTCACGCGGCACGTACGGCAAATGCGTCAAGACCAATGATGTTCCAAAAACTGGATACAGCAAGTCATACCATTGAAAAGCTTAAATATGGCAGGCCGCAGGCGCGTGGCTGTGACATCTTGCTTTCTGTCCCTTTCTGACATAAGTGAGTGAACGGAGTGATAATACATTGTGATTCAGTAAAAAGTTCATTACTTGTTTTTTAGAATTTTACCATGCTTCTATCTATCTTTAGATAAGTAAAAAATTTGCTTAGAATGACGCCAATGACACTTTATTATGTTCCTTTGACAGAGCGCAGATGCAAAGTCCTTGTGATCCGAAGGTCATTGGTCAGGACACATTGAAGTTTGAACCCAATAATAATCAAGCATCCGACAACAGACGCTAATTAACAAGATTGTTCTGGGAATTTTGGCGCAAAAATAACGAACTTAACTTCTGTAAAACGTGGTCAGATAGCAAAAATAAGTAAAATATAGGTACAGATACTTTTTTTAACAATAACCAGCGATTTTTTCAGTTATTATCGGTGTTCTTAATTCAAAATAGTGCAATGCGCACCCTTTTCTATACAACGTTGGAGCACAAAATATCTCTCTAGAGTTTACAGAAGGACCGCTCGCGCCTTTTCCCAAACTTACGTGACCGCCTAGGGTTAAATTCACTCTGAATTTTAAAATGAAGTCGGTTAGGCAACTTCGACAAAAAACAAAAACACTCGCGACAGTGCGACTCACCGAGTGACCGATTCTCACCGGTATCACCTGTAAACTCACTTTGTCTGTGTGCGTGATCAACATTTTGGTTTATTCTAAGCGGACTATCTGTCCGGGCCGCGGCAACACATGCGTATTGTAGTTGGAGTCAAACATGCTTGCGGATCTCCTGCGATGAGCGATTATCGCAGGCAGCTACATAGACACATTCAGGGTGAATGATTACCGTCTGAAGGAAGGACACTCAGTAAAATTGATGTACCTACGAAGAATTATCTTCTTCCTCGATTGCCTCTCCTTAGCGCTGGTACCCGAAGTGGCCTACGAGCACGTAGGTTGACTTCATGTAGTCTTCTTCTCAAAGTTTGACCGCTTACCAGCAAACCATACTCTCTCTGTAGCCTTTGAACCAATTGCATCGCCGTTACATTTGGTTACCTTCGTGCAGCATTTACTATGAATGGGTCCTGTACATGTATTGTAATGCGTTGAGTTCCTCGGTGCCGCCACTTCCCCCGTGACACGATAACGTGACCAAAGCCTGGATATAACGCTCTGACTGGTCCTCATGGCTGCAGAAACCGCAATTTGGGTAGCGCCAGCTTGAATCATGCCCACTGCTCTTAACATTTCGTTCTGGTCATGTGTCTACGTGGCATGATTAAATGAACACTGGAGATGGGTTTGATAAAGATTTATGGAAATTTATGGAGTTTTAATCAAGTTAGAAGTTCGTGAAGATTTACTTCTTTGGAAGAAATTCAATGAATGCGAATTTCATCCTAAAACAAAACCTTTTATATACAAATTTGAATTTAAAAAAATAACTTATAATGTTTTTATAATCTGTCATTAATAGTTTTTCTTGTAAGGCCAGTACTTTTTAAGTTATTTAAAAAAGTTGTATCTATCCCCATGTTGTTGTGTGTATATCCTCACACAATACAAAGCCTGCCTCACATGAAATTGGTAAAAATTGCCAATTTATTAAAAATATGTAGAACCTCACAAAAGCAGTTTGATGCATGCAAATGCAAGTCAGAATCCACACAATGAATGTATGTTTCACATTTAAAATTCAGTGCCATCATTTTCAGGGAAGCTTTAAAGTTTCTCTTAAAGCATATTTCAGGAGTCCTGAAACGCAAGCTAGCCTAGACAACTAGATTTTGCTGGTTCCTCCCAAGTACCGAGCGTAAGCCGTTTCAGACCAAAAGTTTGTTAAGCTAGACGGCTGTAGCACGCATTACCCAAGTTAATATTTGAATAAAAAAAAGATTATTTCCTGCCCAAATCTTTCAGGAGATAAGCCGATAAATAGTGTAGGTAACCAAATAATACATAAGAACTAACTTATAAAGTATGTAAACTATGCCTAAAAATTTGGTATATCACTATTTTTAATTTTTAATTACACACAAACATCATTTTTTTTGTGCCTAACAATTATACTCGTAATCGGCGGCACAACCTGCTGGCGATACCCTGAACTAGAACTCAGGCTCACCGTTTTAGTCTTATTCAACAGGGTTCAACACAGTTAAAACCTTTTAAGAAATGTAATTAAAATATATTTTTTTACTTTAAAGAGTTCAACATATATTGTTCAATAAAAAAATATATGTTGAATGACAATATCTTACCTGCTCCCGCCGCTGCGTCCTCTTGCTCCGCCCCTGCTTCTGAGTCGCAACCACCACGTTCCCGTACATTTCACTTTTTTATTAGTCTACTTCTAACTGATATTAATCGATATGGCAAGGTTTAGGCAAGTCTTTGCGTTTCGTTAGTTTTGGTCAGTTTATCTGAATAATACTATTTTTGCTAGAATAAAAAAAGTGATAGTAAAAGTAAAAAAGGGAATATCAAGAAAACAAAATCAATGAAAACAGAAAAAATATAAGCAATAATATCCTCAGCAGAATATTGATATTATTATCAAATGGTTTTTAAATATCTACTCTTGTTAACAAAAAAATGATTAAATTGGTTGTTATTTTTTTTTTGACGACCGACTTGGTGTAATGGTTAAGAAGTTGGCTACTACACCAGAGGTCGCGGGTTCGATCCCCGCACAGTACAAACATTTGTGTGCATGAACATGTCTGTTTGTACTGGTCTGGGTGTCTCCTATGTATAATAAGTACATATGTATTTACAAAAGAAAATGTATTTAAGTATGTTTATCCGTTGTCTAGTATCCCATAACACAAGCTTTAACTAGCTTACTTTGGGGCTAGATGGCGCTGTGTGGAATAATGTCCAGGGATATTTATTTATTTATTTATTATTGCTAGACTTAAAAATAGAAACGGCCAGATTATCCATTCTTGATTCGAAAGAAAAGTAAAGAATTTGAAAGAGTTATTTAGGTTTTACAACCTATACATCACTTTGATACAGCTTTTCAGGCAAACACATTTAATAATTAAAGATATTCTTGTATGTAACTTATTCTGTATCCCCGCTGCATTTCAAAAAGGTTTGTCTAGAAAAAAACACTCTCTAGCGATAAAGCCGTCTGTGATGTAACATTCATGTTATTGATCTACGACTTGAATATGCAAAAATATGGTCAATGATTTGTCTTTAGGTGCAATATCTTCAGTTCGCAAAAGTGAACATTAAAAATAAACCAAGTATCAAAATCCGTTCATCCTCTATGCGTGACTCTTAACGCGTTTGTAGGTATTTTTCAAATAATGGCGGACGCTCGGCACAGGCAACGATAAACTAAGCTAAATGAGCCGACGAGAAATATGGAAGCATCAATGGCATGTAACTAATGTAGGGTTTCAGCCTTTTATTCATGAAAGTAACCATTTCCTGTTATTCTATCAACAAAGACTGCAATAAAACATTCATTCTGTTTTTCAAGGAGGTAAGTTATAATAATCTCACCTCATCTCATCTTTGACGACCGACTTGGTGTAATGGTTAAGAAGTTGGCTACTACACCAGAGGTCGCGGGTTCGATCCCCGCACAGTACAAACATTTGTGTGCATGAACATGTCTGTTTGTACTGGTCTGGGTGTCTCCTATGTATAATAAGTATGTATTCACAAAAGAAAATGTATTTAAGTATGTTTATCCGTTGTCTAGTATCCCATAACACAAGCTTTAATCAGCTTACTTTGGGGCTAGATGGCGCTGTGTCGAATAATGTCCAGGGGTTTATTTATTTATTTTATTTATTTATCTCTACATAATATTACTGTGTCTCTACTAATCATGACTGGTAGAGAATGCCTTTTGGCATTAAGTCCACCTATTGTACTGTGTATTTTTTTGTGTAATGAAGAATAAATAAATAAATAATCATAATGGTTTGGGATGGTGATGAATTGGCGAAACAGACTGGTATGATAAATGCAGCATGATATTTTTTTAGGTAAATCTAAAGTGGGCACAAATTTTCATTTATTTATGTTCGTATATCAGAAATCGTAATAGGTGCGAGTACATCAGATTGTAATATCTTTGAAGGTTCTTACAAAAGTCTTGTGCATCAAAATATTTAATAAATTACCCGATAAGTTTAAGGATGAAAATATTAATTTACGTAAATTTAAAAGATTGACTAAGATATGGCTACTGAAAAATTGTTTTTATAGTTTAAAAGAATTTTATGAATACAAAGAATAATGTTGTTTTGTATTATATAGCTTGAGTTATTTCATTTGTTAGATAGCTAAAATAGGTTTATTTATTTTTTAAAGTATGTGAATACGCTTGATAAGGTAAAATTTGGAGATTCTCTCTCAAGCAACTGTAACTGCTAAATGCTGTGTACCCAAATTTATTAATTTATTAAATAAATTTTCATTTCATTTTATTTTATTTCATTTCATTTCATTTCTATAAATCAAGTTATAATATATTAACTACACACATCAAAAGTGTCTAGGGATCAAGCATTTTTATGCGGATTTCTTGAGATTGAGATGTGGCTTTGTAATAAATTTATGATTTTATAAATTTATATGGATCCTTTTTGGTGCATTTCATAATTTGAAACAGGAACTGTCAATCAAATTCGAGTAAAAGATGAAAATGGCTGTCAATATTTTCCCTATAAACACATACAACGCATTGAAGACATTATTAGTGCTACTGTTTCCCTACTACTGATTAAAACCAACGTTATTATGGAGCGGCGACGTCATTTAAGCAGGGAAGAAATGCTCAGAGCCGTGGGAATGATAGAAGCTGGTTCCTGGCAACGTACTGTGGCTTTAGCTCTGAATACAAGTCAGAGTGTTATCAGGCGACTTTGGACACGTTACCGAAGCACTGGTACCGTGGCTGAGCGCCATGGAGGACGGTATCGCTGCACCACACGGAGACAAGACCGATACATTCAAATCACAACTCGAAGAGCTCCAACAATAACCGCCATGATGTTAGCCGTGAGGCTTCATCACTCTTCAGGGAACTTAATTAGCGACCAAACAGTCAGAAACCGCTTGCATGAAGTGAACCTTCATTCCCGAAGACCGCTAAGGGTAGGACCTAAAGCAATGCACAATCGTAGGATTCGATATCAATGGGCTCTTGAACACAGAAATTGGGCAGAAGAACAATGGCGTTTCGTGTGCTTTTCTGATGAGTCTCGTTTTGGTATGAGACCGGATACAAGACGTATACGACACTGGAGAACCCCTGGACGCCAACAGCGATTAAAATCCTGCCAGGAAGTCCATCCTTATAGTGGTGGAACCATCATGGTATGGGCGGGTATTTGGATCGGCGGAAGAACTGAGTTGATTTGGATCAGAGGCAACCTCAACTCTCAAATTTATGCTGAGACGATTGTATCAGACGTCATCGTTCCTCTACAAGTGCAAATCTGTCCCTTATTTCAGTTAATGCATGATAATGCACGACCGCACACCGCAAGAGTTGTAAGACAGACTCTCGCCGCAGCTAACATCAATGTCCTGCCCTGGCCTGCTCAGTCGCCAGACTTGAACTCGATTGAGCATGCATGGGATATGCTACAGAGAAGAGCTCTGCCGAATATGGAGGGTATCCAGTCGCAAGAAGACCTTTTTTTGTTGTTGCAACGAACATGGGCGGCCATTCCACAGCGTGATTTGGATGAACTCATTTTGAGTATGCCAAACCGATGTTCTTGTGTTGTTAGTGTTCGCGGTAGAAACACGGATTATTAATTGTTTAAGTTACCCAATAAAATTTTAAAGAAAACTGTTATTTCAGTCTTTTTTTCAAACTTTAATGTTAGTGGTTCAAATGTCAAAAATCCCTTTATTAGGAAAATGGCAAATTTCTTTATTAATGCAAAGGTGACTTGGTTTATCGTTACTGTAGACAAACGAAAACACTTTATTTGATGAATCCTTAAAGAAAATTTTAATTAATATCAATCAGGAGAAAAGTTATTGCAAAAATATATGTTGATCCCTAGACACTTTTGATGTGTGTACGTATTTTTTTTGTTTAATTAACTGTGTTGTTTTGTCTCGCTTATTTTTGAAGACAATTTCAACGAGCAGCAGATGTGAATGATGTTTTGTTTCATTACTGAGTAGGACCTATATTTTGATATAATTAGTAATTCAATCAACATGAATCAAAATGGGAACGTTCAGGTAACTCAAAATGAAAATAATGTAAGTAGTTTAAAAAGTTTAGCACACGCAACAAAACTTTTTTCACAGCACTAATTCACCAGACTTCTGATATCCCAAATCAAGAAGGTTACATTCTAGACACAAAACTTAAAAAAACAATCTGTCACTTGTCTACTTTCCCGCGTTTTTCACATGCACGCGCAAAGGCCTCGCTGTTTACACTGCCAAAACTGCGTACAGAAATTCCGCAGCATCCTTTACACACATCTTACTTTTTAGTTAACAACGACCGTACGACCATTAACATAGAGTCGGTTTTCCAATATTGTTTTATAACAACAATTTTCCTTCAAGCAAAATTGTTTATTCTGTCCTTTCGGATCTTACTAGGACGAAAATAAAGTACATTTTCAAAGAGCGCTTCGTAGTCTTAACTACGTAATGCAAATTAACAATAAATCAGCCTTACCACGCTAGTGTTAAAACTTTATTTTAAATGTAAAGCTTCGATCTCATCTTTATAATGGGTTTACTATGATTATGAGCGTGCTTAATTAAATTTAAGTTTGCTGATATTGTCAAGACTACCGCAAACACGATAGTGTTCGTCGACCGCACTTAATACAGAATTACTCTTTGTATTACTAGCGCAAGACCGCCGTCCGTCCGTTTAATAGTAGGTAATGTGTGCTTGTTAGGAGCAATTAAGCCGAAGTGTAAGCCTCTGGCTGTGTTGGCTGACTTTATTTTTAAGTGAATCACCTGGTGAAAAATACCTTCGTATATATTTCTGTAACTTTTTTGCGTCACAAGATGGCTTGAATAAAACAATTTTATCCGCCCATAAGTATAATCGACCAAAAATCAAACATTGAATGTATTAATAAGAACTTGTATGTTTGATCGCTATGGTGTACATTAACATTTAAAACATCTGCAAAGCAAATACAAAGCGAGATTATAAGCATTGTTTATTTTTGACATGCACCGCCACCTATTGGGCAGTAGTGGCAACAGCTATATGACATGTTGGAAGTTGACTTGGAAATTAAGCTGTACCCTTCATACAAGGGATATTTTTACAATTTAAATCATTGGAGCTTAGTAAAGATGAGAGCGTTTTAAACAAAACATTCTATCCACAAAACAAATTCATCCTGTTAGAGTTATGTTCATTTGCTCCTTTGAAAGCCTCAAAAAAAGTAAACTGTCAAAACAAAA
This sequence comes from Udea olivalis, assembly GCA_947369235.1. NCBI lineage: Eukaryota > Metazoa > Arthropoda > Insecta > Lepidoptera > Crambidae > Udea > Udea olivalis. The sequence continues at coordinate 11,763,906 of OX376367.1, read as the reverse complement.
CGATTTGACGTTTTCATTGCTGATAAAATTGTTCTTTGAAAATTTAATAGTTTTACGAAAAAAATATTAAATAAATGGCTACTAATTCACAAAAATGTCCTTTCCGAAAATAGAGGGATATGTTGTCACTGAAAAATTAGGGTCAGGAAGTTATTCCACGGTATATAAGGCACATACAAAGGTATGTGAAAATTTTCGACTTGGCTATAAAGATAAGAATTTATCTGTTTATTTTAGATAAATGTAGACAGTTGTGTGAATTATTGAGTAATTACAACCTTATCGGATGTGTGGATGGAATTCCGCTTAAGGTACAGCGAAGTTGTTAGTCTAAAATTTCTTTGATATGTTGTTGCAAAATCTCTTTGTTTTCTATCTAAAAACTTTTATACGTACTACGACTACTACGTTATTTACAGTTTGAAGAGGCTTGAAAGAGAGGAATTCTAATTATAATATATCTTTTTGCTACATGTTAATCTATCATATTGTACGAAGAAGATTCACACTAAACTTTATTGGGCAAAAATTGCAACAGTATTTAGACATAAAAACTTATTTTACAAATAAGGCAGCCTTAAAAATGTATAAACTTCTATGCCAGCTATATACTTAAATATTTTCAAAACTAATTTGTACCGTGTTTGGGTGTTATTATCTATTTATGTACGAATTAAGCAATATTTCAGTTTATGTTTATCAGTCACTGACACCCATAGTACAAGCTCTGCTTAGTTTAGGGTTAGATGGTGATCTTAGTGTGATTTGTTTCAGATTTATATTTTATTTAGGGTTATTCCCAGACGCCACTGCTGCCTCCGCCCCCACCGGTGGTAACTGGGAATTTATTTAAAAACATGTCCCAGTTGCCACCGATGGGTAAGTGTTAATTCAGGTTTAAGCAATATTAAAGTTGGCTAGTGGTGTCAGCTTACCTACCACAGCAGAGCTCCGAATTTCCAACTCCATTTAAGATATTGTAACCCCTTGGGATATCACAATGCCCCTTGGGAAATCTTTTTTATATGGCAGATACTTTAATCATCATCATTATTTTCAGGTAGGAGCTCGCTCTATAGTGGCCATAAAATGTGTGGACAAGTCTCGCATCAAGAACTCGGGATCGGCGGTGGACAACCTGATCACGGAGATCAGGCTACTCAAGACGCTCACCCATCCTCACATCGTGCACATGAAACAATTCACATGGGACGACAGGTATATTTCAGTTTACACATTAAACTAATAGAAAATATGGTCCTAATATTATTATACTAGCTTTTGCCCGTAGAACTTTATTTTTCTGACCTATACAGGATATTGTGATTCCTTGCCCTACGCTCAATTGAATTCACAACCTATTAATTATTCAAAGAACCTCTAACCTATAAACAATGGACAAACCTATATCCTGATCTGTGTTACCTGTGTATCACACATACATAAATGATTTAATAAACCGACTAATAAGAAAAAGTTTTTTAGATAATTTTTTTTTCATACCAGCTGTCCGTCAGCAGATTTGCCAAAGTAGACTGTCTTTCGTCAAAATATAGCTGTCAAATAATCACTCCCTGATAATGTTGACGACACGGTTGGCGTAGTGCGCTGTAGCACGGTTTCTCGCCTCGATTTCCGTAGTGTCCCGGGTTCGATTCCCGGTTGGGTCAATTTAGGAAACGATCTTTTCTGAATTGACTCGGGTCTGGGTGTGCTGGGAGACGCCCCTGGCTTATTTCCTTGTGTGGTACCTCGTAGCACAGGGATATTAATCCCTACTTCGAGACCATTACAAGAGGTGTGTTGTCTGGCACATATTTATTCATTTTATTTTATTTTTATGTAGCTTCATATTGGTGAAAGAATTTTTAAAATTGCTCCAGTAGTTTCGGAGCCTATTCAATAGAAACAAACAATCAAACAAATAAATGTTTCTACACAAAGATAGAAAAATTCGACATGATCCTGGGGACTCAAGCGGGATTCGCACCCGCGACCTTTCACAATCCGGGTGGCTGCTCTTCCAACTGAGCTACTGAGGCCGTTAACGGTCCTGGCGAATTTATCTAGTGTATTTTGCGTTGTAAGCCAATGTTTATTTCATCAATGTTATAGGCAAGCACCTTTAACACCCGAAAAAAATATTTCTGCAAGAATTTGTCTTTTGAATAAGATGTAACTAGCTATTGGATAAGTGTTTTTCCTCTTTATAATATTATTATTTTCAAATGTTATTTCAGAAATATCTACATAATAATGGAGTATTGCTGTGGAGGTGACCTATCAAAGTACATTCATAAAAATGGCAGAATCCCAGAGAAACAGGTAAGGTAACCTGTTACCTGTGGTACCATCTATTTAAATAAGTCTGTACATATCGCATCTTTCCTACTAATAGGGGTACATCTCAAAATTTTGAGATTTCGAGTTTTAATAATATATGGGCACAAAATTAGCACGTCTACACGATTCTCTTGACAGAAAGAGTCAGAGCATACTGTTGAGCCGCGAAAACTATTTGTGTTTCTTTCACATTTCCGAGTGAAGCGTCTCAGTTTCCGCGATACAAGAAGCAATTTAGTGTCGTGCCTGTAGGACCGCTCACGCAGCCGTTCAATTGTGTTTGTTTCAATTTTGCTATGAATAGTTTAATTTATTTATGACCGATATTGTGAAAATACAGGGGCTCAAAAATCTTTAAACGCGTTTTCCCAACAATCATGTTTTTCGAATTGTATAGTATGAAAGCTGCGATATGTTCTTTCAAGTACAAGTCGCTTTATCAATCCATCAATTTTATCAGCCTTCACCCATACTACAAATTGCTGAAATGATCTTGGTGTGGGAAGTTCCAAATATACAAAGATATTTTGTTAGATTTTACCTTTCTTGCAGGTTTTATATTTCCTGCAACAATTGGCTTCAGCACTGAAGTTTCTCAGGGAAAAAGGTATTTAAATATTGCACGTTCTGTTCTGTAAAACTGTTTATTTCTTAGATGAAGTTGAAACTTCGGCAATGTTCATTTTTAATAAGGGTGCAATTAGGTAATGTATTACCCCAATATGTTAAAGTAGTTTGGGCAGCAAAATTAATAAGTGGGCAGCAACCTTCTTATGATTGTCATTAAAACCTATAGTCAGCCAATACCCCATTATGTTAAAGTAGTTTGGGCAGAAAAATTAATAAGTGGGCAGCAACCTTCTTATGATTGTCATTAAAACCTATAGTCAGCCAAAAGTAAATGTGGAGGTTTGGGTTGTTGAACTTATATGGCAGATGAAACTACTTAGTAACAGGCCTCTGTCACTCCATGTATTTGCGCGCGATAATTACCTACCAGCCGCCGGGTCTTTCAAGACTCATTTGGCAGTGGGTTGTCAACCGCCGGACATTACTTATATAAGAATGTGTACTGGCTGACGTAACTGTATGTACTGACTAGCTGACATCTATATCGATAGAGGTAGCCCTGGCAATATATGCCTGTCACATGCATGCATTTACAAAAGACAAAATTGTAAACTTTTCATCAAGTGATTTATCTGTTACGTATCAACTATCGAGTAATCTGTGCTAGTACTTCCTAATATTCTTGAATAGTGATCAACTTGCTTCAGCACAAATATAATATTTTCAGGTGTAGTCCACATGGATCTCAAGCCGCATAACTTGTTACTGCACAAAGGATCTGATGGGAAATATATTCTGAAAGTTGCAGATTTTGGGTATGTAAAAACATGTCCACATTCATACATACATACCATCACGCCTTTTTCCAACGGGTAGGCAGAGACCACATCTTTCCACTTGCTACGGTCCTGACACACCTCTCGCGCTTCTTCCACTCTCATTAATCCTTTCATACATGCTCGTCGATTATGGTTACTCCTCCTTCTGAGCACGTCTCGGACTGCTCCTAAGTACGTCCGTCTAGGCCTTCCCCTTCCAACAGCTCCATCTACCCCCGCCTTGTAAATTTGTCAAACACATTCATTCTGCTTTATTGACATTCTACTGAAATTTTTCGTCATGATCTAACAGCCTGTAGACACAGATTCAGCAACCACTCAAGCTGTCGACATATTAAGATCCAAAGCGTCCACCAGCGCAGCGGGCCTACGCATCATTCAACTATTTATTTGTGAAATTTGTTCATAACATTGCATTAACTTTGTTCTTATTTTATTTGATAGATCATTTTTATACTATTAAATAAATAAAATATAAAAATATAAATATGCGCCAGACAACACACCTCTTGTAATGGTCTCGAAGTAGGGATTAATATCCCTGTGTCACGAGGTCCACACAAGGAAATCAGCCAGGGGCGTCTCCCAGCACACCCAGACCCGAGTCAATTCAGAAAAGATCGTTTCCTGAATTGACCCGACCGGGAATCGAACCCGGGACACTAAGGAAATTGAGGCGACAAACCGTGCTACAGCGCACTACGCCAATCGTGTCGTCAAATTATATGTATTATGTATGTGTATGTATTGGTTTTTTTTAGATTAGATTTTAGAGCGCTAAGGCCCCGGCCGCTTTAATTGTGCATTGTTTTAAATGTAATAGGTACTTCTTAGATATAAGTTTCTTTTTTGAATGTAAAGGGTGTCTCAGTTAGACTTTTACATTGTAAAGGAGACTTTTTCCGATTAAGTATGGACTGACTATCCAGCAAAATTAAATGGCCCCCTACACCGCGCATGAAACATGACTTATTGCAGTAACGACTTCCAAAACACCTTATATCAACTGAATTGCTGATGTCAACTGGCCACCAAGATCGTGCGATTTAACGCCGTGCGATTATTATCGTTGAGGTTTGCGAATCTCGAGTGTATGCGAATAAACCAGAAACAATTCCTAAGCTCAAATCAGAGATCCAATGCGTCATTTGTGAGATACTGCCACATCTCTGAGAAAATGTCATGGAAAATTTCATGAAAAGCCTGTCAAGAAAGCCGTGGGGTTATTTACCGGATATTCCATACTTAATCGGAACCGATATGTTCTTCTTTACAATCCAATAATAATATCATACTCGTAACTGTCAGATAAAACACGTGTTTATTTTAAAATGAAAAAGTGCACTCTTACTGAGAAACTCTTTGATTATTTATCTATCTAAATATGTGATCTGAAACAATGAGAACAGCAAAGGAGTGGAACTCGCTGCCCGCTCATGTGTTTCCGAATTAATGTAATCTGGGTCTCTTCAAGACAAGAGTGAATAAAAAGCATTTACTAGGCAAACATGTATAGATCGCGTCACTTACCTTCAGGTGCGATTGCGATCAAATGACTGTCTAGTCCTACCAATATTATAAATGCGAAAGTTTGTGAGGATGTATGTATGTATGTATGTGTGTGTGTATGTTTGTTACTCTTTCACGCAAAAACTAGCGAACGGATTTAGATGAAACTTTAAGGTAATATAGCTTATACATCAGACAATTTACAAAGATTTTATGTAATTTAGCCATGATACATAACAATAACGCGAGCGAAGCCGTGGGCGGAAAGCTATGCCTTTATAAAAAAAAACTTATTTTTTGGTTATAATTCCCCTGTGGTATAGGTTCGCGCTGTACATGTCGTCGTGGCGGCGCTGCGTGCGCGGCTCGCCGCTGTACATGGCGCCCGAGATGCTGCTCGGCGAGTACGACGCGCGCGTCGACCTGTGGAGCGTCGGTGAGTGGCGCCGCGGCGGGGCAGTGCCCACTACTTCATCAGTGCCGAATTAAGACTAAAATACTAAATTGATGCCCAAAGAAAACTGGTTCTGCTGCCACTAAGACGTGATCTCCTAAGCAATTGCTTGCCCTAAGCATCTGATTCTGTTGCCCCCTAAGACGTGATGTCCTAAGCAATTGCTTGCCCTAAGCATCTGATTCTGTTATCCCTGAGACGTGATGCCCTAAGCAATCGCTTAATGCTTTAGGGCTAATCCGGCACTGTTCTTCATACACTGGAAGGCCACATCGACAATTTTTTTTTGACTGGCCTGTTGGTGCATTGGCAGCCGCGGGTTCGATCCCCACACATGACAACATTTATGTGACGAACATTTGTGTTTGTTGTGTGTCTGGGTGTTATTATCTATTTAAGTATGTATTTAGAAAGCATTTAAGTATGTTTGTCATGTCAGTCTCTGACACCAATAGTACAAGCTCTGTTTGCTGAATTTGGAGGGTCAGTAGTAGTAACTGTTAAAACTGTGTATACTTGTACCTTCCATCATCAGCTCAGCAATATAAGGGCCCGTTTCAAATCGCGTTTTGTAGAATGATTTTCACCCTCGTCGAATAGAAAGAGACAAAACGAATAAACCTTAGTCTCACAGCTGTCAGGTGAAAATTATCGGGCTCCAGGCACAGGTGAAATTCGCACTTGTCAGAGTTAAAAACCAGTTCCGACATCCAGGAGACTGTCAGGTGACAAATCGGTCATTCTCGATTTCACTTGGGTTCATTTTGGAACGGGTTCGAGTGATTTTCACTCAAGGTTAAAGTCCACTCGATTGGGACCCGCCCCAAATAGCTTTAAAAATTAAACTCAGAATACAAATAAATCACCATTATTTATTCGTATAAATTATTTACCATTACCTATTCGAAATAATGTTGTCTTGGCAGGTGTTATAATGTACGAGTGCCTGTTCGGGCGCGCGCCGTACTCCTCCAACACGTTCAAGGAGCTCGTCGACAAGATCCAGTCGCAGGCGCCGATACAGGTCAGCTACTTACATTATTTATTTATTTATAAGTTCGCACACAATAATACAGTTACAATAGATAACAATCAAGAAAACAAAAGTACAGGTGAGCTTATCTCATAAGAGAGATTTCTTCCAGCAGACCATGGTTACAGGAGAGTGTTTAAAAAAAGTGGTGGATAGACAATTATTAACGCAGGCAACTTACCAAAAACTTCTAATTTCTTCAATCGGTTTCGTTTCGGCTTATCACTTTGACATTATCTTAAAATCTATGAGAATCTGAAGGTTGCGCTAATGTGCTTTTGCCCCTGCTCTAGTTGAAAGGGCAACAATGTGTTATTATACCTATGAAAAGGAGCAGGATGTGTGTCAGTCAGGGTCGTAGCGAGTCGATAGAATCACTTTCGATCAAATGACAACGATCTGTTAATGCGAAATCATAATTTTTAAAATGTTGCTGCCCAGTTAATGATTTTTATTAGGCCACTTTAATACCTACTATGTTAAATAACCATTACGCCCAAAATCACAAAAAGCAATAATAAGACGTTAGTCCCTTGTAAATGTAACGGAACGACACATAAACGAGCCACTTTTCACGGCAGGCTGTCTTGACGCCATAATGCATCAGCGCCAAAATAAAAATAAACAAAATTGGATTACATTTTCGTCACGAATTGTGAAATCTTTGGTAAGTACAGCTGCTTTCTTTCATATTCAGGTAGACAGGTATTCATTGTTTCATATGGTGATTTAGGTAAGCGCAGGACCAGTTCGCTATAATAGTGAATTTGAATGCAGCCGATTTTTTAAATTCCTACAACGCCTTCAAAAAATATAGATGCAATCTATAAATGATGACGTTGTCTTTGTATTTCATTTAATATTAATATTGATATAATTTTGAGATTGATAATAATACTAATTTAATAATAATGTGATTTTGTCTTCGATCAACAAAACATTTTTGTAGATTGACATTTGCATACAAATTTTTGCGGAACATGTATAAACTGTATAAACTATTTCAGATCGATTTATGTACCATGTTACTTGTAAATAAATAAATGATTATGATTACATCGTCATGACACGCCGTGTCCCACGTGAGATCAGAGTTATCGCCTCTGACATTATTCATCTTACACATGACATTATTCAGTACTGAGGATAACAGATGAATCCTCATGAAACTATTGCAAAATGAGTCTTATGACAGCAGGTTAAGGTATGTAAAGCTTGATGCGAATTAGAGTGTACTAGCGGTCCCTAGCGTTTTCAAAACCTCAACGATGTCTAAGTCAGCGGTCAGCACATTGTGAGCAGCAAAAACTAGAAAAATGGGCAGCAGACTTACCACGATTAATTACAAGTCTCAAACAATTTTAAAGCTTTTTATTTCTCGTTTTTAATGTTAATTTGCATCTTAGACTACAATATTAGCAATAAAATCAGTCTTTCAATAACAACTGACATTAGATACATAACACTATAGTCTTCTACAACACTGAATTATTATGACTTAATATGTATGACTGATATTAAAAACCAGGTGACTTATTCATTCCATTTACGTAATTCATCACTTCTCAATCTCATTCTAAAAGCAATTATGTCAAAAAAATGGTTAAGATTATATCACACAGCAGAGTTAATATAAAGTATATTTTATATCGAGGGACTAAACGAAGCCATTGCGAGGGAGTCAATGAAACCAAGGGGATATTAAGTTGGCGTTTAGTCTCGAGGTGCAAACTGTACTTTTCACTTTGAGTGCGAGGAAAATAGTCATTTAGTACAAAAGCATTTAAAACCGAACAATTTACACTCGGCGGTTAGTTTTTTTTTCGAACTGAACCAGCCACAGATTAACAATTTAAAACACATGGCGCCAACTTCTTTGCGGATAAACCATAGAGCTAAAACTCTCAATATTTTCGCAATGAAAATGGTCCTCGGTTTCATTGACTCCCTCGCCCGCTCGGGAGTCAAACCACCTCTGGTATATTATAGCTAAGTTTAGTCCCTCGATGTAAAATATACTTTTGAATGTTACGTGGCCATATTACAATCCCATAAAACTTGTCAAGTTCATTAGTCTACGTGGCGACCAATTTTGCAATATATTTCGTTTCCAGCCAGTCAGCGGTTACCTGGCAATAACGCATCTTCCAGGCTGGATATTTACTTACGACGCTACCCTCAGTTTAGGAAATTTACTTTTTTTTATATATCTGGGACAATTCACACCAAGATCATATAATAATAATAGCACACCTGCGGATGTTGTGCAGGATATCCTACCAGATATCAGTTCTGCACCCACCAAAGGTAAACCACTGAAGCGGAAAAAATGGACGAATGAAATGAATGAGTTCATATTGCGCACTTACCTCCACCTTACTGCACTTGGCACTGACACAAAAAACTACTTAGAGGCATTACATTTAAAATTTATAGAAAAATTCCCAACCATGGAAGTGAGTCGACAGAGAGTTGGAGACCAGAGAAGAGCTGTAGAAAGAAAGAAAATGATCCCTCAGACAAAACTTGACCAGATCTACTATGAAGTGAAGGAAGACTTACGGAAATTACGAAACAATATACAAGCGGGATCACAGTCAGCTTCTAATCAATCACATCAAATTCATGACATATACACACAACCACAACATTATCCTAACAAAACACCACAAAGTACACAATCCAGAATGAGATGGAGTAATGAGCAGAATGAAGCAATCATGCGCATATACTTTCACATAACACACTTGGAAACAAACAGAACAGCTTACCGTCAGTCGTTACACCAACAGTTCATAACAAAATTCCCTACACTATGCCATTTAAGTGAACAAAGGATAGCCGATCAAAGGCGAATAATGATACTTAGTAAATATATTACAGATGAGAGACTTATCGAAATAAAGAAAGAAGTGGCCGACGAACTTAAGCTTGATATACATTTAGATGATGTTGCAAATAATACCAATAAGACACAGACGATAGACTGTGACCCAAATTTCATTTACAGTATACAAACAGACATGCCTTTACCGCCATCGCAACCAGTAAATCACAACACAGACAAAGAAATAGACCATATGTTCTTACAAGCTTTTACTTATTACAAAGACACTGACCCAATTAATAGGCCTTACATCCCGAAACAAAAATCATCTAAAAAATTTGCTTCTATTATCACATATATAAACAACGTAATACTCCCTAAGAAATTGGAACAAAACACCGATTTTGAAACCATACACACGGTTATATATTCTGCTGCTTGGACTGCCGCTAAGATGAACGGAGCTAGAATTCCTATGTCACTACAAGAACCTTCCCGACCAACACAACAAGCGGATCGAAAACCAAATTGGCAAAGAAGGTTAGAAAAAAAGGTTGAGGATTTACGTATGAAAATAGCTAGAGTAATTCAATTCATTAACGGAAATAGAAGCCGAAATCTCGTCAAGAATTTCAATAAAATTAAGCAACAATACCAGATACATTCAACCCACGAAGGTATGAATACACAACTAACACAATTTCTGGACACATTAAAACAAAAACTTGCAGTAAGTTCAAGTCGTCTTAGTAGATATAAGGCATGCACACTTCGTAAACAGCAAAACTTACAATTTAAAAACAACGAAAAACGATTTTATCGTGAAATTAAATCATCGAGCAGCAATACACAGCAAAGTAACGGCGCTAACCTTAGGTCCAATAGGCCGGACCCACAAACACTGCAGAGATTCTGGGCTAATATTTGGGAGAACCCTACTCAGCACAATGATAAAGCTCAGTGGATCACATCAGAATTAGAACAAGGCTCTGAAATGCAAAGCATGGAGTTTGATTGCGTACCTACAGAATTATTTCATGAAGTAATACATAAGCTACACAATTGGAAGGCTCCAGGATCTGATCACATTCACAATTTTTGGTACAAAAAATTTACATCAGTTTACCCATACTTACACAACCACGTAAATAAATTTATTCTGCACCCAGATACAATACCATCTTATTTCACAACAGGTACCGCAGTTATGTTACCAAAAGACCCCAGTGATTTGATGAACCCAGCAAAATACAGACCTATCACATGCTTGCAAACTATATATAAAATAATTACCAGCTGTATTGCAGAACTTATATATAAACATTTGCACAGACATAACGCTCTAACCGAACAACAAAAAGGTTGCAAAAAGTTCAGTCAAGGTTGCAAGGAGCAGCTTACCATAGATTCTGTAATTCTAAAAGAAGTTCATAAAACTAAATCCCAGTTGTATTCAATGTACATCGATTATCAGAAAGCCTATGATTCCGTTCCACATACCTGGTTGCTAAAAGTTCTAGAGGTTTATAAAATTAACCCTACAATAATAAAATTTTTGAACAAAATAATGCCCAACTGGACAACTCGGCTGAGACTCACTACACCCACTGAAACGATAGAAACCGACGAGATACAGATACAGCGTGGCATCTTTCAGGGAGACGCCTTAAGCCCGTTATGGTTCTGCCTTGCACTTAACCCGTTATCCAACCTTCTTAACAACTCTGGTAAAGGATATCAACTCAAATGTAGTAATACAGAATCTCTAGGACAAACGAAGGAAACCGTTTTAAATCATTTACTATACATGGATGACATTAAATTATATGCCAGCAGCGAAAATGACCTAAACCAACTAGCTAATATAACTGAAATGTTCTCTAGTGATATTAAAATGCAATTTGGAATAGATAAGTGCAAGATCAACTCCATAAAATCAAGACAAAAGTGGCTGCATCATTATACAACAGAATCAGGGGAGACAATTGATCCTCTTGATGAGAAATCCTCATACAAATACTTAGGATACATGCAGTCTCAACAAATTAATCACAAAGAAATGAAAACTAACCTTAAACAACAGTTCAAACATAGATTAAACTCAATATTAAAAACTCAATTAAATTCACGCAATACCATCAAAGCTGTAAACAGTTTTGCTATACCCATTCTAACCTACTCTTTTGGCATTATTACTTGGAATCAATCTGAGTTGAAGACACTTCAGCGTATAATAAATACAACCATGACAAAATTTAGAAAACATCATCCTAGATCCTGTATTCAAAGATTGACTTTGCCTAGAAAAGAAGGAGGCCGAGGGCTTATTGACATACACAACCTTCACAGTAGGCAGATAACTACACTCAGGCAGTACTTTCATGAAAAAGCAGAGTCATCAGACATTCACAAAGCAATCGTAGAAACCGACGTTAAATTTTCCCCTCTTAACTTACATGCCCATAATAATCAATTAAATAAAAAACTTGTGGATGAGAAAACTAAAATTGCCGAATGGGCTGCAAAATCGTTGCACGGAAGGCATCGACATGATTTGAGCCAATCCAATGTCGACAAGACAGCGTCGAACGCATGGCTCAATCAAGGCGAGCTCTTTCCAGAAACTGAAGGCTTCATAATGGCAATCCAGGATCAGGTGATAGAGACACGTAATTACCAAAAACACATCATCAAAAATAGGGCAACAGACACATGTAGAAAATGCAATAGTTCTCCGGAAACGATCCAGCACATAACAGGCGCCTGCAGAGCAATAGTTCAGACAGACTACAAACACAGACACGACCAGGTAGCCAACATAATTCACCAAAAACTTGCCATTAAATATCAACTCCTTGCTTCACCTGGCACTGCATACTACAAGTACATCCCTGAAACAGTTTTAGAAAACCAAACCCACAAAATGTATTTTGATAGAGCCATTCTTACAGACAGGACCACTCATTATAATAGACCGGACATTACTGTAGTGGACAAAGTAAATAAAACAGCATTATTAATCGATATAGCTATACCTAACACCCATAACCTACAGAACACCATATCAGAGAAGTTAACCAAGTATACCGAACTAAAAGATGAAATAACACGAATATGGAAACTCAACAGCGTAACAATAGTACCAGTAGTAGTGTCCACTACGGGTGTCATCCCTACACAAATACATCGGTCAATAAATATTCTGAACCTTCCGCCCCTTACGTACACTTTAATACAAAAAGCAGTGATACTCAACACATGTAGGATCGTGAGAAAATTTCTGCAGATAGATGTGCAATCACCAAACCCACAATCTCAAACAACTCCATCAACAAATGTTAACAACACACCAAATCGCAGCGTAGTACCCAACAATCATGAGATTCACTTGGCCTAGGCCCGTGCATTTCATTAAACCGGTATTTCAAAAAAAAAACTGAGAAAACAAAAGAAAAGGAAAAATAATAATAAAAGTACCTACATGACCATGCAGAAGGCTGCCATCTTAAACACGTGTCGCATTGTGCGCAAATTTCTACAGGAGGATACGTCAAACTAACCCAATACAGGAGGTGACATTCACTTGGCTTAGGCCCGTGAATCTCACTTAAAACTAACCGAAATAACGTTATTTCGAGAATAATAAATAATAATAATAATAATAATATTTCTTTATAATCCCAATTTAAGCAGAGGTTGTAATATGGGCGTCAGAGACTGATAAACATACTTAAATATTTCTAAATACATACTTAAATAGATAAAACACCCAGACACAACAAATATAAATTCGTCACACAAATATTTGTCATGGGTGGGGATCGAACTCACGACCTCCGGCGCTAAAATCTGATCGCTGCCATTGCGCCAACAGGCATACTTGACTGTTTTATGAGATTGTAAAGCCCCTGGATTCTGGACAGGTTGAAAAAAATTAAACCTATCCTCGCTTTGCAATGTGCTTCAAACTTCACTTATTTACCAATGCCAGTAACATAATAAATTAGAGGCTACTAAAAAAACAAACAGAAAATACTCTAACGACTTCATGCGCCTCTACCTACAGTCAACAGCAGAACGCAGTGAAAAATTCAAAGTGTCAAAATACAAATGAAACAGTCATACCGAAAGGTAAGGTTTGACGACCGACTTGGTGTAATGGTTAAGAAGTTGGCTACTACACCAGAGGTCGCGGGTTCGATCCCCGCACAGTACAAACATTTGTGTGCATGAACATGCCTGTTTGTACTGGTCTGGGTGTCTCCTATGTATAATAAGTATGTACTTACAAAAGAAAATGTATTTAAGTATGTTTATCCGTTGTCTAGTATCCCATAACACAAGCTTTAATTAGCTTACTTTGGGGCTAGATGGCGCTGTGTGGAATAATGTCCAGGGATATTTATTTATTTATTATTTATATAATGCAAATAAAGTGCGATCGGATTATAGCCCACATAGATAATACAGAATGTTGCCAGTCCTATTTTAAAGAATATAAAATGTTAACACTGCCATCTATATACATAAATGAGATATGTATATTTGTATTTAAAAATATTGAAACATTCACAAAAGTGAGTGAGACACATAATATTAACACTCGAAATAAAAACGAATTACACCAACCTTCATTCAGAGTAAAGATGTTAGGCAATAGTCCATACCACATGTCTATCAAATTATTTAACCTTCTTCCAATGGAGATAAAAAACGAAAAAATAATTCAATTTTTAATTAAATAAATTCAATCGAAGAATTTTTAATGCACAAAAAATACATTCCTATAAACAAATAAATAAATCATTCATTTAGAGAGTTTCTTAAATGCTAGAAAACATAGTTCTAGATATGTAAATTAATTGTAAATAAATAAATATCTGGGACAATTCACAACAAGATCATCTGACCCCAAACTAAGCAGAGCTTGTATTATGGGCGTCAGAGACTGATAAACATACTTAAATATTTCTAAATACATACTTAAATAGATAATAACACCCAGACACACAACAAATACATATGTTCGTCACACAAATATTTGTCATGGGTGGGGATCGAACCCACGACCTCCGGCGCTAAAGGCAGGATCGCTGCCATTGCGCCAACAGGCCAGTCAGTCAAATAAATATTGTTTTTTTTTCTTCAAGTTAAATATAAATGTGTTATAATAAGTATATAATTTGAAATGTGTTTATAAGGTTATAATATTATGTTAAAAATAATTAAATAGGTTAAACTTGAAAATGTGAAGTTTTCAGTTAGGAAGTTTTATTTTATTATTATCTACTAATTTTGTTATCTCAAGTTTGTGAAAATTAGCTGTGTCCGAAAAGGACCACTGAGTTTTAAGAACTTAAAAACCTGCATTTGACACCTTTTTGTACCACTTAGTTCGCAAATAAATACTTTGACTTTGACCATATGGCTAATTATAACTATGCGTACCACTTTTTTTGTTGGTCAGCAGTTTCAGAAAAGGCCTGTAAAAACAATCTCCTTTCAGCCTGACTACGGGCGGAAAAAGTTAATTCAAGCATTCTTATTCTCATTTAGATAGTTTCAGTATGTCATCATTTTCTTTACGGTAATAACTATCGCCCGGTATTTTAGAAATAAATGAACAAATAATATCAAGAAAATTTTATGCAAATAACCATTGTGGAATTGTTCTTATCTTCCCCTGCTTTTGGTGTTGACTGTACGAAGAACAGGGGGCCATATTACAATATATTCAAGCCAGCCAAGTTAATTTCCTAACCTGACGGTGGCGAGCAATTTCGTCAGTAAATAATATATACAGCCTGAACGATGCATTAGTCCAAGCTTACTATAATATTTTCACTATGTGATGATATACCTGACAGGTCTCATTGTTCCATGTCACGCATACTATTTCGCACTGAATAAAAAGAAACTGGCAAAAGAAAATGTTATTACAAGCCATTAAAAAACGATTGTCCTTTCGAATCTTATCAAGTGAATTATTGTTATTATTATTAACTGTTAAACGACACCCTCTCTTCCTCTTGCCGCGCATATATAATACTGGGTGTCGCAGGGTAGATATAAAGGCGGCGAATGTGCATAAGGCAAAACTAATTGTTGAGGCTTGGTTAATGAAACTGGACTATATTGATACGGAAAACCTTTTTTAAACTCATATAACCCTCCTTACTACTAACACACACATAAAACACACATGCAGAACACACACAGATCATATATACACACACACACACAGAGAGATTATACACACATACACACTCTCAAAGCACCCTTTCACACACAAAATTCTTAAAATATTATTATTATTACCTAAATATTTTGAACCCTAATTGCTCAACCAAATTGTGGTGTTGTTAGTGTTTAGCTTGAAAGCAATTAGTTTTATTTTCAAATTGTTGTTTTATAGCACGACCCCGGTCTCTAATTGTCTCTAATTTATAGCACGACCCCGGTCTGTATATCAGTCAATTGTCAACTGACTTCTACGATCCAAGCAGCCTGCTTAGTGTAGAAGTCGCTGAATACTGTATGACAAAAACTGTGTATTTTGGAAATAAATATTATTATTATTATTAAATGATGTTAATGAAATTAAATTAATATATCTTTACAGCGCCTGATGCGTGAAAAGGAACGCCATTTTAAGTGTATTGACTTGACACTACTGAATCGACGAAAATTCGATGAATGTGAGCGACAATTGTGTAATCACGTCATTCGCATCAGTACTCGTGCGTCTGCCTTGTGTGCTACGTTTAACTATTATTTTTGAGATACCGCGTTTTATTCTATGACTTATTAGCCATAACCCGTTTATTAAGAATTCATTGAAAAATTTTAAATCGGTAAATCCGATTCCATTTCCTTTGCCAACTCGATTAAATTACATTCGTTACATCACTTTATTGAACTTTCAGGGATATCATCATACGGCGAAAGTAGTATAGCTGGAAATGAAAGTTCATTTAGGAAATTAACTTGGCTGGCTTTAGGAGATTGTAATATAGCCCCTGCCCCAGTAGTAATCTTAGTCCTGACGAGCACTACACATCCCTACTCAAACTGTGTTCCACCCACGTCTGCGCCAAGTCGCTGAACCGCTTCAAAACCTGAACGCACTCCCCGAACAGCTGAAGACGCCTCGTCTCATTCCTCTCCCTCATCAAGTCCAACCTAAGACTGGCTCTTTCGTACGGCGTTGGTCTCCTTTGCCTTATACGGGAAATAGGGCGAGTATGAGGAGCAGAAGAATGTGACGGAAGAGTATAAACGCGGTTGCAAGATGAGAGAGTTTGGGGCATTCTTCTTTTAGGCACAATGTAACGGGGAAGTGGGGGTGAAGGTGGTTGGGGACGAATAGGACAAGATCTTGGTTGGGGATCTGAATCTGATCTGATCCTGGGGGGGAGAAGGATTGGATCTGGCATTGGGGATGGATCAGGGCTGGCGGCTGGCGAGTCTGAGGGAGATGTTGATCTTTCTGTGGAGAAGAAACGGTTTATTATGCTTAAAATAAAATAGAGATTGGCTGTGCGATATGCACTAAAAGATTTAAATGACTTCACCATCTCGGCACAGATTACTTAATACACACATCAAAAGTGTCTAGGGATCAAGCATTTTTATGCGGATTTCTTGAGATTGAGATGTGGCTTTGTAATAAATTTATGATTTTATAAATTTATATGGATCCTTTTTGGTGCATTTCATAATTTGAAACAGGAACTGTCAATCAAATTCGAGTAAAAGATGAAAATCAGCTGTCAATATTTTCCCTATAAAAACATACAACGCATTGAAGACATTATTAGTGCTACTGTTTCCCTACTACTGATTAAAACCAACGTTATTATGGAGCGGCGACGTCATTTAAGCAGGGAAGAAATGCTCAGAGCCGTGGGAATGATAGAAGCTGGTTCCCGGCAACGTACTGTGGCTTTAGCTCTGAATACAAGTCAGAGTGTTATCAGTCGACTTTGGACACGTTACCGAAGCACTGGTACCGTGGCTGAGCGCCATGGAGGACGGTATCGCTGCACCACACGGGGACAAGACCGATACATTCAAATCACAACTCGAAGAGCTCCAACAATAACCGCCATGATGTTAGCCGTGAGGCTTCATCACTCTTCAGGGAACTTAATTAGCGACCAAACAGTCAGAAACCGCTTGCATGAAGTGAACCTTCATTCCCGAAGACCGCTAAGGGTACCACCTATAGCAATGCACAATCGTAGGATTCGATATCAATGGGCTCTTGAACACAGAAATTGGGCAGAAGAACAATGGCGTGTGCTTTTCTGATGAGTCTCGTTTTGGTATGAGACCGGATACAAGACGTATACGACACTGGAGAACCCCTGGACGCCAACAGCGATTAAAATCCTGCCAGGAAGTCCATCCTTATAGTGGTGGAACCATCATGGTATGGGCGGGTATTTGGATCGGCGGAAGAACTGTGTTGATTTGGATCAGAGGCAACCTCAACGCTCAAATTTATGCGGAGACGATTGTATCAGACGTCATCGTTCCTCTACAAGTGCAAATCGGTCCCTGATTTCAGTTAATGCATGATAATGCACGACCGCACACCGCAAGAGTTGTAAGACAGACTCTCGCCGCAGCTAACATAAATGTCCTGCCCTGGCCTGCTCAGTCGCCAGACTTGAACCCGATTGAGCATGCATGGGATATGCTACAGAGAAGAGCTCTGCCGAATATGGAGGGTATCCAGTCGCAAGAAGACCTTTTTTTGTTGTTGCAACGAACAAGGGCGGCCATTCCACAGCGTGATTTGGATGAACTCATTTTGAGTATGCCAAACTGATGTTCTTGTGTTGTTAGTGTTCGCGGTAGAAACACGGATTATTAATTGTTTAAGTTACCCAATAAAATTTTAAAGAAAACTGTTATTTCAGTCTTTTTTTCGAACTTTTATGTTAGTGGTTCAAATGTCAAAAATCCCTTTATTAGGAAAATGGCAAATTTCTTTATTAATGCAAAGGTGACTTGGTTTATCGTTACTGTAGACAAACGAAAACACTTTATTTGATGAATCCTTAAAGAAAATTTTAATTAATATCAATCAGGAGAAAACTTATTGCAAAAATATATGTTGATCCCTAGACACTTTTGATGTGTGTAGTTACTACATAACAGATAAATCACTTCATAGAAAATTCAATAATGTTAATGAAAAAGCGCAAAACCTGAAATTAGTCTGTTCAGAATCGAGAGTAGAATCGACTCCACGAATAAAAAAAAATAAGTATAGTAAAATTTTAACCAAAAAAAATATTTTAATTACGCCGTGTTTAATCATTACTTAACTCTATTATCGCGGTGGCGCGAAGCGGCAACGTCGTACTCGATCGCGCGTAATTACCATAGACTTTTTAATTTGCAACGAACACAAGAAAACAAAAAAGCTAATATCTTCGTAAATAATCCGCGAAAATTAAATTCAATAATTTAGATAATTCTTTTATAATACAAATTATATAGGGTGTCTGAGGTTTTGCGCTTTTTAACTAACACGTTGTATTGTGAGGGCTACCTCTTTCGATATAGACGTCAGTAGTCAGTACTTACTCATCGCCTCAGTTCAAACGCAAAATTCGCGTAGAAAGCGGCTGTTGACAAGCAACTGCCAAGTGAGTCTTGGAATACCCGGCGGCTGTCAGGTAAATATCGCGCATGTACATGCAGTGAGAGGCCGGATCGCGGCAAAGCCACCTAGAGGCCTTAATGCTGCATTATTTTGTTGCTAGGTGGCGCTGACTCGCTGCCCTAAAAAATCGCGTTTCGTGCTCTCAAAACGCGATGGTGACGTCAGCACTAAAGGTCACATCGCGTCACGTGAAAAGAACTCTTGTTCTGCGCACCTTTACAGCATGAAGGAGGGGTTCATTCCACCAATTTGGCCCTAAATTCGCTCTCTGCGCAAGTCCTGGCCAGCGTTCTCTTGAGCTGACGGGATCTACCTGGTGATTATCAAATAACTTCCGAAAACGATATGACATACTCACTAAGTGATATCTAAGCTAAAATTAAATTTATTTAACTTACTTTCATTTCAAGGTCACCATACAAATCACTCGAACGGTCAGTATTTTTTGTATGAAATCCTTAAAAATAAGTTAAACTGAAAAAATCTAATTTTAGCATAAATAGATACTACATCACTTACTGACTATGCCATATCGTTTTCGGAAGTTATTTGATAATCACCCGGTATAATCTTGATGAAACAGGCATTTAGTGAGCTCGTTCCCACACTTTCTAATTTTATAAACGTCAGTTGTGGTTGCATTTCTATTATTTAATGTGCAATAAAGAAAAAAAAGTAGAAAGATGTGGTCTCTGCCTACCCCGTTGGGAAAAAGGCTTGATGGTACGTATGTATCTATAAAGAAAAAAAAATTGGCTTACCTATTTTAACTTCGTACGTCGGCAAAGGTGGTACCTGCAATCAAGATATAAATAACTAGCTATCCATCAGCGGCTTCACCCGCGTAACTGTCTTTCCCGTCAAAATATGGAATAAATTTAAAAAAAAATGTACAGTCGCCAAAATTGCTAGGTACCGACAGAGGCCGGTGGAAACAATTTGTCCGCGCCAAACTTACAGCCCACCATAATCACGATCTTCAGACATGAAGACCAACCAGAAAGAAAGAGAAAAAAAATAGCCTATGTCAGTAGACCGGTAAACTGGTCCAAACTCAATCAACTTGATTCAAATAGACTTTCACAGTAAGTTCTTTCAAATCGTCAAATTTAAAGCAAGATATACTAATTACTATAATAAAATAGATATATAAATACACAGTATACAGACATAATGGGACTCTACCACCGCGTCGGAGTTGTTTCTTGCTGAGAAGACCCGGCGAGAAACTCAGCAGTTACTCTTTTAAACTTGTTTTGGGTTTAAAACAGTGTTTCGGAGCCTATTCATCACTAACGAACATAAAAAAACAAACGAACAAATCTTTCCTCTTTATAATATTAGAGAGACAGTGAAATTCATTTGTCAAGAAACTGTTACTTTAGACAACTTTCTCTCACCATATCATATACCTACTTGTACGAGTAAGTATATTTTTTCGAACTGTTGTTGTTGTACCTGATTAACAATACAAACCTTCTTTTTTTGCTTAACTAAACTTAGAGGAAACACAAATTTCCTTGTCCTAATACACAAATAATTATTTGTTTTTATTGTAAAACTAAATCACCCGTCAGACGTTTTCCTGCAATTTTTTAAATGTATATAAATAAATAAAATAAATAATAAATATCTGGGACAATTTACACCAAGATCATCTGACCCCAAACTAAGCAGAGCTTGTACCTAATATGGGCGTCAGAGACTGATAAACATACTTAAATACACACATCAAAAGTGTCTAGGGATCAAGCATTTTTATGCGGATTTCTTGAGATTGAGATGTGGCTTTGTAATAAATTTATGATTTTATAAATTTATATGGATCCTTTTTGGTGCATTTCATAATTTGAAACAGGAACTGTCAATCAAATTTGAGTAAAAGATGAAAATCAGCTGTCAATATTTTCCCTATAAAAACATACAACGCATTGAAGACATTATTAGTGCTACTGTTTCCCTACTACTGATTAAAACCAACGTTATTATGGAGCGGCGACGTCATTTAAGCAGGGAAGAAATGCTCAGAGCCGTGGGAATGATAGAAGCTGGTTCCCGGCAACGTACTGTGGCTTTAGCTCTGAATACAAGTCAGAGTGTTATCAGTCGACTTTGGACACGTTACCGAAGCACTGGTACCGTGGCTGAGCGCCATGGAGGACGGTATCGCTGCACCACACGGAGACAAGACCGATACATTCAAATCACAACTCAAAGAGCTCCAACAATAACCGCCATGATGTAAGCCGTGAGGCTTCATCACTCTTCAGGGAACTTAATTAGCGACCAAACAGTCAGAAACCGCTTGCATGAAGTGAACCTTCATTCCCGAAGACCGCTAAGGGGTACCCTACCTATAGCAATGCACAATCGTAGGATTCGATATCAATGGGCTCTTGAACACAGAAATTGGGCAGAAGAACAATGGCGTTTCGTGTGCTTTTCTGATGAGTCTCGTTTTGGTATGAGACCGGATACAAGACGTATACGACACTGGAGAACCCCTGGACGCCAACAGCGATTAAAATCCTGCCAGGAAGTCCATCCATATAGTGGTGGAACCATCATGGTATGGGCGGGTATTTGGATCGGCGGAAGAACTGAGTTGATTTGGATCAGAGGCAACCTCAACGCTCAAATTTATGCTGAGACGATTGTATCAGACGTCATCGTTCCTCTACAAGTGCAAATCAATGAAGTATAGGTACGATAATATGATTGTCAAATTGTAATTTAGAATTTGTGAAAAACTGTTCATAAAATGTTGTACCAATTTCTTTTTCTGTTTACCAAGCATTATTGTTATTAAAGTGAGTATAAAGTTATAATTACATCAATTAGATTGAGTACTCTCTCTCTGACTCTTTTCCGTAATTAAAAAATCATAAATATACAAAACTATGTTAGTTATGTATGAATAAGTTGTGGAATAAGTTGCCAGACACTCAAAATGGCACCAAGTAAAGCCATGTTTAAAACAGCAACCCGTGATTGTTTAAGAAATTCTCTGTAGTTTCCACTGTTCATCGTCTATTTTATTTCATTGTTTTTCCATAATAGTGAGTTTGTTATATATTGTGTAAGTATATATTTATTTATATAATGTATTTCTATGTATATACGTATAATTTATATTGATTAGGTTGTATCTGTCGTTTTTAAGTATTTATAAAATCTTTGTATTCATTTCCTTTTCCAAATTAACATTTTGCACTGCCAGCGGCATTTCTGTCTCATCCGATGGTTGACTGGTAGAGAATGCTTTCAGCATTAAGTCCGCCTAATGTAAATTTTTGCATTAAAGATTAAATAAATAAATGAATACACTTACGTTGCTCCCACTGTCATCCACGTCAGCCAACTCCTCGGCAGCGCTGTTGCCCCCAGCAGCGCTATTGCCCATAAGCTTCAGTAACCGACCCTGCAGCCCGGTGAAGTACTGGCTGCTGCTAACCCCCGAGGCCTGCGACTGCCGACGGACGTCTATGGCCTTCTTCTTGGTTTTGGTCTTCCAGTCCGTCCATACCTTGAATTTTATGCAGAGATTATAAAAAAAAAAAATGCTTTTTAGTTTTACAGTTTTTTATTCTACAAAATCCGCGAAACTATACAATAGTTTGTTGGCAGAAGCCGGCCCCCAATTTGTATGAACTGTTTAATCAAAACTTATTTAACCATTAAAGTACAAAGATTACTTACTTTAAACATATAAAAACATGCGTAAACAAGAACATGCTTAAAGTCTTAGGTACATCTATTCAATATTATCTATATTAAGGAACTTGAGCTCAACTAATTCAAGATTAAAAAGGGTAACTTTCTTGCCGCGTTTTTCTGAATGGTATCAACTTCCAAACCGGTAGTAGTCGCATTAGGTTTGTTTGTCATATTCACTAGTCATAAGTGCTTCATAAGTCTTATGGTAGATTCACATTATGTATATTCACGATATGTACTATTTTATTCACGTTTACTATTATTATTTCTATATACTTATTTATTGACATGTCATAAGTGCTTTGTACAAGCTTAAATGAATAAATGATTATGATTTTTACTATCATAAAACAGTATTTTTTCTTCTTTCTCTTCTAGAGAGATGTGGGTTCCCGGAGAAACCACGTTAAAAAAACGCCCTAAGTACACTACCTCAAAGGTGTGTATATTATGACAATTACAACTCTTCCAACTTTTTGAATTGTTATATCTCAAAACAGTTGCTCTTAGGAAAAAAGTTTTTGGAGATTTTTTATAGATAATATTATCTGATCTACAATTTTTAGATTACTTAGATGATTTTATAATAAAACTAACTGCTTTGCTGATAACCGCCAGAAACCCGTTTTTGTGACCTTTGACCCAGAATATTTCTTTTTCCAGTTGTTGGATCTATGAGGACTTCTTAGATTTTATTTATAACAGTGTTTTGAACAATCCTACCTATTAGCAAATAAACTTACTTATTATTAAATAAATAAATAAAATATATTTATTATCTCTAATTATAAATGTATCTTATTTCTGAGGGAAATTACATTTTCGCAGGCTATTGTTCTCAACTTCTCATGCCATGTTACATGCCTTTTTCCACTGCAGTGGAGTTCTGATTCGTCCACCAGCAGCACAGTTCAGTTGCTTTGTCACGACTTGCCAGAGCTGGTCTGCCCTCTGCCGCGACTGTACACCAGTCTGGCATCTATTGAGGTCACCATTCCTGTAATGTGAACAAACATTAAGTATAGATATTGTATTGTTCGTTATTTTCACAGAGATGTCTACTTATCTATGTATTGTATTACACTTCTTTACACAACCCAATACATTCAATTACCCACCATCCTCTCACTTATCTCAAACATTCATTTTACCTATTTATAAGGCACATACATGTGTCCACCGCAAGTGTCCGTGAGTCTACGCATTTGGGGCCCACTGAAAATCAGCGCCTCGGCCCTCAAAGCCCAGGCTGAATGCTGAGTGAGGTCCTTTTATTTTTTGGGCATCGGGATGTTGCTGTCTGATGGTATTGTTTTGTCTTGTTGTTATTTTGTTCTGTTGTTTTATGCCTACCACCTACATGTTTTTTTTCCTCAAATGTAACGATGTCCAAAAATTTAATAAATGTTTTCTATTTCTATTTTCCCCAAATGATGTAGAAATTTCTAAACTCAAAATGTCTAATGAATTTAAACATAACAGTCCGTCAGCAGCTTCACCTGCGTAGACTGTCTTTCTTTAAATTAAAAAAAAAGTAGCCTATGTCACTCCACTCCCTGGTAATGTACCTTTTTATTGGTTAAATTACATTACTGAAAATAAGATGAAACAATTTGAATGATAACAAATATACCATTATGTTCACAATACTTACAGTACAGTATTATATTGAATATAGGTAAGTATGTCATTTTGATTACATAAAAAACATATAAGTCCCAACCCTTAGGTCACACACAACACAAGAGTTTTAAAAAACGAACAGTCCCATCAGCAGCTTCACCCGCGTATATTGTCTCCCCCATTAAAATATAGCCTAATAATAAAAATATTGCCTATTTTACTTGCTGTTATTCTAGCTTTGTATTGATGAAATCATTTTTAAAATCGGTCCAGTAATTTCGAAGCCTATTCAATGCAAACAAAGACACAATCTTTCTTCTTTAAAATACTAGTATATAGTTAAGTAGGACACATAAAAAGTGTGCCGTGTCCGACATTATGAATTAAGCTGTAGCTATTATTTACAATTTGGCATAAAATATTACCTTTCCATGAAGTCTAATAGCATACAATACTGATCATAAGTGGTTCGCATTCTAGGGTCCATTTTTTCTGTCTGAAAACACGCAAGAAATGATAATGATGAAGTGAAATGGTGAGCGATTGTAACACTTTTTTATCAGACTGTTAAATATAATCACATTCATACACACCAATAATATTTAAACTGTAAGTGTTAAATTATTTTATGTATTAATAAAATAAAACACAAACTTAGTGATCTTACGATTTGTCTAGCAAATTAAAATTCCATTGACATTGACAGTTGTCAAAGGCCAAAGCGCCAGTTTGGCGTTTGGCGTTTTCGACCGAACGACCACAGGCTAAAATTTATTTTGACAAAACGATTGATATGAATGAACGATATCTTTGCGTTTTGTTGATAGGCGATGGTGGGCGATGGCGCCCATGCGTTTTCTACATGTAGAAGAGATGCGTTTTGTTCTTGGCTATAATATTTTAGCACAACTACACATCACATATAGGTTGAATAAAAAATGTTCAATTTTGGTTTTTCAACTTAATGCTTTATAGTTTTTTTTATTTTTATTGAACCATAAAAAAATACAAGTGCTTCTTAACATTGTTTTCTGCCAAACTGTGCAACAGTTTGTCGGCAGTAGTTCCCGTGGACATGCTTTAATAGTTTCATATCCTAGCTTAACCTAGGTACATGTATATTGTTTTAATTCCATATTATTATTAAGTTAAACTGGTTTATCAGAGAATTGAAAACAAATGCTTTTTTATGTAAATTCCTTTTTACCAAAATGTAGATAAATCTACAAGAGTTTTTTAACTCTTTCTTCTCTCTTAACTCTTTGCACTTTTGAACCTCATGTGGTTCGTGAATTTTAATAGATAGACTGTGGAACACAGACATTAATCAAATAGACGCTGTCTAAAATAATTATCACGCCTTCACGGGGGTCGTTGGTTCGATCCCTCCCTACCCATGACAAATATTAACGTGACGAACATTTGCGTTTGTTGTAGGGCTGGTTGTTATTATCTATTTAAGCATGTATTTAGAAATGTTTAAGTATGTTTACCAGCCTCTGACACCCATAGTACAAGCTGTGCTTAGTTTGAGAGCAGGTGATATTGGTTTATTCCGTCCCAGATATTTTTTTATACAGGCTGATTACCTATACCGCAAAAAAATTGATGGCATGGCAGGAGGTAATAAGTAACTATTCAAACTATAATCAGATTTATTTTAAATAACTTTTATGTTAAAGTTTTCATACAAAATCAGGCGTTCATTCGTATTTTTTATGAATACCCTAAAATTGAAGTTGATTTATAAACTCTAATTTTCGGCACCGAGCGGTATTAGGGAGTTCGGAATTTCGGATCCCACCGGTAGTTCTCCGAAACCATATCACGTTCCTCAAAGTACAAATAACCAAACGGTTTATCTTGTGACAAGGGTGACCTTTGCTAAATGGGTCTACTAGTAGCATTAAGGTATGATTTCGCGTACAGATCCCCCGCAACGCGTCCATCTCCCCCTTGTGCCGCGACCTGCTGACGCGGCTGCTGCAGCACAGCCCCGACGACAGGATCAGCTACGACGACTTCTTCAGCCACGAGTACCTGGATCTCGACCATATGCCTAATAAGGAGAATTATGAAAAGGTAGGTTGAATTTTTGTACCTTATCGAAGATTTTATAAAATTTTGTTTAGAATTATTAGGTTTGACGTCATCTAAGAGACTCGCTCAGATCTCAGCTCAAGTACAGATTTTGGGTGATCAAGTGATCAACGTTTTAGAGTACATGCTAAAGTAGCTTCTTCGGGCTGATCCTGAAACGTTAATTTAACTCGAGTAAACCGAGTAACGCCTCCGTAGCCGATTGGTAAGAAAATTAGGCCTGAAACCCGGAGGCCTCAAGTTCAAATCCTTGGTCAGACTCAGTGTTTTCAGCTCGGCAGGTGTGATGAAAAAGCCAACCCATAAATTTAGCGATGAATTGATTGACGATGAACGCCTTTGTACAGCAGTAGAACAGTATACCGAGTTTTTATTCATACCATAAGGGAAATGATACGGCATATGACAAAAATACTAATATTAGTCAGATTTGGTTTGAGAATCTCAAAATTAAAGTTGATTATAAAAATCTAATTTTCCCTTGAATAGCTCCTACATTTTTTTTATATTGCCCATTAAGATGACCTCACTCCACCTGATGGAAAGTGGTCGTGAGGTTCAGATGTGACAAGCAAACGAATCACTGAGCTAGCCGTCCTCACCTTGAAGGCACCTACTGATTAGGCAAATCATTTTCTTTAAGGTATAAATAGTCACCCGGTATACTTGTCATCTTTCCTCACAGGCAGTAAGTCTAATAAAGCAAGCCATCGAGCTGGACTCGGCCGGGAACATCCAGGACGCGTTCCAGTACTACCGCGAGAGCTTGCAGTACTTGGTGCCCGCGGTGGCGGCCGAAACTGACCCCATGAGGAGGAGCGCGCTCACACACAAACTTACAAGGTGAGTTATTGCTGGTAAATTTAAAAACTATTTTTTTTATTATTTTGACATTGTAATCAAGTACTTTGTTATTTTTATTGTTTTTTGTGACATTTTAGGTACTTAATTACCTATTGGATTGTGTTTTTTATGTTATATTTTTTTCTTGTTTTATTGTTTAATGTTAAAAAAAAATTCCGACCATTCGTTTAATATTTTTCGACGATCTCAATTTGAATGCCGGCAATTGGACATGTAATTTTATATGAGAAATAAAATATCTATCTATCTATCTACAGATATCAGCCCTGGATCATAGGGAGGGTTTTTTATTTGACTGTGCGCGACAAATTTTACACAAATTAAGGTTGCATGAAATAAAAAGTGACGATCCCTAGGACCAAGGTTGAATTTTCCTAGTCTCTAGCTTTCGATAGAAAATAAGCATTGTAAGGTGAGTCAAATTATTTTCAAAAATTAACAAAACAGGTATATGGAGCGAGCAGAAGACATAAAGCAATACCTCAAGGCCCCCGAGTCCGTGTCTGTTGTGGGGGCCGCGGGGGCCGGCGGGGCTCCGGGGGGGCGGGAGGCGCGCGGAGGGCGGCGGCACGACGTGGCGACCGCTTGCTGCGGGGCGCTTACTAATACTACTAATAGTTATGAGTTTGGTAAGTTGGCTTTGAGGTGTTTTTATTCAAATTATTTTATACCTGGAAAACCTTATTATTCATTTTTCTGAGACCGGAAAAAACTTCACAACTTTTCGATTTTGTTAATAAACATGGTTACTTACTTTCCAATTTAATTATACCAGGCGATTATTTATACTGTAAGCAAAATAATAAAGCATACACAGTTGATCAGGTAGGCACTATTTGAGTGAAAACAAGAATGTTTTAATCAAATTATATTTTAAAGTTTTCTCTAACAAAAAATACAAATGTGCTTCTCAGTTTGTTTGAGAACCTTAAAATAAAAGTTAGGTAATAAATTCTTATTTTCGCAGATATAGTTTTTATCCACTGAGTGTGCAATTCATTTTTTACTCAGTTCAATTAGTCACCCGGTATAGGTCGGTGTCTCGTATTCGCGGATGTCGCAAGTTTTGACAAGTTATTTTTAGTGATTAGTAAAAGTGTGTCTTTGCGTAATATTTTTCGTTTTATCAGTTCAATTCAACTATTTTATATTTTAGGACAAATGCGCGCAAACACGTGCGCACCCTGTAGCTGTGAAACGAGCCAGCGCGGCAACACTAGTTGCGTCTGCGGAGCGCCCAGCAGAAGCGAAGGAGCCCCCAGCGTGGGCAATGGCGCCCTGAATGGGGGAGAAGGGACTCCACTAAGTGGGGGGGCGAGTGAGGTTCAGGCTAGGAGTGAGCAGGTGAGGTTGGATAAAATACGAATCTGAGAAAATCCGTTGTTTGCCTAGTGTTTTTTTTAAATATATTTTATCGCATTTCAATAAGTGTACAATAATTCGCCGAAGTGTTAAAACAGTTTTTAATAGTAATGTAAGAAAACTAATTATAACTTCTTAAAAATATTACCTTCCTTTCTTTCTCTCCTCGCCGGGTCTTCTCAGCAAGAAACAACTCCGACGCGGAGGTAGAGTCGCATTATGTTTGTATACTGTGTATTTATATATCTATATTACTATAGTAATTATGTCTATTATTTAGTATATCTTGCTTCAAGTTTGACGATTTGAAAGTACTTACTGTGAGAATCTATTTGAATAAAGTTATTTGAGTTTGAGTCTTTGTCGCACCATGTTGTTACAAAAATTAGTTTTTTTTTAAATAACGTCCATGAATCGATGAAAACGGGTCAAATATTTGTGGTAGGTATATTTAATTTTTCTGTTTTACATCATCTGTTCTCATCTCAATAATACTCCTGAAAAGTTTGTACCTTACTTTTTTGACATCCTGTATACTCAAACCCTAATTTCGTTATATCACACGATCATTATGTTCAGTAACAGCAAAATACCCTTAAAAACTCGATTTGATAAATATGGTATGTATGTACAGTCAAAAGCATAAATATCCATACGTTCCCACGGCTTCAGAAATAATGGTTACATGGTTAAAGATACTTTATTTCTCATTAGAATACAATTCACTTACTGAGAAACTTAAAAAAAAATGAAGACAGTGTAACATAATTATATGCGCCAAAATAATAATTAAAAGTAGTCTTAAAACTAAAAAACAGTCGCCGCGCGAGATCATTCACTGCGAGCGTCAACTAGGCATCTCAAAACAAATATCTGAGCAAAACAATAGCCATGAAATAAATATCTACCTACACGAGACTCTAAAGACTCTTTGCTGACTTGTAAGTTTAGATACTACTATGATAAGAATTTGTGGTCATCTTAGGTATAATCTGCTCCTCTGCACACTTTTTTGTTATGACTTTACTCTGTCAATTCCATTTTTGTGTATAAAAACAAGATTGAAAAGAGTAACCATCGAGTTTCTTGCCGGAGTCTTCTCGATCGGAAACAACCTCCGAACCGGTGGTAGAGTCACATTATATTTAATTATGATATGAACTATCATAGTATTATTTTATGTAAGTTTATTTTTATTCAGTATATTTTTGCTACAATTTTTTTTTGTTACATGACATGCCATAAGTACTTTTTATAAGTCTATATGAATAAAGATATTTTTTACTTTTACTTTACTCTTGGCGAATGTTTTGCTCAGATATTTCTGGAGCTTTTGAAACGTCCATATATTTATACTTTTACTTTTACTGCTCTGTGTAAATTTCACAAGAAATACATGTTATGTATGTATCTATTCAGCCAGGGCCGGATCCCGCGAGCACAGGGGCGCCGCCCAAGGGCTCGCGCTTCGCTCTGGGGCGGCTGTTCCGGCGCCAGGCCTCCGTGCCTTACTTGAACAATAACGACTCCAGTATTGTGAGTTTTTATACTTAATTATGAAATATTAATGTAACGGGTGATTATTTATAACCGTAAAAATAACATTTTAATTTTCACTCAAATAGTTTCTACACCAACTTCCTTTCGGTATAAAATAATGACCCGAAAAAAAAAATATAAATATTTATAACTTATGAAACCAAAACGTTGTCTTGTCACTCTTAATTTTAATGTTATGATTTTTTAAATTATGCAATATTTCAAATTATAATTGTATTATTATATTTGTAATTATTGTTTATACGACGATCAAAATAATTCATAATTAGAATTGTTTGTGATTATTTTTTGTCAATTTATTATTTACCTACCGATAAATTGGTAAAATACGCATGAAATAATTTACTTATTATTATGTTAGTCAACATCATTATTGTACCGTATTTTAAGCAAATAAATATTCATTAATTCATTCATTCACTCAATGAGTTATGGCAAAACGATTTGAGATAAAACCATGTCATCTATCATATGAAGATCGGATGACCATTTGTGCTGAGAAGTTGAATAAACACAAGCATAAACCGACTACGCCCCCAGCGCCGACCCTTTTTTAACCGACTTCAAAAAAAGGAGGAGGTTCTCAATTCAACTGTATGTCGAATTGAGAACCTCCTCCTTTTTTTTAATAATCTAGGGTCTATCGAGTATGAAGCACTGGAAACTTTAGTGCAAATGATAAGCGAATACATTATTTTTGCCAACTTAATAAAAACTATTCAGCCTATTGTTATAAACAATTCAAACAAGTATTTTCATTAAACTTACAATTTCAACATAATAATATTTGGTAAAAAAAAACTTTCTCAAAATGTATTCTGTGGATTAAACTCGTAATATTCAGCGTTTTCCTTCTATAACTTTTCAGACGGACAACTCTTCAGAAAAAGCCCAAAAAGTGCCCACAAGCGAGAACACGAATGACGTCTGTCGGATAACGTGAATCAAGCTAATATTAGATGAGTCTGAATTTGAGAAAGATGTTGCAATTGCAGGGGGAAAAAAGTTGCAATCCAAAACAGCTAATTATTGGGTCAACTTTGTTTATTTGAGACGTGCAGTGAAAATGGATTAGGTTTTGTCGCGTCATATCTTCGAAGAGCTTTCATATTTGCAAAAAAAACTCAACATACACGCGAATTTAATCGTAGATACACATGTTGCCTTTGCACGCTTACAAGATAAAATGTGACTGCGATATCTTCTTTTTTTCTAAAGTGGCATTCAAGCTGAATTGAATATATGGGGTGGTTATTTTTTTATGCCGCAAGGAAAATTATGTGACATACTCAGAGTTAGGTCAAGTAAAAACTATATGAAAATTTAAAGTGTTTTTTAAATGTTTTTCTTTGGAGAACCTAGAAATTTGAGATGATTTTCTACATAACTTACTGATTAAATTATTCCATATCATTTTCCTTACCTTGTAAATAATCACCCTGTATTTCCCACGGATAGCAGCGAATGTTAAATACTTTTAGATACCAACACCTCAAAAGTACAAGTGATTTCACTCGCCTTTCAAGAATTTATGTTACCATTTAGTTTCAATTGTTTCAGATTTTATATATTTAATGCATAATATTGATAATAATAAATATATTTTCTTACATTTTCCTGTGGTTTTATTTTCTATTCTTCTTATATATCTATAAAATCTTAACTGTTACATGTTTGTACATTTTAGAAACTTGCAAATTTATAAAGAAGCACATGTATCTTTATTCCTCTAATACTGCTATTAGAAGAAACGATAGATATAAAAATAAATTAAAACTTCCAGTGGGCAACCCCCTTCAACTAATCAGATCGGGTCCCCATTGGATGTCCATTAGAATCTATAATAGAATCCCTTGTAATATAAAAGATATCAAAGAAATTAAGCCTTTCACAAACCAACTTAAGATCTACCTCATAGGAAAAGCATACTATGCACTCGACGAGTTCTTTACAGATAATGCTAGCAACGGTTATGTTGTACTTATTGTTTGTTTCGTAGGTTCATTACTTGTCTTTGTCATTCTTTATTTGATTTGCTTTGTGTGACGCCTTCTTCAATCTATACTTCTATACTGGTGCCCCAGCGGGGTGTCATGTGTTTAATGTACTGGCTTTTATTATTCCATCTGTAAAACCATGTGACAAGCAAATAAATAAATATGAAATATATTTTTTAAGTAAAAATATACTTTAAAAGTGATGTTGTTAAGTATTTTATAACATATTTGCTCGTAAAGGGTCTCTTATTTCACCAATTTCAATATCGTATTGTATCTCATTACGCACTTGTGCGTTATTGTAATGTTAAACGCACGGTTTATCAAGATGCTCCATCTAAAACGAGAGGTAATTTTTTAAATCTTAGCAAAGAGTTTTTATATCAAAAAAGAGGTCAACATTTTAGGAATAAAATTAACATTGGGAGATAAAATATAATAAATAAACATTTAATTCTTTAATTTAATTAATTTTGACAATAAATTACAATCATTTATCTGTAACAAAAACATAAAAATATGAATTTACTTTATTAGTAATACTGGCTTTTTTTTATTGTGCCTTTGCCTAAAAAAAGCGCTGGCATCGCTAATTTGTGAACAAGTAAAAGTTTTTATAACTCCTTTAACAAGTGATTCAAAATTTATTTGTTTAAGAAAGTCCGAGTTTTATATTTCCTCGCAAATATGTTATAAAACGTAGTATGACATACGTGCGCTTTGATAATTACAGCCTCTGCTTTCTTGTAGCAATATCGCCTCGGCTGTGATTTTCAACTTACCGCACTTATATCATAATGTACTATAATAGAATATATCCTTAAAAACTACAAGACGCAATACTACGTACTACCAGCAGTACTAACTGAAGAAAGTTTATCTTTACTTTTCTTCTTAGTCTTTTTCTTCTTCTTCTTATTAGGATCTTTCTGTTTACTTATATCATTGTATTTCAACAACTTTTTATACATTTTCAGTAGTTGCTTCGCGTCTTTTCTCATTTCTTTGACATCTCGGGATGTCTGCCCTTCGCTGGTAGCTTCTGCATCATTTGTAGTAGATTGAGATCTATTAATATTTTCAATGGTTTCAAATTCTTCATTTTTAGAAGATTCTACACTTTCAACTGAATCTTTTTCTATAACATCAGCTTTTACTAAAGGTTCCTGCACAGGATTCACGTATTTATTCGACCCTTGCAACATATTGAAATGTTCTATTGAACCTACTTCTAAAATGGGAGCAACGTCTACTGGTTTCTCTAGTTCAGCTTCTTTTTCAAGTTCTTGTTTTTTAGACACTTCTAATTTCATTTTCAGCTCTCTATTTTTCCTTCTCAACGCGTTGAATATGTTTGAAGTGGTCAAAACTCGTTTGACTTTCTTGCTGTCCAAATATCTGTCTTTCCAGGAAATATCTTCCACATTTCCACTATCGTCATTATTTTCCAAGTTCTTCCGTTCGTGTTCTCGTATTTCTTCTTCAGTTATAACGTCTTCTCGTTCGATTTCGTCTATTTTAGCTGAAAGAGCTTCTATTTCCTCCGCAGTAGGTTCCTTTGATAACATCGTACCTTCTACCTCGTAGCAAGAAGAATCGTCTGATAATTCGAATATCTCGCACACTTCTTCATAGTCATCATCATCGACGGGTATTGTTGCGTCATCAGTTTTTACTTCAATTTCTTGTTTCTCTAGTCTAATGTCCTCGTCAACTACATAAACTGATTTGATAGAATCTGTTTTCTCAGTTTGACCATCAAGAGGCTCAGTCGTAGCGATTTTACTATTTTCTCCCGATCCGTCAAGAGTTTCGGCATCTTTATAAAAGTTTTGATCAGAGCTTTCCTGAAAATCCAACTTAGATTTTTTAGATTTTTTACTTTTACTCTTTTTCTTCTTTTCTTTCTTCTTTTTTTTTGCTTTTTTATCTGTTTCTTCGTCGGAAATGCAGACCACTTCTGCCTTTAGCTCGAAAGCTTCAACTTCTGAACTTGCCCGATCGGACACTTCACCGACAGACATTTCTTTATCATCCTTATCATTTTCAGTTTCCTGTGTAAACGCTATATTTGGAGAATCTGTTCTATCTTCATTTTGTTTTTCATCTTCAACCACTAGTAAATCAGTAGCAGATGTTATTTCTACACACATTTCAGGAGATTTTTGACGCTTTTCTACAGCCTCAGTCTGTTCTTTTTCGTCATTTTGCGGAGACTGAGTAGCGTCATTATCCGTGCTATGTTCTTGACTAGAAGATGCTATTTCTATAACCCCTGAGATTGTGTCTGATTTTTCTTGACTAGTTTCTTCCAATTCAATTGTATTATAAACATTATTTGTCTTTTTGACGACTTCTTCATTAACATTATCGCTTATTTTGGTAATAACTAATTGTTTTTCATCATTCTCAATTACTTCTGTAACCTCTTTATCAACACCATTAGTCGTATCACTAACTGTAGATATTTTTTCGTTTTTATCAATAATTTCTGTAATTATATCTAACTCTTTCCTTAAATCACTTTGTTTTAGATTTTTATCTTTTCTGTCTTTTTTCTCATCTTTAGAATTACTTTGAGATTCGCTGTCGGAGCTACTACTCTCTGTGTCTTCGGATCCTGAACTTGACAATTTCTCATAGTTCTTTCTGTCTAAATCTTCTAGTAAATCCATCTTCTCTGTATCGGAGAGTTGTAGCGTTATTTCGTCATGATCGCTGTCTTTATCAGCCGCTTTCTTTTTACCTTTTTTCTTTATTTTCTTCTTTTGTTTATCTTGTTCTTTGGTGTTTTGAACAACTCCACTATTTTCTTTAATTTTCGATGTTGTAGGTTTATCATTCATGGAAATAGTGACTGTTTTATTAGTAGTGACAGATTTCTCACTGTTGGCTACTGAAACTTTGATTTTGCTTCTATTGAGTTTGATTTTGCGACACTGTTTAACCTGGGGAACCGTTATGACGAGATCGTTGATTCGTTTCGTAACAGTTTGGGAGTCGTTTGTACTTTGGGTTGTTTCTTTATCGTTCGAGATTTTTTCTGCAAAAGAGATTCAGATTTGAAGGTTCTATACAATTATTTTTTGGGAGAATTCGCTAAACACCTGCACCCACGACAAATGTTTCATCAACAGATATTAATGCTATTGCAGGAATCGAACCCGCGGCTTGCGGCTCAACCGGTGGTTAAACCACTGTGCTAAACAGGTCGTCAATTTGACTGAAGGTAAAATACAGCCCTAGGATCAGGTCGAATTTTTCTAATTTCTATCTAAGCAAATTTTGCTGCGAAAAATTCGTCCAGCTGGTTGAATGCCTTCTGCCACCTGGAGCATTTTCCTGTAATGTAACGTATCAGATTCGATTTTGAGCATTACACTACAGTAGATATTGTCTTACAAAACTTCAGGGAAGTTGTATCAAAGTATTGCACATTGTATCGTCAAGTTGCGCACTGTAATTCTCGGTACTTTTCCCTCACCAACATAATGCTCGAATTTGTAACATTACAGTTTGGGCACTGTAATGCTCTGTTCTCCTCCCTCACTGATGTAGTGCTCGTCTCTGGGTACCGTCGTCTCTGGGTACCTACTCACTAACGCAATGCCCGTAGTTTCGGGCAAATTAACATGGTATTAATTAGTATAAAAACGAAGATGATTTTGACAACAGCTGTCATGTACTTTTGTACTTCTAAAGGCCTGCGCAGACGAGGGATTATCCGCGGCGGATCCCTTACAAACTGTATCGAGCAACGCACACGAATGACTAAAACCAAAACGCCGAACCAAAAATCTGCGAAACACCGCAGACGCTCGCGGAGTGTAGCGGATAAAAGTGTGTCCGCGGAAAAAATAGAAAGAACGAACTATGAGCAGTCAACACCGCGGATTTTACTCCGCGTTAAAAATAGATTCGAAATACAGGGATGGACCCATTAATCTCTTTTTTTTGCTTAACGGTTTTGACGACCGACTTGGTGTAATGGTTAAGAAGTTGGCTACTACACCAGAGGTCGCGGGTTCGATCCCCGCACAGTACAAACATTTGTGTGCATGAACATGTCTGTTTGTACTGGTCTGGGTGTCTCCTATGTATAATAAGTATGTATTTACAAAAGAAAAAGTATTTAGGTATGTTTATCCGTTGTCTAGTATCCCATAACACAAGCTTTAATTAGCTTACTTTGGGGCTAGATGGCGCTGTGTGGAATAATGTCCAGGGATATTTATTTATTATTTAAACTTCATGTAAATTACAGCGTAATCTCAGAATATTTAAATACTCTCGGACGACAAATGATCGCACACCGTGTGCGTTGAGTCCGCGGTAAATCCGCGATTTTGTATTGTCAGAGCGTACTTATGTATTCGCGGAGAGTATTTTTTCTCCGCGTACGTCGTTTGCGCAGGCCTTTAAGATGATATTCAGCATACAAAAATAAATATATAGTTATAGGTTTTTTTGACATATTACTTTGACCGAAACTATGGACATTGCGTTAGTGACGTCACATGACAGGAAAATGCTCCAAGTGAGGGAGCACCGTTAGGCTTATCTATATCTTCAAGTAGGTTAAGTGGTTCCCTCACCCGCGAGCGCCTGCACGCGCGGCTTCTCGTCCTCGCTGCTGATCTCCACCACCTCCGCCGGCTCCTCCTTGATCTCTACCTCGTCGTCCGTGGACTGGCGCGCCGCAGCCGCCGACTCGGCCTGCTGCTCTGGAGACCAGACATACCATCACCACTTTATCCCAAGCGGGGTAGTCAGAGGCAAGTGACTGTTGCCGTCATGGTGAACGGAACACTCAGAAGCCCACTTTTTACCAATGACATTAGAACCCAACGTGGTAGGTGGTGAGCCTTCCGCCGTTATCCGTGTTGATTTGGTGTTTTATCAATGTTTTCCATCACCGGAGAGTTAGTCGGAAATATAACAATGAACACAAACATTTTGGTTCTGGCCAGTTTTGAACCCGGGACCACACGATCCGCGATCCGAATTTGGATGCTCAACCACTAGGCCACGGCGCTCTCTGGAGACCAAATACTCCAAACATTAATTTAATAGGTGAATTTCTATTTTTAGGATTTAACAATGCACTATTTTCTACTCAAAGATAGAAACTGGAAAAAATCGACCTGATTCTAGATACTAGGCTCAAGCAAGAAAATAGTTCTTTGTGTAGAGAATAGTGCATTGTCAAATGCTAAAAATAGAAATTCACTTACCCTATGATAGCTAGTTTCATCTTAATCGAAAGTAAAATATTTGCAAAAATATTTCTTTCGGGTGTTAAAAACATTGATGAAATAACGTTGGCTTAAAATACAGTAGACAAATTCGCCAGTTCTGTTAATGGCCTGGATAGCTCAGTTGAGTCAGGGTAACGCTCGAGCCTTAGAGCTCTCAACCTCAAATTTTTCTAGTGTCTTTATTTTTGTGAGTAGCGTGATTTTGACAGTTGAGGCATTTTTTATTGATGGGAGTTATAGCTACTCACTGTTAGCCTGTTCCGAGGCCTTCTTGGGCTTGGTGCGGCTTCGATCTAGTACCTCCTATTACGTCTTTGCTAAAATCTCCCTCAAATCGCCACCCTATCACCACGCGTGCTGGATTACGGCGCCATACACACAATCCACCATTTCGTCTCGGCGCAAACTGTCCTTTTCTCGAAATGTCCTTTCTCAAATGTCCTTTTCTCAAAATGATAAAACCAAAACGGTACATTAGACGCGAGCTAGATCACCCCGCTCCGTAGGAAGAACTTTCAATGTTAATGAGTGGGTGCTAATATCCCTAAATGAAGTATCATAAACTTAACCAACAACTTACTTTTTTTGTATTAGTTGATTTTTTAATTTATTCCAAATAGTTTGGATGCTAATAAGATATAATATAAGTATTATCTACTTAAATTATCATCCAAACTATTAACTAACCGACTGATTAAAAAAGTGTTTTTAATGTGTCTTTTGTTTGAATAATATTGCATATTAAAAAGACATTTTGAGAAAAGGACATATTGAGAAGAGGCCAAAAGGTTTGGTGACTTCGTTTCTTCGTCGTACTATCCAGACGTGGAACGCTCTTCCAGCATGTGTTTCCTACCTACTATAGTCCCGGGGTCTTCAAGCGGGGCGTGAACAGGCATTTATGTAGGCCTTCAAGGTGAGGATGGCCAGCCCAGTGATTCGTTACATGACCGGGCTTTTCCATCAGTAAAAGTAAAAAGTTATTTATTAACACTCCATCACGTGGAGTAAGTAATCCATCACGTGGAGTGAGTACTCCATCACGTGGAGTGGCTACTCCATCACGTGGAGTGAGGTAATCTTGATTGGCTATATAAAACAAAACAAGTAGAGCACACTTACTGTCCGCCTGTTCCCGCTGCAGCTGCGCGCGTATGGCCCTCGCGCGCGCCTGCAGCTCCAGCAGCTCCAGCACGGTCAGCCCGGCGCGGCTCGCGCGCGACTGCTCCGTCTCCGGCGCTGCGGCGTCTCCGGACTCCGAGGGTTTCTTGGACTTTGTCTTGCGGTGGTGGTGCTTGTGCTGTAGGGGAATACGGCTTTACAAGTTCGTTATTCGTTAAGCGTTAGAATGTCGGTAAAGCGATTGACCACTGCGACCAGCGCCCCGATTCAGAACGAAGCTATCGACCGAAACTGTGAGTTTGTTTTAATTATAGTATACTACTCGCTTAACGGTAGCAATCAATATTTTTATATGTTTAAGTCAAAGGCCTTTAGTTTTCATGAACTATATTAAAACTACCTTTTAATAATGAATTAAAAATAAAAGAAAATAACCGAATTGGTCGATAACTTTGTTCT
The DNA here is from genome assembly GCA_947369235.1 of Udea olivalis. Taxonomy (NCBI): domain Eukaryota; kingdom Metazoa; phylum Arthropoda; class Insecta; order Lepidoptera; family Crambidae; genus Udea; species Udea olivalis. The sequence continues at coordinate 11,724,590 of OX376367.1, read as the reverse complement.
GAATCGGGGGGCAGGGGCCGTATTACAATATTTTGCCATTATCGCAGTATTCGCAGCGTGACCGTTCAAAGTTTAAAAAATGCTTACTTTGTATTGATGTCACTTTTTCAGAAATACTTCTGAAAAGCTGTTTGTGGTTTACCAAACTTGGCTGGCTTTAAGTGTTGCGTTCAGTAGTCAGATAAACAATTTACCGGTAAGTTGCGGTTTTCAAAAGTACAAAGTCTGGTTATATCTTAAACTATGGAAACCAACCACTGCAAAACTTGCTTTGATTTGTTATTATTTAGAGAAGCGACTGCTTGCTTGGAGGAGAGGGTTTTTACAGTATTATCATCCAGCAGGTCCTATGTCATTGATGCCCTAAACAAGTACTACAATCTAGCTCACTAAGGCCTGTATTCTAGAACATTACTAGAGCATTGATCTGTGCTTGAGAAGAGATTTGAAAACATCTGTTCATACAATAATGTCACACAGATCTATCCTCAAAACACCCGAACGAACTGGCAAACCAGCTGTTAAACATCAGCTATCACGAACGACTAAAGCGCTATGACGTACAGAAACTGGATGCCAGATTTGCATTAGAGTAGAAGCTCCTGCTGAGAAGCATCCTTTACCCGATAAACACTCTCATCAAATCTACTTATAGTCCGGAACTGGACTGATCGCAGATTGTTTTGAATTATAAAAAAAAAAGATCTATCCTCAGGTACAGATTTTATTAAAGAATACAAGCCTAAGTACTTTCTGTCTTACCTTCTTATGTTTCTTGCTACTAGTTTGGCTCAGGATCTCTTCATCGGATGATATGCTGTCCAATGATATGGTTTCAAAATGTTCCGCGGACTCGCTGGAAGACTCCGTGTCTGATGGGGCCTCAACACCATCCAGGATGGCACATAGGCGCTTGGAGCTTATACCTAGCAGCTGTGAGGAATATATTAGTTATGAACCATTCGTTTATTGCCTAGTTCTTGTACTTTTGCTACATATTGATCTTACCCGCATTGATGATAACTAAAATAGGTCACTCATACAATTGAATATGGTAAAATGCAATAAAAATGTAGAAAGCCAATAAGATCCAGCTCTGGGGCCTGACTCTCGAACAGAATTTCATTGGACAAGCATTGCAGAAATGTCAAACAAGAAATTATTGAAACTTTATTACAAAGCGTTAAATTTCAAAAAAATAATTGGTGACAGCTTAGAATAATTACGTATAGAAGGCAAGTCGGGCACCCGTTTTGATGCCATAAATATCAGGACGTCACGTCTGGATCTGAACTTACTAATGTCAATTTCTCGAGGTAAAAGCTTTTTCAAAATGTTTATTTGTGCAGTGAATGGTTGCAACAACATAACAGAGAAGCACAAGTAGTATTCATACATGTTCAATACTGATAATTGTGATTACGTGTGTAACAAATTGTTATTTCGACAGATGATTTTAGCATCACAAATGGCGCGTCTTTTTGAATGGAACTATCCTTCTAGGTGTAATTTTTCTAAGGGTGACAGTAATTTAATGCCAATCCGGCAAAATTAGATTCAAGAGTCAGGGGCCTGGTTGAAAATGTAGAATATTTATATTTATTCAGGTTTGCTTACAGCTAAACATGTAGAGCATTTATATAGATCCACTTAATATCTAGGACATACATGTAAGCCTTTACAAGCATACACAACATTTTTGAAAAAAAAGTGACAGGTACACCTAATAAAATTTACAGTTATACATAATTAAAAAAGGAAAAAAATGCTTATACAATGCTATTTAAATATTAGCTTATATAAGACTCGAGCACCTTCAACAAATTACTTTTAGACTTTACCAGAAATGCAGAAAACATCCTGGTCAGGTGAAAGTGTTACAAATTTTAGCCAAGGGATAATGAAGACCAAGATTCGTTCTGTGTGAAGGCAAAGTAAACGTTTTTGTGGGAGGCCTCCTAGGGCATCTACGAGGCACAGTCAAGTTGATAGAGGCAAGCAGATCTGTACACGAAACATTATGATTGGGAATTTTGTAGAGGAACATTAAATCCAGCAATGTGCAACGGTTTTTTAGTGAAGTCATGCCAAAGAACGATAAACGCACATTGTATGGTACCTTATGATAGATACCCAGAGAGTTATATATATACAAAATGTGAAGGCCCGTTGAATACTCTCAACCCTTTTTAATATGAGAGAAAAAATATTCTTGAGCTTACCTCCTCCGTACATAGCTCTTGTAAATTGTCTATAGAGAGTTGGCGGACGCATTCCGGAGAAATTGCCTTCAATTCCTTGGGCTTGAGCATAGAAAATACCTGGTGCATGAGCTCAACTCTATCATGGATGTAGTAAGTAAGATCATACTCCTCAGCCTGTCTGTACGAAGTTGATGTCTCCGGCTTCTCAGTTTTTAATTTATGCTTCTTTATTCGCTTCATTTTCGGTATTTTCTCACGAAAACAAGGATTACAAGAGGACACGGCAAAACATTTATATTTGTTATACGAACTATTTGAAAATACATGCTTTTTTATGCCTTTTTCGAGTTTTTGAAGACGTTTTAATTTGGTCGGTTTCTCTCTATCTCAGCTGTCAATTTTGACAATAAATTAGATGCGTTCGCAATTAAAAAATTGAGTTCCTAAGTTTCAAAGCATTATTAACCAAACGCATTTTCTGTCGCTGATTGTCAAAAAAAGATTAATTAAATTCATTTTCAAAACCGAACGTTTGTCAAGGATTTTTTCTTTTCTCTTCTTTTTCGACACAAAAATTCTCAGTATTCAAAATTCAGAATTTGTTTGTTGACGCTCTAATATTTAAGCACTAATGTCTCGAAATAATATGATCCTATGGGATAGCGCTGGTTGTGATAATAAACACGAAGAGTGAATGCCATTTTACCATGTCTAAAGTAGAGAATGAGAACATTTTTATGTCTTCAACATAAAAAATCTAACCTTAACAATTTTGAACACATCCCTAAATTCCAGTTTAACAAAACAAGATGGGTGTGGATAAATTATATGAAAGCGAGAATTATATATTGGTAAACAAGCCATTTGATATGTACATTAACTCTGATGATGAAAATGAGAAGGTAAATAATAAAAGTTTGGTGATTTACTTCAATTTTCTAGATTTCTAGATGTTTTCAGGTTATATTTTTGTATATAAAATGTTTTTTTTTCATGTAAGTTTTTACGGCACTGAGCCAAATGTATGCAGTCTAAAGGTGGGTGTAGACCGAACGAACATAGACCTTGAGCTAGAACAAGAATGATGTTATTTCGTGATCTTTTAGTGTAAATGATAACTCATTTTTTATTCACACCAAAATAATCCTACCGAACAAGAACGAGGAATCAATAACGAGCGTTCTAGCTCATGCTTTATCTAGAATCTCCGCGAACAAAGATAAAACAACGAAAGAATGCTCTGTCTCTGTTTACACAATGTTAATTTGATAGAGTGGGGTGGGGATAGGATGAGCATTCGCATGATTCGCATTTCGCTCGTTCGGTCTAAACCCACCTTAGGAGGACAATAATAAGTAATCTGTGCTAGTGATGTAGTGCTACTGCCAGACTCAATACATTATTTTTTAAACATTATTTTCATACAGTCATCAAGCGACAAACAACGAAGCACAAATAGGTAATGTCGAAGCTTCGTGTCGTGTAGTTTTGATAACTTAGTTTTATGAAACGCAGATGGCATGAGACAGACGGATGAATCTCAAAAAAAATGTTAACTCGTTCTTCAAAAAGCAAACTTTGCTCCAGAACACAGTGTCGCAGCACATCGGATCTCCAGACTCCCACCTTTCCTGTTCAGACAACCCACTTCATTTCGTCCAACGGCTGGATTACTCTACAAGCGGAGTGCTTTGCATTGCAAAGAACAAAAGCGCAGCAGCAAGAGCAGGAAAACTGTTCGAGAAGAGAGAGACTAGAAAGTACTATCTGGCTATAGTGAGGGGGCATGTCAAGTTTGATGTAGCTGATATAGAGTTTGATGTCGGTTAGTTTGCGTCGTTGAACAGTACATAAAATTATAAATCTGAAATTTCTTAATTAGAACTACTTTTTCATAACTATTAAATAATTAATATATACAGTACAGTAAAAATTAAAAGGAAAACCTTAAAATAAATATAACTAAAAAATACTAACAAAATTTTTACCTGTGGTAAGGTACCCAAGATGCTGGCAGCGTTGTTTAAAAAGACTCACACGTTGTGCGAGGAATGAACCAGCTCGTGGGTCACCTGTAGTTGAAATCTATTTTTTAGCCAGATTTTTTTCGGACCCAGGGTTTCGACGCCGAAAGGCACAAAAGTGTAACTGGAACCGATGTAAAAAAATACATAAAATGTAATGGCTTAATAATAGACACTATGCTTTAATAGGAGTGGATCCGTTAACGGTGACGTCCAGTCACCGGATGGTGGCAGCAACGAGCAGCACTTCGACCAGGTATAGATCTTTCTAATTTTACCACAGTCTAGACTGAATGTTATGTAGGACTACAAATGAACTTATCGAAAAATATTTTTTTTTTGTTCAGCTCTTGCGTAGAGGCTAGAAAAGCGCAAACGCGATTACTAGCTCTGGAGCTTGGCACTTACGACGGTGATTCCGCCACTATAGTACTTCTGAAGCCCATCACTGGTTAGTATTACACCACTTATACACTCGTTATCAACAGCAGGCCTGTGTCACTTCAACCGCTCGGCTCGCACTCTAGCCGCCGAGCGCGTTTATTAATGTTATGTTTCTGTTTTGTTTCAACTGTAACTTGTAATTAAAAGTAATTATGAGAATAAAAATGACTACTACTAATACTAAACGATGTTATATTAATTACAGTAACACTTTCTTAAAAGTTAATAATTAAATCAGCCAGTAGCGGCCCTGCGCACTGACAGCTATATTGGTAACGTTCAGCAGCGCACAGTGGAATACCAACGCTCGTGCTACGCAATTAGTTTCTATTCCGCGTGCAAACTGTCTAAACATGGCCTTGATCGATAGCACGGACCAATGAAAATGTAATAGTGTGACACGAACTTGTAAGATTAAAGAAGACTGTTTTACGTGTCCGCGCTTCTTGAGAGAACCTTCTGTACGGAGTACTATTACTTATTTTGTGTCAATACTAAATAACTCTTTTTGTATTTCTACTTTTGGTAAAACGGGGGTAGTAATAAACTCAGTGTGACCATGCCTAATAAATCAAAGCGAGTCTAAAACGGATCGTGTGACCTTTACTTCGCTTGCTCTTTTGAGTATGTATATTTTATTGTTTCTGTTGTTGTGTTATTTGAACGCTTCTTATTTCATGCAAGCTTTCCTATTTCTAGCGGTTGTTTAAAGTGTTTTGTACCTGATATTGATTGCTGATTATTTCTCTCTAGGCCGCAGACACCAGTTACGTGTGCACTGCGCAGCCGTAGAGCACACTATCCTTGGCGACTACACTTACAGCAACAGGCTGGACTCAGCACCTCATAGAATGTTCTTGCACGCCAATAGGTAACTCACTTTGGATAAATAAAACATGTATTTTACTTTTACAAAATACGGCAACTGAAATTAACCTGCAATTTTTTTAAATAGCAGGGATCCTGCTGGGTTGTTATGCTTAAATAAGATTTGTTTGCTAATAAATGTGCCTAAAATGACTTTGCATAACAATATGTTGCTTGCTTTTATCTGTAATAAAATGTATTTCAAAATATTGCATTTCTTACGTAAACCAGCCTGGGATCACTTCTGACAGAAATGTATATAACCATGTAAATTTTAATATCTCCTAGATGATTCTGCTTCATCCTAGATTGTCCTCAACAGATTGATTCTCCCTCTCCAAACCGAGCCTCTGGACATCCAAACACCCGAGCCGTTCTTCTCCGACTCTCTGTTCACGAGCAAGTGGAAGTCGGAGAAGGTAATGCACAAGTACCGCGGAGACGACTTCAAGGTGGCCTGTGGCACCATCGACGCTTCCTACGTGGTTGGCTTGAAATATGCACGGTTTAATCGTGTCGAGTAAAAATTATCTGGAAGACTTTTGTTTTTTTGGCTCGATCATGAAATAGCGAGGTCATTAATGAGCCCGCTTAACGCACTACGTTAATCTTCATAGTTGAAGCTTGAGCCCCGAGCTTAAGGCTGCGCTTTCCCAAGATTGACAATATTTGATCGACTTTGTTTGAAGATAACTACTAAATTAAAAGATATTTTAGCAGTGTCTTTAACTAACGCGACAACTTTTCCAAAACACGATATAGCATAATTTCACCGATAAAAAAAAGTACCACGTCGACGATTTTTTTGTTTTACTCTCAAATATTAAATATTTTGACTGGCCTGTTTGCGCAATGGCAGCGATCCTGCCTTTAGCGCCGGAGGTCGTGGGTTCGATTTCCACCCATGACAAATATTTGTGTGACGAACATTTGTGTGTCTGGGTGTTATTATCTATTGAAGTATGTATTTAGCAATATTTAAGTATGTTTATCAGTTTCTGACGCCCATATTACAAGCTCTGCTTAGTTTGGTGTCAGATGATCTTGGTGTGCATTGTCCCAGATATTTATTATTATTTATTATTATTCATCATTAACATTTTGTCTGTGTCTTTAATGCTCTTACTATATGCCTTTTTTACAATAGAAAAAAAGAGTGGGTGTAGCATCGCATAATGTTTAGGCAAGTGGAAAAATTGAAGACATTCTAAAAACGATTAAATCCAATACATACAAATCGTACTTCTTGTACAAACACATGGTCTTTTTGACCTTATCTTGTCTTCTCTGTAGCCTCTATTATTATCTGTCAGTAAACACTGGCAATACTTTCATTGACATTTTATGGACGCCATAATTGACAAGACTGAATTTTTATTTTGCAGTGAAATTTTGTAACAGCATAATTTGAGATTTTGTAAAATCGTTTTAAGTACCTACCTAGTGAACGATTGCCTGCGTCGTGGAAACTTTGCATACTGCTTTTATTACCCGCATGACAGAAAAAAATTGTTTCAAATGTTAGAATGCGAAACCAGAACACCTGTAGTGTAAGTTTTGAAAATAATACTAAATTGTAAAATAATCTTATTAAGTTTTAAAATTCCCCATACAAAAGACGTTTATATCTTTCGTGACGTACCGGCGGGCGTTGTAGATTAAAACTACATTTTGGCCCGCGATTCTTGCTTTTTGGTCGCACTATTGGCCGACCAAACCAACATACCGTAAAATGCATTAATGCATATCGACCATAAGTAGGTATACTCAAGGCTAGCGAGCGACTTTGGTCAACACCTTTGAGTCATTTGGCAAAATTGGAGAGTCTGAAACGGTTCACCAACAAATTCTTGATCCATGAACCGTACCAATAGAATCTTTCAACCATGAATGTTTCGCCAACGGAACGATACGTCAGTGAATGTTTAGCCAACAGAATCTTTGAACCTTTAATTTTTGCCCAAATAACGTTTGACCCACGAACGTTTCGCCCTCAGAACGAAACATTAATAAATGAAAAATTTACTAACTTTTTCATAATAAAATTCACCTTTTGCCTAAATAAATTTTAGACATGAATTTGTGCCAACTTTTCTATAATATTAATATAAACTACGTACTTACTCACATGGTTTTTGTAATATGATCTAAAGGTAAGTATAGAATAGCTAATCCTTAAATTTCGTCATCTTGTTGATATGAATTGTCGACTTTTTAGTGATGCAAAATCAACATAACATTTTAAAAATTAACTTTCAGCCCCCAACAACAAAATAAACAAGAATAAACGGGCTTTTACTATGATCAAAAATGCAGCAATGTTCAAACATGTGTCCGATGTCCAGCTGGCCTATCAGAGAGTTGTGGTGCTGAAGAAATGTGCAGCGGAGTTGTTTCCAGTGTTCACTAGCCTGTATCGCCTCTCCTACAATTCGGGTCTTGTGCCGCTGTCTTGGAGGGAGGCGAACGTTCAACCAGTTCCCAAAAAAGCGGACCGGTCTGACCCTGCCAATTACCGTCCAATAGCCGTAACCTCAGTTTTAGCTAAAGTGTTTGAGCGAATCATAAACACGCAGCTCATCCGCTACCTAGAGGATCACTCTCTCATTCACGACCGTCAGTACGGCTTCCGACCAAAACGGTCTACGGGTGATCTTCTAGCGTACGTAACACACATCTGGGGGGAGGCTATGGACAAGCATGGGGAATCTTTGGCCGTCAGCCTTGACATTGCCAAAGCTTTCGACCGTGTATGGCATCGTTCGCTTCTCTCCAAGCTTCCGGCATATGGTCTGCCACCACGCCTATGCGACTGGGTCGCCGGATTTCTGTAGGGACGTAGAATACGTGTCCTTTACGATGGTCGAAAATCACGCTTTTCCCAGATTAATGCCGGAGTGCCGCAGGGCTCCGTCTTGTCGCCGACGTTGTTTCTTCTGCATATTAATGACATGTTATCTCTTGGTAATGTTCATTGCTATGTGGATAATAGCACGGTCCACGCGCGTTATTTCGAGCGCCTTAGGGCAAAGCAGACCGACATCGAGGAGAAGAGGCGAAGCCTTGTTGTTGAGCTTGACGGAGTGTTGGACCGCATTTCAGAATGGGGTGCATGCAATCTTGTCGAGTTCAATGCCAAGAAAACGCAGGTGTGTGCATTCACAGCAAAGGCGTCGCCATTCCTTTCCCATCCCACTCTTCAGAGCACCCCGCTACCGATTAGGGATAGCCTAAACATCCTTGGCTTGGATGTTCGTAGCAACCTAAACCAGCGGGACTACATTGAGAGCGTCATTAGAACTGCATCCTGTAAACTCGGAGTCCTGAACAGAGTGAGACGACTCTTCACGCCTGAGCACGCATCTTGACGGGCAATATAAAAATATATATATTTATAAAGGTTCACCAGGGCAATGCGTTGAGCCTCTTGTTATTCAATATCACTATGAACTACCTTACAAAAAACATCCAAAAGCCTCTGCCATGGAACATTTTATACGCGGATGACGTAGCACTTATTTCGGTCGGTATAACTGATGTACGAGCAAATTTGGAGCAATGGAAGAGATCACTCGAACTGAATGGATTACGTATCAGTAGGACTATGACCGAATACATGGTGTGCAGCTTTAACCCCTCTGACTCCAGACTAAACAATACAGTTTTAAAACTAGATGGTGAAATCCTGCCAGCAAATCGAGTCAGCAAATTCAAGTACCTAGGATCGGTCCTTGCAGAAGACGGCACAATAAACGCTGACATAGTGCACCGGACGACGTCTGGGTGGAATAAATGGCGCACACTGTCAGGAGTCTTAAGCGATCCCAAAATGCCCTTAAGAACTAAGGGTAAGGTCTACAAAACAGCGGTTAGACCCGCTCTACTTTACGGTAGCGAAACATGGGCTACAAAGAAAAGCCCCGAGCAAAAACTACACACCACAGAAATGCGTATGCTGCGCTGGGCTGGTGGTGTGACGCTTAGAGATAGGGTCCGAAACGAATATGTCCGTGGTAGTTTCGGGATCGCACCTTTTGCTGATAAAGTTACTGAATCCAGGCTAAGATGGTTTGGACATGTAATGCGAAGACCCGACGATCACGTTGTGAAGACGTGCCTTTCCATGGAAACCAAAAAGAGAGGGAGAGGTAGGCCGCAGACTACCTGGATGACAAATGTCCAAAGGGACATGAAGAGGTGCGGCCTATCAGTTGATGACGCTTACCAAGGAAGCAAATGGTGCCTCAAGATCAAGACAGCCGACCCCGCGTAACGGGATAAGGCGAGGGCAAAGAAGAAGAAACGGGCTTTTACTAACCAAACGCGCTTCATCGATTAATACCAGAAAATATTATAAATGACTGAGCAGTGGTACAACAAAAACATTATCATCATCATTATAACTGCACTGCACTGCGTCATTAGAACTGCATCCCGTAAACTCGGAGTCCTGAACAGAGTGAGACGATTCTTCACGCCTGAGCAGCTCTGTCTCTTGTATAAGACACAAGTTCGCTCGTGTGTGGAATACTGCTCTCATCTCTGGGACGGTTCCGCTAAGTACCTACTCGAAGCTCTTGACAGGTTGCAGCGGCGTGCTATCCGTATTATTGAAAACCCAGAGGCAACTTTGACCCTTGAGCCTCTCCAATTGCGTAGAGACATTGCCAGGCTAAGTGTTCTCTATCGCTTCTACAATGGGGAATGCTCTGACGAGTTATTCCAGCTTATCCCACCCTCACCTTTCCACTCCCGTACCACGCGTGCTGGACTACGGCGTCACCCACACACAATTCAACATTTGTTGGCCCGAACTAAAAGGTTCGGTGACTCGTTTCTTTATCGTACCATCCAGACGTGGAACGCTCTTCCAGCACATGTGTTTCCTTCCTCGTATAGTCCCGGGTTCTTCAAGCGGGGCGTGAAAAGGCATTTCTGCAGGCCTTCAAGGTGAGGATGGCCAGCCCAGTGATTCGTTTGAATGACTGGGCTTGTCAACCTCATATCTGGACCTCACGACCGCTTTCCATCAGGTGGAGTGAGGTCATCTTGACGGGCAATATATAAAAAAAATATATATATTTATTTCAAATAAATAAACACTTCCAAAATACATTAAACGAAAACAAAATAGTGATATCTTATATCATTATATTGATTTTATCGATTCTAATCAATTATTAGACAGGTTAATTCTAAAAATTTATGTAATTCAGATTAAGTACTTTCGAAAATAGCAAATGTGTGCCATGCCGCTTAACACTACAGTACACGCCCGGCCTACTATGGTAGACCACAGTCACATAGTTGTTGTTACCTATCTTAGCGGGCCGAATCAAAATTATAATTTATTAGAATTTTAACTGATAGATTTAAAATGGAAACTTTTGGGTTGAAGAACAAAATTTTAGGAAGAAAGTCGGTGCAAAATACTTAAATATTTTTGTTTGCAATAGGTAGTAAAAACCCTTCCAAGCACCTAAACATCACTGCAACGTCGACAGTTCATATCAACAAAATTACGAAATTTTAGGATTAGGTATGTACTTTAGATCATCTTACAAAAACCATATATCTAAATAGGAACGTAGTTAATATTTATTTTATCGAAAAGTTGGCACAAATTCATGTCTAAAATGTATTTAGGCATAAGGTGAAATATGAAAAAGTTACTAAATTTTTCATTCGTTGATGTTTCGTTCTGTAGGCGAAAAGTTCGTGGGCCAAATGTTCTTTGGGAAAAAAGTTAAAGGTTCAAAGATTCTGTTGGCTAAACATTCACTGACGCATCGTTCCGTTGGCGAAACGTTCATGGTTGTAAGATTTTATTGGTAAACGGTTCATGGATCAATAATTTGTTGGTCAACCGTTTCAGACTCCAAATTGGAAGGTCTGTCCCTAAAACTACTCTGGCGAAAAAGTATAATATTGATCGATCTATTTTATTTTGCAACAAAACTTTAATAGTGCTTCATTCTATTTTTAGTTACGTGCACACTGATTCAGCCATCCTTAATAGTAAGTAACTTTTTAATTCAATTTAATATAAAAAAAGAATGCATGATTATCGAAACCTTAACTTAAACACCTTATTAAAAATGAGAAATCACAGTAAATTAACTAACACCACGACAACCTGCCTGATAAAATTGCTAAAGAATCATGTTATAATAACAGTGGAAATAACTTATGTTTTTACATCTAACATGCTTGCTTACATCCACTACATACTTCAAGCAATTTATTTTTTTATGAATATATCCACCACAGATGAAGCCGACCCTCGTCATCCATCGCGAAGGCCCTTCCAACGGCCAAGTGCCATCGCCCCCCCACCACCTCCCCCTGACTACCGGCGGCACTCCAAAATTCTATTGATAACCATCGCAATTTTAGCAGTTAGCGTACTTATCCTAGTGATTGTTATTATTTTGTTTGTAAGAAAATGAGAGAATAAAGATGAAGACACCCACTTTTGCTTCTTTAATTTTGTGTTAAAAATTTAAGTACACAGTGTCAATCTTCTATGTAGATACTAAAAACTGTAAAATCAGAATACTACAGCTTTTGTTCTCTTTAATACAGAGACATTTAGTAAATAAGCAAAATTTTTAACGTTCTCGTGTGAGTTTGTGACACTACTGGGCCCAACAAAAGTTATCCTATGTCTGTCTGCGAGTGCGGGCCGAAGTAGGTACCTACTTTAGTTGTACTAACAGCTGCTAACACAGCCTGAGTCAACGCACACATACACACATAGTTACACTACACATTGGGATTCCAACTTGCTTGCATTTTGTTAAGTTTCGATAAAATATTTATTTAATTTAATTATTTAAAAAACGTCCGTGCGCCCACTCGCTGGTCCCGCTGAAAATCAGGCGTCTGGGCCTATCAGGCACAGTTTAACTAAGCGCGGTCCAATTTATTTTTTGGACATCGTGACACCGCTGCACTGCCTGTTGGTATTTTTTATCATGTTTTTTTTATATAAGTTGTTTTTGTTCCTTGATAATTGTTGCTTTGTGGTGTTTTGTAATGCGATGTCCATGAATTGAATAAAGGTTTTTCTTCTCTTTCTTTCTAAATTATGAAAAAACCACAGAATTATTAATTTAATGACTTAACTTACCTATATCTTATTTTTAGTTATGACACTGCTGCTATTGGGAGTACCGACGGTAAATATCGTTTTTCCACTTATCTTCCACAAATAGCATAATATTTTGTATGAACAAAGTCGAGTTAAAGTTGTATTGAGATTCCGATGCTGGCTGACTCCTGCCAAGACAGTCCAAGAAGTCCGAGTAAAGGGGCCTCGCCCTTTTGGTGGTAACCGTGTCTTTACGAAAGACCCACCCTCCTGAGTCCTGGGGTAACTTAACTAGAGATGTACTATGTTTTTGTCTCTAATTAGCAATGCCAATATAACCACCGTATCTTACTAATTAACACAGCCTAGATAAATAGGCTCAATTTTAGTTATTACATGATGCTATTTTTGAACAATGATAAAATAAGTAAGAATATAGAAGAGGAAAAGAAATGTCAAGACCAAGTTATAGCATAGCATATTTGAAATATGAGATGTATAAACATTTAAGATTTTGCTATATTATATTATAGATGCTGCCACTGCTCACCCCTCGCGCCGCCCCAGCCAGCTCAGTCAAAGTGCTCGACCTCCCCCTCTCCCTCCTCAGAGGATGCACAGACCCCTCATGATGCTTGGCTTCCTTGCCGTGGCTGGCAGCCTCTTAAGCGTCGTTGTTGTCGTTGTAATGTTTATTAAAAAAACTTAAAGAAATTCAAACAACTTTCTAATTTGGTTTTACTCAATGATATAATTCAGTAAATTACTTTATCTAAGACAACGTGAATAATATGGACTACTAATGTCTGGCCAAAAAACCTTTTCCAAAATATTACATCGCTTATACGTATCATTTGGAAAAAAAATATTACCCAAAACCACTTTGCGCAAATGTTTAGTTAGCAAATCGCATTTATCAATTGCATTATTAACATACCAATTTGACAGGTGCATATAGTGCATAAAATACAAAGCCGTTTATGATTATATGATACAAAAAATATCCATTCTTTTTACTTATGTTTATGTACTCGCCGGCCGCTGCCGCAACTCAGCTGTGTTCCTGTATCAGCAAGGATAATTATTTGCATAGGCTTTGAAATATGAGTAGGTAGGTAACAATATTCGCCAAAATCAAACATTTGCCATAATACATTTGCCTTAGTAAAACATGACAAAGTGAAATTTTGCGAAATTATAATTTGACCAAATGAATAAAATGCGAAATGAACATTTGCTAAAAAACCATTTGGAAAATGAAACTTTGGCAATAAGTTTTTTAGAAATTGAAATGCGGCAAAAAATAATTTGGCCATGGAAGGGATACTGAAATTCGGTATCCCTTCCTTTGGCCAAATTATTCGGTAACCGAATAATATATCGTGATCGACCCAATAATATTATATTGACAGCGTTTTACCTACCAATAAAACGCTTGTCAAAACACTTGCCTAATTCGAAGCCTTTGTATGTGAGACCGGTTTTTTATCGCCTGGTGTGAAATAGAACTGTTTAAAATAATAGTGCGTGTGGTATGCACAAGCAAAATATATCTTTTGTCTGTGAATTATGTAAGAACAAGTGAGCAAATACGTGTAGGTGGGTTTTATGTTCTGACACGTTAACTAAATATAAAACAGGATACCCAACAAAAACTTGTTTATTTCTTAACAGAAAACAATAAGAAACTTCTTGATTGTAAATAAACCAAAATATTCATATTTATTATAATAATGTTCTCTAATAATGAATCGTGGTAAACAAAAGTGATATCAGTATACCAAGCAGGAGCATTTTTTAACGAAAATGTTATAAACACAATTACTTTAGCATAACACATTAACACATATCAGTTATGTTTAAGTTTAAATACGAGAAAAGAAATGAGTAACTGAATTATTACTTAATTCACTTTGAACCATTCTTTTGTAGGACTTCATAAACGTGTTCTGTGAGCGCCAGTTTCCTCTCCGTAGGATGTCGTCAATGGGAAAGTTCTGTACGTCTGTCCACGAGTTGCCAATTAAAATTTATGTTATCGTTCGCGTGAATAAATTGTACTGGGATGCGACATGACATGACATGACAATGTCAAATCCCAATACATTTTTTTACGCGAACGATAATGAAGTTTAAATGGCAACTCGTGGTAGACGTAAAGACACAGTAAATACAGAATCAGTTTTTAGATGCTACGGCAGGGTTAAAACTCCCTGGGGTGGCCTTTATTCCTGCCTCTGTGAGCAATGTTTTTTACAAATTTGCAATAGTGGTTCTAGAGTATATAATAACAATGGAAATAACTTATGTTTTTACATCCAACATGCTTGCTTACATCCACTACTTACATACTTCAAGCAATTTATTTTTTTATGTATATCTCCACCACAGATGAAGCCGACCCTCGTCATCCATCGCGAAGGCCCTTCCACTGGCCAAGTGCCATCGCCCCCCCGCCACCTCCCCCTGACCACCGGCGGCACTGCAGAATTCTGTTGATAACCATCGCAATTTTAGCAGTTAGCGTACTTATCTTAGTGATTGTTATTATTTTGTTTGTAAGAAAATGAGAGTAATAATTGAATTTTCGTGAATAAAGATGAAGACACCCAATTTTGCTTCTTTAATTTTGTGTTGAAAACTTTAAGTACACAGGTCAATCTCAAAAGTAGATATACTAAAATACTGGAAAATCAGAATGCTACAGTTTTTGTTCTCTTTAATACAGAGACCACATTTAGTAAATGAGCTTAATTTTTAACGTTCTCATGTGAGTTTGTGACACTACGGGTCCCAACGAAAGTTATCTCAAGTCTGTCTGCGAGTGCGGGCCGAAGTAGGTACCTACTTTAGTTGTGCTGCTGACACCCGCTAACACAGCCTGGTCTCAGGGTCGTTTGCCGACGTCGCACCGTTCTCTCATGATAAGTCAACGCACACATACACACATAGTTACACTACACATTCGTATTCCAACTTCAATGCTTGCATTTTGTTTTGTTCCGACTAAATATTTATTTTATTTTATTATTTAAACGTACGTCCGTGCGCCCACTCGCTGGGCCCGCTGAAAATCAGCCGTCTGGGCCTATCAGGTACAGTTTAGCTAAGCGCGGTCCAATTCATTTTTTGGACATCGTGACACCGCTGCATTGCCTGTTGGTATTTTTTATCATGTTTTTTTTTTATTTAAGTTGTTTTTGTTCCTTGATAATTGTTGCTTTGTGTTGTTTTGTAATGCGATGTCCGTGAATATAAATGTTTTTCTTCTCTTTCTTTCTAAATTATGAAAAAACCACAGAAAAATTAAATACATTTTTTACGCGAACGTTAATGAAGTTTAAATGGCAACTCGTGGTAGACGTAAAGACACAGTGAAATCAAATACAGAATCCAGTTTTTGGATGCTACAGCTTGGCGAAAACTCCCTGGGCTGGGATGGCCTTTATTCCTGCCTCTGTGAGCAACGTTTTTTACCAATTTGCAGTAGTATAGTGGTTCTAGAGGCTGCCTTTGAGGGAGGATACTGTCAGGGAAAGGTGGTCCAATCTACACTCATCTCTCCTATTCTTTGTGAGATTAATAAGTTTCCTGATCCAAAATACAGAGTCTAAGGCTTGAGATTCAGTGTTAACTGCAAGTTTCCATCCGTATTACCTGTAATCAGCATTGTCAGTTTTAGAGCCATGTTGAGGTCAAAATATAACATGTCTGTTACTATAAAATGAGGGGGACAGGAGGGTGCTCCAAGAGGCGTTTAAGAAGGCGATACCGGGCCTCACGGTTAGGGACGCCCCGCGCCGGGATCCCCTCCTACGCCTAATAGGTGTTGCTCGGGACCTCACTGACGCCCAGATCGCTAGGGCACTCAAGGGAGTCGCAGAGCCGGACCTTAGGGTAAGAGTGGTGAGCCGAACAAGGGGCAGGACCGTATCATCATATCAGGATCATCTGACTCGTAACTAAGCAGAGCTGGTACTATGGGTGTCAGAGACTGATAAACACACTTAAATATTTTTAATTAAATACTTAAATAGGAACATAATAACACCCAGTCACACAACAAACACAAATGTTCGTCACGACCTCCGGTGCTAAAGGTAAGATCGCTGCCATTGCACCAACAGGCCGGTCAAAAAAATAAAATAAAATTAAAATTAATTTTAAAGCTACTACTTAGCCAAAAAGCCAAGTAGTCTATATCCCAAATGGGGGGCTTATCACACCTATGTCTATTGCATGATAAACATTTTATGATATGCTGAACTAAAGGATGTGCACTGAGTCGATCTGGCTCATTAGGCTCACAAAAAAGAATGGGAGCTGAAAGATCCATGCCAGGCAGGGAGTATTTCTATTTATGATTCAAGGTATTATTTCAAGGTAGAGCTAGGTTGTCACTTGTCGGCTAAATACAGGGTCACCGGCAAAACTACTCTTTCTGAATGCGAATGATGCTATTTCGGGGAGGCTTTATTTCTGGACCACCACTGAGGTTATTTGGAGCAGTAAATGTCATTCCGGAAGTAACCTCTGTTTTGCTTTGTACTATTTCGGACTCCACTCTCTTGCGAGGGACTAGCCAGTCTCGGGCTGAAAAAAGTTACCTGCGTGGGCATACGCGGATAAGACATCGAAGAGTAGTTTGGAAATGCACCGTGCTAAGGTGCCAAAAAACTGTTGTTGTTTGGGGGTAAGATCCACTATGCGCTAGTGGCAAAGAAAAATTAAACTGACCTAACTGACCTTGCGAAGGTGCAGTGTTAGGCAGTCTTGCGTTACCATAGTTGGATTTTATTTTTGGGACGAGACTCCGTTTTTTCAATTGTGGAAGAAAACGTGTCATTACCTACTTTGAATAAAATAATCACAAAATGATGTCATCATAATACACGTATTGTCGATCGTCGCATTCAGTGGGGCAGCAAGGCCAGCAAGTTCAACAGGGTGTCCAGGAAATAGTACCACATACTGCAGGGATACTGTCATAGCATGGTGATCGCTGGGATCAATACCTACCAAAATAACGCAATATATTTTCTGCGAAATTTGACAGTTAAAGTAATACAAAATTTTACGAATATCGAAACAGATTTTTAGCATATCTCAATAAAAAAATCCTTTTTCAGTATTTTTTTACATCAAATTAATCGTGAATAGTTACTCTACTCATTAATAGGTTTTTTTTATCAAAAACAAGAACCTATTCAAGAAAAAACGATTTTTGTTGAAATTTTCGCTGAATGATTTTCTTATCACTTAACTTTAACCTAGAGTGGTGAAAAAAATATTTACAGTTGACAGATGCTCGAATTTCCCTTGTGCCCAAATACCCGCTCGGCATCTTTTTAAGAACGAGCTTTTCAGTCTTCGAAGGCTTATTTGGGCAATTTCTCTCCCTGCAGTTGCTCTTAGTTCTCGGTCATTCTGGATACATACAACACATACATACCATCACGCCATTTTCCCAACAGGGTAGAAGCAATTCGAGCATATGTTGTGATTTATTGTTTTTCTCACTCCTACAGATAAACCTACAAGGTTTTTGTATGGGGATTGTAAGTCATCCATTGTGTATTTAAAATGTTTTGAATAATAAATAAAATAATAAATAAATATTTTTTTATAAAAGTTATGTCCTCGGTTTTTTTTACCATCAACTTATCCCTCGAGGTTTAAATTACAAACCATTTTTGCATCTTAATGTCGTGTTTCACTTGGCACAGCTTGTTTTTTAATAATTTGCGTAAATAAGCAGCTATTATTTACTCTCATAATGGTTTTTGTCAAAATTACGTTCGATACATTTTCAACAAAATCGGTGCCGCTGGGACTAGAATACCATTTTTTTTTTAAAGTAACGCTCTAGTGTGTATCTCTCCAAAATCACCATGAAATATATAGGTATACGTTGTACAAAACTCTCACATCTATTTTTGTTTTCACCACTGTTGGTTAAAGTTAAGTGAACAGAAAATCATTTAGCGAAAATTGTTGTGTTTTCTCGAAAAGGTTCTTGTTTTTGATAAAAAAAAAGACTTTTTCATGAGTAGAGTAAATATTCACGACTAATTTCATGTAAAAAATTACTGGAAAAGGAATATTTCATTGAGAGCGTCGTGGCCTAGTGGTTTAGCACCCGAACTCAGAACGTGGAACGTCTGGTCCCGACCTCAAATCTGGCTAGAACCAAAATCATTGTGTTCAATGTCATATCCGATTCACTCTCTGGTGACGGAAAACATCGATAACAAACCAAATCAACCCGGATAACGGCGGAAGGCTCACCACCTACCACGTTGGGTTTTAATACCATTGGTGAAAAGTGGGCTTCTGAGTGGTTCGTTCACCATGACGGCACAGTCACTTGCCTCTGACTACCCCGCTTGGGATGAAGTCATGATGGTATGTGTCATTGAGATATGCTAAAAAATCTGTTTCAAGGTAGAGATTTTTCGATATTTCGGAAAATGTTGTATAACTTTAAGGCCGTCATATTTTGCTGAACGGTTACCTATCTTAAGTTCGATTTTTTTATGACCGAAAACTTTTGACTATTTTCGTTTCGTCTTTTTTCACTTCGTCGAAAGCACGATTGCCACTGTATTAGTTGACCGACTATTAATTCGTTTTTTTTCGTTACTCCGACGTTTCACTTGGTCGAAAAACTTTTTACCAAAGTTATGCTTGGCTGAAATAAAATTTGTTCGAAGTATTATGTTGCCGAGCATTCATGACACTTCTGTTTTATTTGCCAAATTTTCGGATCCAAGCCAGCTTACCTTAATGTAGCCGTGCTCGCTTCGATTCAATATTCGGTAAAATGTTGTATCGGTTACGTATGTATGACAAATAAACATCTGGCAAATGAAAAAAGTAATAGAGAGACTTCGGCCAGTAGTAAAAAGTTATTTTGAAAATAGGTGAAACGTGGTTCGGTAAAATGATACTTATGTCAAATTATTTTTCGTTGGTTTGAAAATATGGCAAACATAATGTGACTCTACCACCGCATCGGAAGTTGATCCTAAACTGAGAAGACCCGGCGAGAAACTCAGTACTTACTCTTTTAAACTTGGTTCGGTTTCACCTATAGAGTTAGTAAAGTACGAAGAGTATTTAAAAAAATGCTTACGTTCTAACATTTCCTTAAAATAT
This sequence comes from Udea olivalis, assembly GCA_947369235.1. Lineage (NCBI taxonomy): Eukaryota > Metazoa > Arthropoda > Insecta > Lepidoptera > Crambidae > Udea > Udea olivalis. Next base: position 11,704,800 of record OX376367.1, on the reverse strand, counting down.
GGACCTAAAAGTACATCTAAACTACCGGATATAAAGCAAAAACAATGTACAAAGTTTATACAATTCAAGCCTAGAAATTGTTAGATTTTTGTTAGTCAGTACAAACTAGTTATATAAATATTACAAGAGTTAACTAATCATGTACCGAGTAAAGAGCTTAAACCCAGGCCTTTTTATTTAAAAGGTAATCATTTGTAGTGTAATAGCCCTTTTTTGATAATACTGTCTTAATGTGGTTTTTGAATTTGTTTAGTGGTAAGTCACATATTGCCTTTGGGACTTTATTGTAAATGTGTACACCTTGCCCCATAAATGAACTTAAAACTTTGTGTAACCTGAAGGATGGGAGCGCAATTTTATCTCTATTCCTGGTATTTTTGCCATGTATATCACTGTGTTTAGTATACAGGCTGATATTTTTCCTTACCAAAACAATACAGTTGTAAATGTATTGAGAAGCTACAGTAAGGATCCCAATTTCCTTAAAAAGCTCCTCAAGCGAGGCCCGTCCGCGAAGCTTATATATGAATCTAAAAGCTCGCTTCTAAAGGATGAAAATCGTCTGTATATCTGCTGCCTTACCCCAGAGTACAATGCCGTAAGACATAATACTATGAAAGTACAAGTAATCGGTTTCCTCGCTGAATTATACATATTATATTGAGTTATTTTGGTAGATATTGATCCCAGCTATAGCTGCAGTATGTCGTACTATTTCCTGGACATCTTGTATATATGAATGATCGTTTAGTGTAAATCGTAACTTGAGACGCGGGTATTTACGAGCCGAAGCCGTTATATTTGGTAAAAAGAAAAATAACAGGCCATCTTCCCTCCACGATTGCGGAACGAAACGAAAATTTATTTGTCAAAAAAAAAAACTTTGCGTCGAAAATGGTGGATGGTGTATGTATTCGTACTTGTGATTACGAAAATTAGGAATTTTAATAGTAAAAACACTTCTCTACAGTCTACAGTGCAGTTGGAAGTGTAAAACTTGTGCTTCATGTGTAAATTTTGTTATTTTTAAGAATGTGCATAAGATTTTAGACTAAAATAAAACTACAAGTGGCGTGGTGATTATTTGGCAAAATGACTCAGTTTCTGCCACCTAACTTATTGGCTCTTTTCGCGGCAAGGGACCCGATACCTTACCTGCCGCCTGCTGCAAAGCTCCCACACGAAAAGAAGCAGAAAGGTTACGATGGAGTCGGAGCTTTCCTGAACGTATTTGAGGTTAGTGAGCTTTTATACGCATAAAACTTGCTAAATTACGACGATAGTGTTTTATTGGTTATGTTGATGGCTTTGATAGGCATCTATGCAAAAGTCCTATCGAAACAAGACTTTAAATGATGTTATTGTTGTTAAACATCCTGTGGGTATGCAGGGCTTCAGTCTGCCCTCCAGTATGAATTGTTCCTGTTGTTAGCTAGAGGTTTAGTAATCCATTGGTAACAGGTAGAAATTTTAAAAAAAATACTACCACAGCATTAGATGTGGTTCTCATATTGAGAAGACCCGGCAAAGAACTCAGTACTTGAACTTGGTTTCTTTTTAGAGAAAGGGGTATTAGAGTCCAATGAGTATTTAAAGAAATGCTAACATTCTAACGTTTTTATGAAATATGAACCATAAAAGTACATTACCATCTATACAGCTACAGAACGCAAAACAAAGATACTTCTAAACAATAATTCTAGGATAGAAATTGTCAGTTGTCCATAAATAGTAAAGATTTGTTTGTTTTTATTGAATAGGCTCTAAAACTACTGGACTGATTTTATAAATTCTTTCACCAGAAAGAGGAAAGACAGTGTTACTAGAACCATATTTCACGTATTTATCAACGCCAACTTGCCGGCCCGTGCCTATATGAACCAAAAATGTATTATTTAAGAGTAGTCGGGAATAAACACCATACGATCAAGATGTATTTTACTTACCAACAAGCCCACAAGCAAAATTGAACCCTATTACTACTACAGACAGTTTACACACGCAAAGCCACTGACGGACAGCTAGTATGCTTTAAATATATATATTTATGTTTAATTTTGCAATATGTCATCTTAATTTTTTTTTTGTGGCATTGGCGACTGGGCCATCAGCCAAATGTCATCTTATATCTTTACTTACATTTTGAACTTGTAGTTCATTTTTTGTTTGGACATTAGTTGTTCTATATTTAACAATAAAACATGCTAATGACTAAAGAATGAAGAGTTTTTGGTGGCTAATGCTTTGAGGACCACCCACAAATTGTGATGAGCTGAGGAAGGTCTCAAGTTTTACGTTAATGCAGGCCAAATATGGCCTGTGGAAATTTAAGTAGGAACATAGGCCTATGCTCCCCTTTGTTAACTCTAAGAATGTTTTAATATTTCTTTACTTACCTAAAAATTCTTTTTCTATTTAGTAAAGACCAGTTTCATTCCTTCTGTATTTATGCACTTGCTTTCACTTTATTTATATTAACTGGCCTTTGGGTTGTCTGAAAGAGATTGCTTCAAGCAATAAGACTGCCTAAATTGTACAGTAGGATTTAGTGTATAACTTATTTGTAAATACTTTATCTATTTTTAGATAAATATTTTCGTTTTTTGGTTTTGCAGCACCCATCAGAGACCCCTCCCCCCACCCGTGTGGAGACACGTGAAGAGCGTCTGGAGAGGCGGCGGAGAGAGCGCGCAGAACAGACCGCATACAAGCTCGAGCAGGAGATAGCGCTGTGGGACCCCGCAGTGAACGCACGGGCCACCACTGACCCGTTCAAGACACTGTTTGTGGCTAGAGTTGTGAGCATCGAAGATAAATAAATAAATAAATATCTAGGAAAATGCGTCCTGACGCCGCAAAGGGGCGAACCTCATTTTAAAACAATCAAATTTGATTGTTTAAATCATTTTTAAAGTTCGCTGCTTTGCGGCGTCAGCGGCGCATTTACACCAAGATCATCTGACCACAAACTAAGCAGAGCTTGTAATAACTATGGGTGTCATACTTAAATGTTTTTAAATATGACACCTTAAATAGATAATAACACCCACACATACAACAAACACAAATGTTTGTCATGGGTCCCCACCCATCGCACCCACAACCTCCTATGCTAAAGGCAGGATCGCTGCCATTGCACCAACAGGCTAGTCAAGATATTAAAGTGTTGCCTGCAGTATGCTCGGGGAAGGGCCCATAGCTTGTTGACTGAATTTGTCTGACGTTGACAGTGGAATAGAAAAGTTTGAATGTTCTTGGTGGAATAGAAAAGTTTTAATGTAGCATACTGCATAACCCAAACTTCATATGTTCTCTGATAATCCTAACAATTAACAGTCCGAAATGGCTTTGGCCAATAGTACTTTTATGGTCAATAAAAATAAAAGTTCTGAAATGGATGAATGTGCATGAAAGGGCAACCTAGAGGTTGTAGGATCTTTAGAGGCCTTTGTTAATAGTTGAAATATAAATAATTGATCTGCTCGAAATTTTGCTTTTTTGCTTTGTTAAAACATAATTATCTAATAATTACTTAATGATTATATTATTACCAGTAATGATTAATAATGGATGATAATTATCTAAATATTATTAGTGATTCTAATACAAATCCTAGGTTTAGTAGCCATAATGATCCCAATAACATTGTTACTGAAATTAATAAGTCAAGTAAAGTAATTAGCCTATAAACTGTCCCACTGCTGGGCAAAGGCCTCTACATTGAAATCAACTCATCGCTACAATGGATGGGTATTGGCTTAATGGGACTTTCTTCACACATAGTCTATACAGTCCTCGACTTCCGTAGACCAGTGTAATCTGGACACGTACAGCTGCGTCGCCTCATTATAATTTCATAGAAATCTTCATAGATAAACAAATGAGAATTATATTTTTGTCCACAGAATTATGATACTTCAGAATCTAAACTAAGGAGAGAGTTCGAAGGATATGGACCAATTAAAAAGGTAAGAAAATCACATTAACTTCTCAACTAGGCAGCACAATGACCCAGTGCAAAAAAATATTTTATTCTTTTAACGACACTATTGGCTTCGTGTGTTGTAGCGCGGTTAGGGCTCTTGCACACGAGCAGCACATTGACAACAGCAAAAGCGACCGCAGTCACCTGTCGGCAGCTAGCCGTCGACGTGCCCGGCTAGCTGCAGACAGGTGACGTCGCAGCTTGCTGCGACGACCGTGTCAGCGCGGCTAGTTGTCGCCAACGCACGGGCGGCGGCGGCATGTCGACAGCAAGCCGTCGCCTTCTGACGTCAACTGCATTTACAGTTATGCGTCGACAGCAAACTGCTGTTCGTGTGTAAGGGCCCTTATCTGTCTTAACTTGCTTGGTGTCCCGGGGCCGAACGAGAAACCACTATCCTGGATTGACTCGTGCCTGGGTGGGCTGGGAACACTTGGCTTAATCCCGGTCTGGTACCTTGAAACAGAACAATATTTATCTTTACTTTGAGACCATGACACGTGGTGTGATGTCTGGCGCATAGATTCAAGTGATGCCCGATGCGTAGTTATATTAATTTTCTGGCTGCCTCGACAGACTTCGTTCTGTCAAAAGCGATTGCCCGTTGCGGCGTCGGTAAAGCAGCACATCTCGTCCGCGTTTCTCCGACTTGATTTACATATATGTACTATTATTTTTCACTGAATGTTTTGTTCAATCATATTAAAATATAGCTTATGTCACTCCCTGATAATGTGGCTTTATATTGGTGAAAGAATTTTGAAAATCGGTCCAGTAGTTTCGGAGCCTATTCAATACAAACAAAACTATCAAATCTTTTCTCTTCATAATATTAGTATAGGTTAGTCTATACTAACCTATCTAAGAGATATCTATATATCTCTTGCCCGTTACTACCTCCGTATCCGTTTTTCCCGGTACCTTTGCCGCTGTGCGCTTTCGCCAATGTCGGTCACTCGGGGAGTAATAAAAGAGTTAAATATATTCACCGTCCTTTCTAGATATACATGGTATTCAACAAGGAGAACGACAAGCCGCGCGGCTACGCCTTCATCGAGTATGAGCACGAGCGCGACATGCACTGTAAGTACTCCCGCGCAGCACGCCGCAACGGCTAGGATGGACCCTTGACAAATACAGGGTGGTAGTGTTAAGATAACAAAAAATGTTTTGCAAGTAACAGGTTGAAAGAATTTATTCAATGAAATAACAGTCTTGCAGCTGGACACAATTAATATAAATGGAAAAAAGTAATCATGTACACTGGAAAAAATACTGGGGGTTGATCGCTTAAATAACAAAAAAAAAATTTTTGCGAATAGTCGGTTCAAAATTTTTTTTTGGATATCACAGTCTTGCAGGGGACCACCATTAATATGAATAAGAAAAAGTAATCACATTCATTGAGAAACCAGTACTTAAAGGAATATTATTATTGTCACTAAAAAAATAAAATTATAAACTTACAACTTTTGCTCTTTTAAGAAGACAGGTATGAGGTCATATTTTATAAGTAAGTCCTATATACCACCTTAGACCTTATCATAACTGGAAATCGTGATTGGGGATAAAAATAAGATTTAAACACAAAAAATCTGAGTAATTGATTGGGACATAAACAGTGAATGGCGTACATAGTTACATAAATTTGAATGTTCTTAAAATATTCAAAAATAACTAAAGCATAGGTTTTCAGATTTGAAATCCCTCCTGTGAAAACTGCTCACAGCCAAATTTTGTACCAATCAATACCATTAGGTATTCCAATATTTTTACTACTTCACACTGCCAATATTTTTCAATGGTCCATCCCATCACTAGTACAATAATCAACAATTTTTACAATGAGAATAATAAATACAATATCTTATGAATAATTCCTTGCCTGTAGTGAAATCACATGAATGAAATCATGAAAATGGAATCACAGTAGCATCTATACTGATTATCATGGTCGCGCCTTTTTGGAGCGGATTGTAAATAAAAATACTTAAAATCAAGAGCGTTCGCTGGGGGTGGATCGGAAACGTTGCATTTTTGTAAGATTTTCGTGATTATTTCATTGAATTGAATTTAAACTTGAATTTTTGCTCTATTATTGTGTGCATTGTACTATATTAAAACACATTGAATCGTCCAATATTAGGTAGTCGCCAATTATTTGCTAAATTAAGTAAAAACCGTTTTTTTTTAAATTGTTAAGAAACGTAAAAAAATCACTGTACACAGTTTAAGTTGTAATTACAAAATTAAAAGGTGCAGACAATAATAGAGAAATAATTTATACTTAAATTTGAATCAGCCAAATAATCACGGAAATCTTCAAAAATTGCGTCGTTTTCGATCTACCCCCAACAAATGCTCGCGCTCTTTACACAGTTTTGAATTGATACCTTGTTAGGATTAATCGTACGGGGGCTACTTTCTCGTAAAGGGGGATGAAGATAGACCCTAAGTTACCCATAGTGTTTCTAGTCTAGTGGATGATAAGAGTTATCGACGGATTCGGTTTATTTGTTTTTATTATGGTAAATTACCTGCTGAACGGTAGCATTCAATATTTTTATATGTAAATCCAAAGGCCTTTAGTTTTTGTGTAACAAATAATACAGACACACTCCATACTAAAAAAAATATTTAAAAATAAAAAGAAAAGAACCGAATCGGTCGATGACTTTGTTCTGAATCGGGGCGGAGAAGTTGGATATTAGTTGTTCATATACAATTTTTTCAACCATTCGAAAATAAATAAGCACAGTTCTGCGTAAATGTGACGTCTCGTTGCCGTATAGTTTAAAATCACTACGAAGATACGTTAAAAGGTAGTATGTTACGTATACGTTCCACGAAATTTTAACTATTAATTTCACCGATATTTTAAACAGTCGTTGCATTTTTCAGATTTCTTTACTGTTGAAAATTGATCAAAATTAAACATAGGTAGGTAAATGTAATTTTTAACGGTATTATTTATACAGGATGACAAAAAGTTAAAGTAGCAAAATGTCTGCTCCGAAAAGGCCGACCATGGGGGCTCGCCCCAGACCTCGGATACCGTCGACCATGAGATGTATGATTAACGAGACATTTTTTCTATTTAACCAGAGACCCAGCCGTAAAGACCCTACCACAAACAACTGTAAACCGGCCAAAGCTTACTAGGTTTGTATGTGGTGGTAAGATGCCAACATACAAGTTTTTTAATAAAAAATATTTTTTAAAATATTAAAAATTATATATTTTTTGAACAAAAACGTAGTGTCGCTGTTTAGTTTGTATAAAGCGCTATAATTAAAAGTAAGTACATGCGCTCCAGGTAAATGGTAACTCCGTATGGGATAAAGGATTTGCGATAAAAAAACGGATTTGGTATAAAAGACGTAAGTAAATAAATTGCGACGGTAGGTATTTTGACGGTGGGTATATACTTTTGGTTTAAATGTAACATCTGAGTAACGCGGCGTCTCTGCTTGGTCGGTAGGTATCAGTAGGTATTCCATACATTTTTGTGTATTTTTTTACAGGTGTTTTATATTTTTTTTTTTTTTTAAGTTGCTATATGCACTGAACTTAGTACAAGTCAGAGTTCCAATATAACAATTAATAAGGCAAACTAAAGCGTAATCACAAGAAATAAAGTCTAATATTGTATGATATTTATATCAAAACGCGGATTTATTCTCGCATTAAATTTTGGACTTATTTACTTGTCCATACACTCAATTTTCTTTACCAATTGCAATATGACGCGCGCGGCTGTTTCAAATCGTGCAACACGCAAATCTTATTTAGAACGTGTTAAGTTTTTGTGACTTCTACGAATACATTGTGGGAGGACTAAAGGATTTATAAAAAAGGATAAAATCATGGGTCAGTTTGGTGCAACAAAAATTAAAAAAAATTATTTTTAAAGAAACATTTTTTATTGGCCTAAAAAATATTCATACTGAACCACAATTTTTTACCTTGGGCCTAACAACAATCGCTTATACAACAGTTAAAATTATCACCCTCATACGTCATTCTCACGAATGACATAATGATAATGAAATGAGATTTTAAGGGTTGTGGTTAGGTCCGTATTCTTTGAAAAACTTCACTCAACTGTATCCATATGAAAAGGAAAGTATGGTCCAAATATTTATATTTTTTAATACTTTTGATTGGGCAAAAAATGATTAATTCTTGAATTTATTTTAAAATAGTTCAATACAATTTTATAAGCTATGACTGAAGACGTAAGTTTGTCAAATAATACAGATTGCTTTTCCCAATCAAAATGTATTTAATTTACAGTTAATATGGATGAAATATAAAAATAATATCCATATTAATTGTCAAAATATTTTTCGTTTCTTTTGTGCGTGTCTGTTGTAGTACTTCTATCTTCTTCTTTCTTTAGAATTTAAATTAAATTCAATCATTTCTGTTTTTAAAATATAAAAATATAAAATCTATTTTAATTTTATTTTTCTTTTTAGAGTATTGAGCGTGGCCATATGACGATCATTACCGAACTATGATAAAAAATATGAATAACGTATTTTTTTGAAATACAGGATGATTATTTTTAACGCAAGGAAAACGATTTGACATCATATTCTGTAGGTCACGTAGAAGCTAATCGATATGATTTTTTTTCAACAACTAGTTCCTAAGATCTCAAGCAAAATCAAACTTATGTACATATTGTTTTTTTTGGATGAAAACCATTAAAAGAGACTTTATTTAAAATAAGTACAAGCGAAATTACACTTAGGAACGCTCTTCCAGCACACGTGTTTCCTTCCTCGTATAGTCCCGGGTTCTTCAAAAGGCATTTCTGCAGGCCTTCAAGGTGAGGATGGCCAGCCCAGTAATTCGTTTGAATGACTGGGCTTGTCAACCTCAAATCTGGTCCTCACGGCCACTTTCCATTAAGTGGAGTGAGGTCATCTTGACGGGCAATATAAAAAAAAAAAACTTAGGTATTCTCTACATCATCTACAGGTTGTGTCATAAAATTTTCCTAAAATTAAGATAATTTACCTCAATATAGTATCTTTCTAACTTTTTTGTAAACTAGTATTCCATGCCATTGTACCTTTCAAATCGCACAAAAATTACAAAGAAGCCCTTCATTGAAGTCGTATAGTCACGCCACGTACAGACGCGCACAGAAGCGTACCGGCCGCCTGTAACATTCTGTTACGTTACAGCCGCGTACAAACACGCCGACGGCAAGAAGATCGATGGGAAACGAGTGCTGGTGGATGTGGAGAGGGCCAGGACTGTGAAGGGCTGGCTGCCTAGGAGACTCGGTGAGTGAAACCTCTAAAAGAAATCCTCACCAATGATTCTTCTTTTGACGACACGGTTGGCGTAGTGCGCTGTAGCACGGTTTATCGCCTCGATTGCCGTAGTGTCCCCGGGTTCGATACCCGGTCGGGTCGATTCAGGAAACGATCTTTTCTGAATTGACTCGGGTCTGGGTGTGCTGGGAGACGCCCCTGGCTTATTTCCTTGTGTGGTACCTCGTAACACAGGGATATTAATCCCTACTTCAAGACCATTACAAGAGGTGTGTTGTCTGGCGCATATTTATTTATTATTAGGAAATTAAAAAACTAATTACTTTTTACTCCCTAGGGACTAAGGTGGTCACTTTAGTCCTGCTTCGTAGGGCGTACTTTTAGAGCATGAGAAGTGATAACAAATAAGTTAATAAACATTTATGAAATTCAACAAAAAAACGAATAAATAAATTAAAAAAGATACTATTTGGTAACAATGCCTTCTTCACCAGTAAAGGCTGAGAGACGATGCGGCCTACTATTTACCGGCCATTTTGAAAATCTTGGGGAGCCCATATTCTGCAGTGGACATCATGTGCCTAATATTATACATATGTATATTGAATTGATGACACGATTGGCGTAGTGCGCTGTAGCACGATCCCCGGTCAGGTCAATTCGTGAAACAATCTTTCCTAAATTGGCTTAGGTCTTGGTGTGCTGGGAGACGCCCGGGCTTAATTCCTAGTCTGGTACCTCGTCTCGTGACACAGGGATATTAGTCCCTACTTCGAGACCATTACAAGAGGTGTGTTGTCTGGCGCATAATTATTTATTATTATTTATTATTCTTCAATCAAATTAACATTATTTTATACCTGAGTGCCGAGTGCGAGTTGCAGTGAGAGAAGTGAATGACTTCACAATCGCGTTTTACGAGCACGTAAATGTCAAATAGTATGGAATCGAGTCAGCGCCATCTAGCGGCGAATTCGGGCAACATTAAGGCCGCTAGATGGCGCTCACTCGATGTCATACAAATTCGCGTTTTGTTTCTCGCAAACGCGATGGTGAAGTCATTCACTTCTCTCACTGCAACTCGCACTCTGCACTCAGATGATTACTTCTTCCGTAAGATAGAGTATGCTCAGTAGTATAGAAACTATCTCTAAGTAAAAAAATGTTTTTTTGATTAACTTTTTTTTATGGTTCTCGAGCTAAATCAGACGATCATGCTGGTTTTTTTGTATATAAAGTTTATAACAGAATTTAAATTTTCACTCTATTACCTAATGCGGTATAATGTAATTTCGAATCGTAAATTGGTAAATGAATGGGTGAACTAATTGAAATGTTTGTAATAGTATATAGGTGGTGCCTGAGCTTAGTGGAATGTTAAATGATAAAGACTGTTTAGGAAGTTTATAAAAATATATTAAATGTTCACAAGAGTTCTTAAATGTTAAGATGTTCATGAGTGCATCTAATTGCATGGACGGTTAAGAATACACTGATTTACGTAATTGATATAATTGTACTGTCCGGTGGCCAATGACCTAGTTTTGGTCACGCGGCGACGCTGGGGACGATGCAGTTTGCTAAACCTAAGTGTTCGGTATTATACCGAACATGTGGAGTCTCACGCAAAGATCGCGTGCGGAACCCCCACATCCGCGGCAGCCTTCGTGTTCGTGACATCGCAGACAAGCTGCAGGAGTTTGCCTTTGTTAGTATGGTCATGTCTCACGGAGATCGGCAAAGTACGTGGGCAACAAATGTCTGGCCATGCCGCCCCCGCCAGGTACCGGGAGAAGAGGTCGACTCAAGAAGCGGTGGCTCGACGTCGTCAAGGGTGACATGCGTGCCAACAGACTCAGCACTGAGGAAGCACAAGACCGCGCGAAGTGGGCTAAGAAAATAAGAAAGGTGGACCCTGGGACTCCACACACTAGTGTGGGTTCCCAACCGGGATAGACCGCACGGATGATGATGATGACTATTTATGTAGTTATTAATGAGCATTCTGTGAATTCTATTTATTTATTTATTTACCAAACTTACAACTATCATGACAGGGTGTACCTAATGCGACAGTGAAGGTGTTATTTATTTCTGAACGATATAATAAACATAGCGATCTTTGTGATCTTGTGAATACAGCTGAACAGGCCCAACTTCCCCGATAAGCAGTTAAGAGTGCGAAACGCGCGTCAGGGGTGCTTTTGATAGCAGGTTCGCTCTCCCGGCCGGCACTGCCAGCAATTGTGGCTGGAGTCTCCTCCAGACAAACTTGTCTGGTACATTTAAACTAATCTGCCCAAGTATATGGGTATCATAAACTTTTCCCCGAATAACTTTAAAAATGTACAAACCAAGTGTTAACGTCCTTCTTACTTGAAGTTCACTATAGCCAACCATTCCTAAAACAAACAACGTTGGGTACATAAGCGGGTAAAATGGATAGACACCATAATATCTCTTATGTATTATGGTGGTAACAGTGTGTTAATTTCATGCGGCCACCAAATGACTGCGTTATACTCCAGCTGACTTCTGACCAGGGTATTATATAAGGCATTCTGTGATATATTTAACATTTTATCCCACTATTTAGGCGGAGGATTGGGCGGCACCCGCCGCGGAGGCGCCGACGTCAACATCAAGCACTCGGGCAGAGAGGACAACGAGAGAGAGAGAGAGCGCTACCGGTTAGAGCAGCATCGCGACCAACATCGGGATCGCGACAGGGACCGCGAACGTGAGTATATTATTAGGACTTAAGAGGATACAGAAGCGCCGTTTTTCTATACAAACATAGTCCCCTGTTTCCTCCCTGGATTTTGCTTGTTGAACAATATTTTTTTACCAAATAATCTATTGTAACGGTCTGTTCCTTTTTTTGATAAGTTTATTATTAAAAGAGATATGGACCTTCGAAAATTGCAAATAATGCTCAGATATTTCGCTGTTTTCGAACATCCCAGAAACTAATTAGGCCACAATCCTCCTTTAATTTTTTATGTAAAAAGTAACTAAATCGGTCAACTTTTCGAAAGGGATTAGGGGACTACGAAACGACGATATTGTGTACTTTTGACAAGCAGTTTCGGTCCGATTTGCATCCGTCTCTATCGCACTCTGCGGGGCGCTCGAGGTTTGCAAAAGACAGCAATAGATCTAACAAATACCAATTTTTCAATTCTCACGACCGTGCTGTGTCCTCTTAATAGCCAGCAGAAAAAAGGAAAGTAATAACCTGGATTTGGCAACATTATTTCACAGTGACATTAGCAGACAGTTGACTTCGACTAACCTAAAAATACGACATTATCGATAAACATATAATCATGTTGAATTTGGAGTTTTCTTACTTACATAGATTAAAGGACATTTAACAAAAATGGATGTAATTATCTGAAGTAAATAAATAAATTAAATTGAATCGAATTGAACTAATAAACATCGACAAACACAAATGTTTGTAAAACTTTTTATAAAATGATCTGTAAATAAATATATTAAGGTGTGCGGGTTTTTTGGGGCTCCTAAAACGGCTGAAACAATGAAACAAGCCGAAAAACAGGAGAAAACACTTATAATCAATACACAACACCAAACCAGTTAACAGACAACATTAAGACAATACTACGAAAACAATCAAAGTGTAAAAAGTAAATACATCTAAAAGGTTTGATCCAGCTGTCGGTCGCCAACATTCAGTTTACAATTACCCCATTAGTAATAAAACTAAAGGCCTGTATCCACTTTGATTAGCGCAAGTGCAGTTGTTTAGTAATTAGGAGAAAACACCTGCGTGGTAAAGTGATTATAGAAGCGTGTTCTATTCAATCGCACTAATCAATAGCTGTCCACACGCGTTTTCTCCTGATCACTAAGCACCTGCACTTGCACTAATCAAGGTGAATACAGGCCCTAACTCGGTAGCAATTGGTACAGGTCGCCGCCGCACGCGCTCGCGCTCGCGCCGGCGCTCGGGCTCGCGCACGCGGCGCCGCGAGCGGGAGAGGCAGCCCAAGGAAAAGGAGGATGAGAGCGAGAGGTGAGTAGTAGAAGTAGTTTTAGTGCTCTGGAACTTGGTTCAAGAACAATCTATAGCAGTCTAGGGTTTGGTTCTTGTCTGACTTCACTACTTTCGCCGTATGATGATGTTCCTAACAGTTCATAATTGTCAATTATAGTGATGTAACGAATGTAATTTAATCGAGTTTGCGAAGGAAATGGAATCGGATTTACCGATTTTTAATTTTTAAATAAATTCTTAATAAGTTATAGAAAAAAACGCGGTATCTCGAAAATAATATTAAAAAAATAGCATACAAGGCAGACACACTCGTACTGATGCGAATGACGAATAACGTGATTAAAAAATGGTCGCTCCTATTTATCGATTTTTTGTCGATTCAGTAATGTGTAGGCGCTGTAAAGATATATTAATTTAATTTAATTTACTTCATTTATTAAAAATTAATAATAATAACAATAATTTACTTGATAAGATTCGAAAGGACAATAGTTTTTTAATAGTTTATAACATTTTCTTTTGTCAGTTTCTTTTTATTTAGTTTAAAATAGTATGCGTGACGCGGAACAATGAGACCTGTCAGGCATATCATCATATAGTGAAAAAAGTATAATACAATATATTGAGTACCGTCAACACCTGTAACTTCGCCTAATTTTTGACATGAACTTGCATATTTTTAAATGTTCCCGCTGAATGAAGATAGTCTAACACATCGGCACTCCATCAACCTGACCAATGAGATGGTGTCTTTTCGAGTGTGTGTGACACGGATCGGTACTAAGCCGTGTACGTTTGATATTTGTGTTTTCAAAGTGAAGGCGAAGTAAGGCAATTTGATCTAACTTCACCTGGCTGTAGTTTCTCTATAAATTCAAGCTAAACTGCGCAACCGAAGCATAGGCACCTCGCGTTTGACTCACACTGCCTTTGCTGGTGGCTTTGATTTTGACAAATGAGGTTGCAATAATTAAGGTAGGTGATGATGATCATATAACCCGATTTTGATAACTGCACCTCGAGCTGTCAAAATCGTTAGGATGGCAGCATTGAATTTCACCCGCCCGCTGACTTCCTCACCACCCCGCTGACACTCTGGCGGGTGTCGCTGGGTGTGAGCGGAGTGGTGAGGAAGTTAGCAGGCGGGTGAAATTCAACGCTCCCAACTTAAGGATTTTGACAGCTCGTGGTGCATAGTTATAAAAATCCGGTTATATCATCATCATCGCCTACCGAATATGACATAATAATATAATTTTCCTAAACGTATAAGCACCCGGTAATATTTTTTCCCGAGCGTGAAGTCTATCACTTCATTGCAATTTATTAAGATTTTTTTCGCAATTGTTTTTCTTACATTGCGAAGTTTGGCAGGAGTGATATTGAGTGATAAAGTAAGGAATAGCAAAATAAGAGAGCGATGTGGTGTGAAAGAGGATGTTGTCACAAAAATTGAGATGGGAATGCTAAGATGGTTTGGCGATATGGAAAGGATGGATGAAAGGCGATTAACGAAACAAATTTAAAAGGCGAGGGTGGATGGAGCTGTTGAAAGGGGAAGGCCTAGACGGACGTACTTAGGACAAGTCCAAGACGTGCTCAGAAAAGGTCAGGTCAGGAGTACCCATAATCGACGAGCATGTATGAAAGGATTAATGAGTGGAAGAAGCGCAAGAGGTGTGTCAGGACCGTAGCAAGTGGAAAGATGTGGTCTATGCCTACCCCGTTGGGAAAAAGGCGTGATGGTATGTATGTATGTATGTTTTCTTACATCAATAATTATCAATACCTCAAATAATGTTACATCGCAAATCAATTTTCTCAAATAGTCTACCATAAACCTTATTAAGTTATTACATAGAATTTTATTACCACATTTTGAAAATTCGTTAAGTATCTTTACCTCAATATTTTAAGGTTACCGCACTATTTATCCATTCAATTACACCGACACTTACAATAAAATGAAGCTCACATTCCCCTGTATTCTCCAGCAGCACGCGCCGGCGCCGGCGCTCGCGCTCGCGCTCGGAGCGGCGCGGCGCGCGCTCGCGCTCGGAGCGCCGCGACAAGAAGCGCTCGCGCAGGGACAAGGAGCGCAAGGAGCACAAGATCAAGCCGGAGGAGGTTAAGGTCAAGCAGGAGCCTATGGATGGTGAGTTTCAGTCGTTTAACTGTAGTAGTATACTACTCAATACTCAATCATTTTATTGCATTTCCATAATGTGTAGTAAAAGATGTTACAAAAGTTCTTAGATCATTACAGACCTTGTCACATATAAATTATCTATGACACAAAAAAAACTAAACGAAAATCGGTTCATCCGTTTGGGAGCTACGATACCACAGACAGATACACAGATACACATACACGTTAAACTTATAACACCCCTCTTTTTATAAATAAATAAAATAAATATCCCTGGACATTATTCCACACAGCGCCATCTAGCCCCAAAGTAAGCTAATTAAAGCTTGTGTTATGGGATACTAGACAACGGATAAACATACTTAAATACATTTTCTTTTGTAAATACATACTTATTATACATAGGAGACACCCAGACCAGTACAAACAGACATGTTCATGCACACAAATGTTTGTACTGTGCGGGGATCGAACCCGCGACCTCTGGTGTAGTAGCCAACTTCTTAACCATTACACCAAGTCGGTCGTCTTTTTGCGTCGGGGGTTAAAAATAGGACAGAGGACGCTTTTATTAATATTCGTTATTTAATTTAGACGAAAGACTTAATATTCGTTTAAATTTCGGTCATTTTATTAATGACCTAAATTATAACATCGTAACTTTTGTTATTAATTTAAATTATCAGTTCATGTTCGGAAACCATTCGCTCCGCGTGCTCTCATACCATTTCACCATCTTACCATTTTTACCATAATTTAACCATTTTTACTAGTTTCTTAATATACAACATTTTTACCATTTTATTTTGTGGGATTTACACCCTACATGAATATTATTTCTCTTTTTATATTCAGTTTAACTCTAGATATTAGATACTACTTTGGCCGTATGATGATTCGCCGTATCCCTGACAGTTAACTATTGACAATTATAGTGATGTAACGAATGCAATTTAATCGATTGTTTCAAATTATCTGATGAGTTGGCGAAGGAAATGGACCGGATTTACCGATTTTTTTTTAAATAAATTCTTCATAAACGGGTTATGGCTATAACTAAGTTATAGAATTAACGCAATTTTTCGAAAATAATAGTTATAAAATAGCATACAAGGCAGACACACTCTTACTGACGCGAATGACGTGATTACAAAATGGCCGCTCCTATTCATCGATGATTTGTTGATTTAGTAGTGTCAAATGTCAATACACTATTGAATTGCGTTCCTTTTCACGCATCAGGCGCTGTAAACATATATTTATTTAATTCCATTTACTTCATTTATGAACAGTTAAAAATAGTAACAGTAACTTACTTGATAAGTTTCCAAAAGTCAATAGTTTTTTAATAGTTTATTTATTACATTTTCTTTTGCTAATTTCTGTTTATTTAGTTTGAAATAGTGTGCGTGCTACGGAACAATGAGACCTGTCAGGCATGTCATCATATAGTAAAAATATTAAAGCAGTATTTTTTTTTTTTCAATTCAAATTACGAAAAAAACAGAATTTGTCACAGTTTACACGTTTATTAGATCTACAGTCAAAAGCTTAAATAAAGAGCCACAGTTGTGGCCAAAGTTGGATCAGACTCTTTGTTGACTTCTCTATTGATACGAATATAACCTCAACTGTTTTTCCTTAAAATAATAGTCCTGGAATAAAAATAGTGTATCAAATATTTAAAATCCAGCCTGTGGACATGACCGCGGGGAACTGTAGACCGGCACGGCTAGAACGGTACTTTCCCTTTGAAAAAAACTTTTTTTCGCATCACAATTAAGATATAACTTTTAACTGAAAAAAGTGGTGCTTCAACTGTCAAGTATAGCCGTAATTGATATTTGTGCCGAATCTTTTGCTCACAAATTTTTGAAGCTTTAGCAACATGCAGATATTTATGCTTTTGACTGTACTTATTTATTATGAACTACTGGGTTTTCTGAGATGGATCCATGTCTCGCGTTGCACCTTGCGCGTTTTTCATAGCAAATAAGGTTTTCGCGTCTAAAATCCAATCAAAGGTCTATATATATACCAAAATGCATGTCAATAGATACAAAACAACAGATTTACTATTGCATATATAATTTTAGTATTAATGCCTTGAAAAAATTCAAAGGACATCATATGGTTGAACATAAAAATGTTCTAAAGAAAACTTATTTAATTACGTATAAAATTTACGACGTAAACTTGTATTATCATCATCATCACCATAATCATAGTTGTCTTGGTTCTTCAAGCGGGGCGTGAAAAGGCATTTCTGCAGGCCTTCAAGGTGAGGATGGCCAGCCCAGTGATTCAAACTCAAACTCAAATAACTTTATTCAAATAGACTGTATCAGTACTTTCAAATCGTCAAATTTACAGCAAAATATACTAAATAATAGACATTGACACCATAACAATATGGATATGTAAATAAACAGTATACAGACATAATGCGACTCTACCACCGCGTCGGAGTTGCTTCTTGCTGAGAAGACCCGGCGAGAAACTCAGCAGTTACTCTTTTAAACTTGTTTTGGGTTTACAACAGGCGATTCGCTTGAATGACTGGGCTTGTCAACCTCCTATCTGGACCTCATGACCACTTTCCATTAGGTGGAGTGAGGTCATCATGACGGGCAATATATATAAAAAAAAACATAAAATTATATCCCATACAGATAAATTCATACCATTTAGCTTCACCTCCTTGCAAAGTCACCTTAACTTCAGGCATTTTATAAAAAAAAAATGAATATTTGTATTCCCAGATTACCCAGAGTTCAGCATCCCACCCATGGACGTCCAAATCAAGCAAGAGCCCAGCGAGGACGAGAACAAATACAACCCGGAGGACGCCAACGGAGACGACGACTACAATTACTAGGCTACAGATGCAAGTACTACTACTACATTTACAACTACAGACCACCAGAGAAAGGTCTGTATGTGTCATGGCTTTTAGCAAGACTGTCTTGAGAAAACCAGCCTTCCTGTCCAATTTCAAATCAATTCTAAAATCCAATCTGTGGTTGGTGTATGCCTACTAAAGATATAAAATGACCAAAACAGTCATAATTGTGAAAAACCATTCATGTAATTTATTGACAAATTCAGTCAAATTGGGTATGGGAACAAAAATCAAACATGTCCTAAATCGAAAACCATTTCGAGGTAATTGTATTTTGTACCTTATTTCAATATTTAACATTTTTAAAAGCAAAGGATCTAGGATATTTTTAATCAAATACGTTGACAATCAGGGGTCAAATGAATGACCCCAGTTTGCCAACGTCCGCAAAGAGTAAATTATGGTTCTTATTCGACTCTTGATGGTAATCAAATTGACACTTCGAGTAAATTGAAACCCATTGGGTCGTATAAACGTCCTTTCACGTGATTGGTTGATAATCTATCCATCAACCAATCAAATGACGCGATCCGTATCATACGTGAGACTTTTAGCTAGGTGATTCTACTGCATGGTATTAATGGTGTTTCCAGATAGCAGATTTTTAATTCCTT
This sequence comes from Udea olivalis, assembly GCA_947369235.1. Taxonomy (NCBI): domain Eukaryota; kingdom Metazoa; phylum Arthropoda; class Insecta; order Lepidoptera; family Crambidae; genus Udea; species Udea olivalis. Next base: position 11,685,835 of record OX376367.1, on the reverse strand, counting down.
CAGGTGCAAAATATTTTTCCTAAAAATTACTTTTAATAATACGTACATTCATTTACGCCCATTGCTTAGACGGATAGGTGGGACTTAAAATAGCCATTCGCTATAATCCCAACCCTTTCCGGTAGGGCTTGGTTTCAGTACTTGGCTAAATAAATTGTATCTGAAGTCTACTTCTCCCATTTTCGTGAGATTCTACATGATGAACGGTGAGCTCTATTTCAGTCGTAAGTGCAGTAAATCAGTAATTTTCGCCTCATAATTTATTTACCATGAATGAGGGAAAAAACACATGTAGGAACACTAAGTGAATTTGTGACGTCATGAGTTCGCAATGTTTAAAAATTATCAAAAATTAACTACCGGCTAGATCAACGAAATATTCAATAGTTTCTTGAAATAGTAAATGGTATTTTAAGAAAATCGAAAACAGAAAAAATATTGTTCCCATACCCAATTGACTCCAATATTTCTGCATATTGTTGGTTCTAGTTTTTGGCAGGACCGTCTTGAGAAAACCAGCCTGTCCAATTTTGAAATCCAATTTCCTAAAGTTTTTAACGTACAATGTCCAAATTTTGGGGTTGGTATCTCCAATCATAAATACCCAAGATACACCATAACAAACAAAATCATCTCCAAAGTGTCCAATGCTTAGTTCAAATTTGTGAGTGTTGTTGGAGACGCAAAACGCACACATCTCAGCCACGAATAATATATGCGAAAAGCAACCTTAAAACGCTGGAGTACTCTTTCATTTTCAACGCAAGCACGTGGTGGTTACAACATTAAATGTGACATTATGAAATTATCATAATCGAATCATCAAGTGTTTGAATGCTAAGGTGGTTTTTAGCACTCTTATGCCCCGTTCACATTATTCCAGTTCAGCGCTGGAATGCAGTTCACAATATATGTATACATAAATTATTTAATGTGAACAGGGCATTATTCCGAAACACTTTAGACGTTCATGGGGTATCTTGGGTATCTGATTGTAGGTTGGTCTATATGCCTACCCTGCACTGTAAAAAAAACGTTTCAAAAGTTTTGCTCTTACTAACGTTACTTGCTAAAAATTTATAATATTAAAAAGTATACCACGGTATTAATTTTAAAACTCATCTTCAATGGTCTCAAAAGGAAAACCAACATGATTTGGGAATAATTTATCATAATATCTTTCTCATTTTTATTATTTATCTTATTTGTCCCTATAGTAAAAGTGAGAGATGTAATTATTATATTGTAAATTCTCAAATGTTCCACATTTTCATAATACATGAAGTTTTACTAAAATGAATCAGATTTTTATGTAGATAGAAGAGGATAGTCGATAACTTTGCAACTTAAAACTTCAGACTTACAATTGTCTATATTTCTGTTATCACCTTATTTGATAAAGAACTAAAGAATGTGTTTAAAAATGATAAAAATCGTAATGTCTACGATTAGAGTCTAATTGATGAGCAATATAAAGATATATATTGTGTAGTCGCGTTTTAGAATAAGTTATGAAATAAATAGAATAATAAATAAATTGTTGTTTCATTTTATTTAAGTTTTATGTTTTATTAATGTTATTCTAGTGTTACATCGCATAATACACCAAATTGAACCATCTTTCACAGTGGTCAATGTCAGTTGCAAAAAATATTTATATCCGTTCTAATAGTTATTACACATTCAATTCAGGTTTGCATAAATGGTATTGGTGGGACACCCACCTGAAATAAAACGCACCTTACAGCTCAGGTGGACAGCCCACCTGATAGGTGGGACGCTCACCCACGAGTCATGGATATCAACTTGGGTGGGACGTCCACCCAAGAGATGGGATACTAATTCGTAATCGAATATCTATGAAATTAGTTTGTATAATTATCAGTTTTACACTTTTAATAATAATTCGTCGTTCTGCTATTGACGATTATTTCTGGAATTTGCATGACAATTTGTTTTTTTATGCTAAATAATATTTTATAAATAAACTACAGTGGGTTCTATTTAGTTATTCTTTATTGCACAAAGAAAATAACAACGCCTGAAGGCTTTCTTAAGACCATTCATTCGTTTTTAAATAAATATGTAACATTTTTTTAAAATTTATTACACAATATGTATGTACCATACTAACGCCCGAATCCAAAAACGTCAATCAAACATTTTATAGCTGTCACTTTCATTTCTATTGCCATCTGACGGGGCAGCATCAATTTGAGGAGTGCTCAACTGTTTATTTGCGTTTTTGGACCTACGGGGGTTAGTTTTCACAAAAGGGCCAAATAAAATGAGGCCGAAAATAACAAACAAAAATTAAAGAACAACATATCTACTACTTAAACCTAAGTACACATCAAATACATACCGTGTGATTTATTTTGCTAATCAAGCGGTAATTATTACCTTACTTATTTAAAAGATATATTTAATGACGACTAAGATTAAGACCTCCATACTAAGCTTATTATAACATTTTGGTAAAAACATGAATGACACTGCGGGCCTGCGCAGACGAGGGATTATAAAAGTTCGCCAAACAAATAGTCCGCTGAAAACCCGCGCACGCCCGCGGAGCGTAGCGGATTAAAGTGCGCGGGCATCCGCGAAAAAAATAGAACGAACGAACTATGAGCAGTCAACGCACACAGCGGACTTGACTCTGCGTTAATAATTAATTCGAAATAAAGGGATGGACCTTGTATTCCCTTTTAAAACGTCTTCTCTTTTGCTCAAACTTCAGTGCCGAGTGCGAGTTGCAGTGACAGAAGTGAATGACTTCACCATCGCGTTTTGCGAGCACGTAAAAGTTAATTAGTATGGAATCGAGTCAGCGCCATCCAGCGGCGAATTCGGGCAACATTAAGGCCGCTAGATGGCGTTGACTCGATACCATACAAATTCGCGTTTTTTTTCTCGCAAACGCGATGGTGAAGTTATTCACTTCTCTCACTGCAACTCGCACTCGGCACTCTGGTCTTCTCAGTATAACATCAACTTCCGATGCGGTGATAGAGTCACATTATGTTTGTGTATTTATGTATTCATTTTATTATAGTATTTAAGTCTCTTACTAAGCATATACTTTTTTCTTGTAATGACGATTTGAAAGTACTTGTCACAGGTCTATTTAAATGAAGATATTTTTTGTTTGTTTGTAAATTACAGCACAACGTAATCTCAGAATATTTAAATATTCACGGACAACAAATGATCGCACACCGTGTGCTTTGAGTCCGCGGTAAATCCGCGGCGGACTTTTCATTCGCGGAGCGTACTTTATCCTCCGCCGCGGAGGAAAGTCCGTCGTCTACAAAGGTCTTAAAGGTTCGTTCGCTGTGTTTTATTTTATAAGAAAGCGAAAGCAGCTAATTCGAGTAGATAGTTACACTGAATATTATCCCCCCTAAGATATTAATCATATTATATTTATTAATAAGGGTTACTTATTTAAGACTACATTGGGTGTCAATAACCATATTAAATCATATAAACAACATATTTTGATTTAATTTCTAGATCACAAAATGCCAAAATACATGTCTTACATACTTAATAATATGTATTTTGTGAGATAGATAGATAGATAGATATATTCTTAATTGTACAAAAAGAAAAAGAGACTTAAAGCTAAGTGTTACATTTGAAACAATGCACAATTTAGGCGGCCTTATCGCTAATAGCGATCTCCTCCAGCAACCTACGGGTAGATGAAAAATGGTAAATGAGAAGCAAGTATGTGCACAAATACAACATAAATTATTTAGATGGAGACATATGTAGATTTAATAACAAAGTTAAAATAAACTTACCTACTTTATATTTGAAGATATTTAGATACATTTACTGTTATAATATTAATATTAACAGCAGATTATTATTTCAACTGGGGACGCTGGCAGTGGGCCGGGTGATCGGTCCGATTGTTATGGGCCATTTCACCCATCTCCCCGGGATTAACAGCAGATACCGGAAAAATAATTTTGACCCTACAATAAACATATACATAATTGAAAAAGAACCAGTGACAGACAGATATCACAAGTAGATGCAACAAAAGTGAATCAAAAAAAAAGAATAAAAATATGTGAGATTTTACATTTCAGAAATCTAATCGATTTTTTTATACTAAGTATGCTCGCGATAAAGTAAGTGATAGTTATATGACCTTTCCATACCAATACTTTGCCTGTGTGAAGCCGCGCTCATCATTAACTTGTTGAAATAGTTAGTGACAGTCATTGTTTATTCTAATAAAAACGGGTTTTTGCAACGAAACATAACGGACTGAGTCCGCTCGTGACCACGGTGACATGCAATTGTCGCCGAAACGTCGAGAAAATAGGTAAAACAATTTACCGTTATGTTTCGTTTTTGTTAGAATTAGTTAAAATGCAACAAGAAAGTTTAAAAAGTCATTGTTTGTTAAACAAACTCATCGTAATACAATCTTTAGGTTTTTCAAGGTTGGCCATTAGAAATACAGCGTAAGAAAGTCGTAGAAGTTTGACACTAAGCTATAAAGTCGTATTTTTAATTAGACTGAGTAAACTGACGGCTGTTAATGTCACTTTGTGAAATAATGTTGCCAAAACTTGCGACCTGATATCGGCAGTCCGGTGTTCTAGCCACTCACTAGGCTACCGAAAGCAATATAAGCATATATACGTTTTGACAGATGTCACAAGATACTCTTTATTGCACAAAAACAGGAAAAATCAAGGATTACAAAGAAAGTTGATCTTATTGCTAAAAGCAATCTATTTCAGACAACCTACTACAGGAAGAGGAAAGATGACACTGATTGGACTAGGCATGTGGTCTGAAAAATCGGTACCGAAAATTTGCGATTCTTATGAAATTATGAATATGATTTAAATTCCTAAGGCATGGTAATCGATTACAAGTTTTCTGTTTCATGTAACAGAATAAATTGAAACCGAACACGCAATGTACAAGTTAATGTTTTTAAACTGTAGGCATTATGTTCAAGAAACATTAGGTCTTCACCCCAAAAAAAAATCCTATTAATACTAACTGTTCAGGCAAGCTACAGGAATAACTGTCCTCCACCGGTGGTAGTCACAATTTTTTATGACAGACCAAAAATAGCCTATCGAAAAGTACTGCGCCATAGATAATCTAATAGCTGTTTTTTTTCGGGCTTGGTCCTATCGATCTGGATATTCTGAGTTCTGACTACTCGTATAAATTATCTGCTTAGAGTCCTGCATACTTTTACGATGAACCAATAAAGTAGAATATTGTAAAAAAGTAAATCACGCATACACCGAAGTATGCAGCTTCCGACCAGAGACAAATAATCCCCTACCGAAAAACGTGCATAGATAATAGAAACCTATTTCTTTACTATAAAAATCTGCATAGTGTCCCATTTTCAAACAGAATCGTGAAACATAAAAAATCACACTACTTAAATGGTTCATGAGTTTATTTTTTGATAAACAGTTGGCGCTCTCTACGTTGTAATACTAATTGTCAGTTTGTTACCCCATCATTTTATATTTTTACTAAAAAAGCTACTAAATTATATAATTATATTTATAAAACGAAATGTTCGATGATTTGTGAATTTACACAGATTTTTGGTATGAACATGAATTTGAAATGTCCCAGCACTATTGTAAAGGGTCTAACGTAATAACGTGTGTACGACGTCAAGATAAAGCATGTTTTCGGTTAATTGTTCATATTATGCTAAATTCCTGAGCTAAAAAAATGTTTTTTTGTGATTATATTGTTAATAAGTTTTAGTGAATTAAAACCTTATAATTCATGTGTATCACGTAGACGAATGTTTGAAAATTTGTGGGTACGCTACAACGAAGTGATTGCACTGTGACAACCATAAAACGTCAAAAGGTAAGTATATCTTAGAATAGTTGGACTGTAAGTGTTATTTTTGATAAATAACTAAAGTGATTGTTCCAATCACTCACTCTGCCTCAACAGTTTTATTGCTTCACAAAAACCTGACAATTTAGAAAACGTCAGTTTACTCCGTCTAATTAAAAACACGACTATAACATATACATCAAACTATGCATCTTACTCTCTGGTGGTGGAAACACCACAAAAACTGCTATTTACTGTGCATTAAACCTTAAAAATTAACGCAAAGTGCGGGCTTCTGAGTGTGCTGTTCACGATAACCACAGACATCTTGCTTCTCACAACTGAGTGTTCATTGTGTCATAAATTCCAAAATCTCCCAAAAGGTAGTTTTCACCTCTGCTACTAAATGTACATATGACGTCACAGTTGAACAGACCCCTGACGTCACAGTTCAGCACAAGTCTATGACGTCACGGTCTACGTGGCGCCGCTTGAGCGGCGGCTCCGGGGATTCGGGCAGGAGGATCTGGTCCGCGTTCGGGTCCGTCGCGTCCTGAGAACGAATGGTAATGTAAGTATTCCTGCGGACCTTGGTACCTGCCAACTAACGCAATGTCCGTAGTTTAAGGCAAATTAACATGGTCATAATTTGTATGAAATCGAAAATAATTTCAACAACCGTCATGTATTTTTGTACCCTCAAATATGTAAATACACTTAAATATTCAGTAATATCATATTGTAGGTTTTTTTGACATATTAGTTTGACTAAAACTACGGACATTGCGATAATGAGTAGGCCCCCTTGTCAGAGCAATAAGTAGAACAGTATGAGCACAAAATAAAGAGTTTACAGGAGGACCGCTCGCACCTTCTTCCAAAACTTGCGTGAACCGTCTAGGGTTACTACTATATTCGCTCTGAATTTTTAAAATGAAGTAAGTAAGTTATACCTACTTGACAGAACCGACCAAAAGCAAAATTCATCATGTGAAAAATTGCACCAAGTTCGACAAAAACACTCGCGACAGTGCGACTTTCCGACTCACCGAAGCTCACTGACTTCGCTTGTAAAATCATGTCTCTGTGTGCGTGCGTCAAAAATGGCGTGTTGTTCTAAGCGGGCTATCTGTCAGATCCGCGCGTGTCTAATTTGTGGTATGAGTACGTCTACCATGGGGTTCGGTCACGTAAACTACGAAAGTAGACTTCAGACATTTGTTTGTCATTTTTTGTTATGTCATAATCACTGGGCGCTGTACCCATTCCCATATGAAACCTCAACGCAGACGCAAGCGGCTGCCATTGAACAGCAGTTTTTATGTCATATTTGGTTTTGAGCGAACACGCCGCAATAAGCCCGTGTACGCGCATTTGGTTTAAAGCTTGAAATGTAGCGCGCGTGTATGCGCGAATGCCAGAGCGACCGTACACACGTTCAAAAAAAGTCTTATTTTTTATTAGACGGAGTAAACAGACAGCTGCTAAATTGTCACTTTGTGAAATAATGTTGGCAAAATCCGGGACCCGATATCGGCAGTCCGGTGTTCTAGCCACTCATAAACAACTCCTTACAAATTGGTGCTGTGAATCATGACTAACTGCGACAGGATGCGCTTAGCATCGACTGGTCGTTTATATTGGATGCTGAAAATGCAGATGAAAATTTAACCTTCTGAACTCTTTTCCGATCCAGTTGTTCGATGTACATGCTCCTGTTCATCTAGTAAAATGAAACTTAGTTCAGCAGCTTATGCTGTTAGAAAAATAAGGCTCCTGACTGATATCGCAACAGCAAGATTAGTGTACTTCAGTTATTTTCACAGTGTTATGTCGTATGGTCTACAGTTGTGGGGCTCGGCAGCGGATCTCAACACCATCTTTTGTTCTTCAAAAAAGAGCCATCCGCTCCATTTACAACCTTAGACCACGCGACGAGAGATAGATATTTTAACTGTGTACTCTCAATTTATTTATGATAATGTAGTATATGGCCGTAAAAACTTGCATCTCTTCAAGAAAAAGAGTGATGTTCATAAACTCAATACCAGAAATAAAAATAAGCTCGTAACTCCCAGTTTAAGACTGCATAAGATAGGGAAATCATTTGTTGGTCAATGTGTACAATTTTTTAATAAGATTCCGCAAACTCTTGTTGAACTGCCTCTTCACCAGTTTAAGTCACAAATTAAAGCTAAGTTAATGAAGCGAGGTTATTAGTGTTAAGGATTTCTTAAATGATAAGAATTTGTGGTCATCTTAGGTATAATCTGCTCCTCTGCACACTTTTTTGTCGTGACTTTACTCTGTCAATTCAATTTTTGTGAACTAAAACAAGATTGAAAAGAGTAACCGTAGAGTTTCTTGCCGGAGTCTTCTCGATCGGAAACAACCTCCGAACCGGTGGTAGAGTCACATTATATTTAATTATGATATTAACTATCATAGTATTATTTTATGTAAGTTTATTTTTATTCAGTATATTTTTGCTACAATTTTTTTTTGTATATGTCTTGTCATAAGTACTTTTTATAAGTCTATATGAATAAAGATATTTTTTACTTTTAAACACTCTCCTGCACATTGGCTTACCGATTAGTTAAAAACTCTGCGTCAAAAGAAGAATCTAGCAAAATCGAAATTCAAAATGAACTCATCTGATAAAAACCGTACGAAATATAGCTACTGAGAAATCGCTGCAATAGGTTGTGTAGAGACGCTCAACGACGCCATATCCACGAGTTTGTCGAAAATGGTAATCCAGCCAAAGTCTGGAAATTTCTTAAATCACTAGGAATTGGAAAATCACGTAATCAATCAGTCCCTAAAAATGTAAACGTCGATCTATTGAACGATCATTTCTGTGCATCTCTTGCCATGGATGGCAATACTAAAGGGGCTACTTTAAACTTTTTGTCCTCTCTTCCAATTCCTGATCTCTCACCGTTCGTTTTTAGTCAAATTACGGACAGTGATGTTAAGCGGAACATTTTGTATGTCGCTTCAAATGCCTACGATAACGTTGGTCGTGATATGATCATACCCATCCTTGATATCCTCAATCGAATCATTACCCATATCCTCAACCATTCATTGCGCTCGAGCATATTTCCTTTTGCATGAAAAGAAGCATCAGTCATACCTTTACTAAAAAAAGTCCAGCCTGGTATCCCTTACTGACTTTCGTCCGATTTCCATACTTCCATTTCTATCCAAAGTCCTTGAGCGAGTGGTTAAACACCAACTCAGCAGTTTCCTATCTAAAAATAATCTCTCAAACCCATTCCAGTCCGGTTTCCGTCCAGGTCATAGGACGACTACAGCGTTAGTTAAGATTACAGATGACATTCGCCATGGCATGGATGACAAACATCTGACGGTGTTGGCATTACTAGATTTTAGCAATGCGTTTAATACGGTCGACTTTGATATCCTTCTTGGTGTGCTACGTTACTTTAACATATCTCCAGCAGTGCTTGACTGGTTCCATAGTTACTTGCATGGACGTCGGCAGCGCGTTCGTGTTGAAGAGTCGTTTTCTACATGGCGTGCTATCTCTGCCGGTGTTCCGCAAGGAGGAGTCCTGTCTCTTCTTTTAGCCATTTTTATTAATTCTATTTCCCATAATCTCCTTTCTTCTTACCGCCTATATGCAGACGATCTTCAAATATATTCTCAAGGTAGCCTTGATAACCTGCCTAAGGTTGTCCGAATCGTGAACGCAGATCTGGCTCGTATTCTGGACTGGAGTAAAACTTTTGGTCTTACGGTTAACCCCACTAAAACACAAGCTATGGTTGACTTCTAGAATTGACTGAAAAACTTTGTCACAGTTTCTCTAGTCCAAGCCCTTCTTCTGCTGATTCTCGATTATGCCGACTGCTGTTATCTCGATGTTACTAACAATTTTCTTAATAAACTAGAACGTCTTCAGAATTTCTGCATTCGCATCATCTTTGGCCTACGCAAGTATGATCACGTATCTGAATTCCGCGCCCAATTAAAATGGCTTCCAATTCGTCGCCGACGAGATCTTCATATTCTCTCCTTGCTTTACTCTGTGTTGCTCGATCTCCGGTCGCCTACTTATCTCTTAAGATAACAACTCCTTAGAGTTGTTCCAATTTCAGCAGTCTCCAAGAGTGATGATATGCGGTCAACCCGGAAATGTCTTCTTGCTTTTCCCTCTCATTTATCATGTTGTTATTCCATTTCTTTCACTGTCCAATCCATTCGCTTGTGGAATTCGCTCCCTTTACTTATTAGGCAATCTCAATCCTTACCTTTTATAAGATCCCGACTCAAAGCTTATTTCCTCACACTCAAACTTTTAAATGTATCTAGTGCGTGGAAACCAACCCTGAATAAATCTTTTTTGCCGTTTGTTATAATTTTGTGTGCGTTTACAGATATTTACTACGTTTATAAGTATTAAGTATATGTAATTGCATTCATGAATGCATAAAATAACGTCATGAATGTATATAATTATCTATCACTAGTCACTACTTTACCCATTTCTCTTTTTAATCTTGTAATTTCCTGCAGGATGTCTGGAAAAGATCGCTTTCTAGCGATAAGACCGCCTACATTGTACAATCTATGTATGTAATGCTAATGATATGATTTGTTGTACAATAAAGTATATTCATCACATTTTATCTCATTAGGTAAAAAGTAAGTAAAGTAAAGTAAAAAATATCTTATTCATAATAGACTTATAAAAAGAAAAAGACTAAGAGTTAGTTCTAACTTAAGCCCGTTTATCACATTGAAAAATACTTTTTCACCCGTTATGACGAGTCTTCTAGTTATATTCAATCAGTAACCTACTTAAAAAGTTAAAAAATATATATTACCAGGATAAATACAAAAGAAAAATGAACGTTAGTAAAATAATACTATTTTACTAACTACCTTGCTTATTTTAGCATTTTACAATGCTTGTTTTCATAAATTAGAATTTCGGACTCAATCCTGTCTGATTTCTTCAAGGTCCGAAATTAGATTGTTTGTAGTTTTCTAAATAGTACTATAACAGTAAATATCGTAAACAAACATAATGTGACTCTACCACCGGTTCGGAGGTTGTTTCCGATCGTGAAGACTCCGGCAAGAAACTCGATGGTTACTCTTTTCAATCTTGTTTGTTTATACAAAAATTGAATTTGACAGAGTAGGCATACAAATATCAAAGGCTACTGAATTGGGTATGGGAACAAAAATGAAACATGTCCTAAATCGAAAACCATTTCGAGGTATTTGTATTTTATACCTTATTTTAATATTTAACATTTTTAAAAGCAAAGGATCGTGGATATTTTTAATTAAATACGTTGGCAAACTGGGGTCAAATGAATGACCCCAGTTTGCCAACGTACGCAAAGAGTATATAATGGTTCTTATTGGACTCTGACGGTAATCAAATTGACATCTTACAATTGAAACCTAGTGGGTCGTATGAACGTCATTTCACGTGATTGGTTTATAATCTATCCATCAACCAATCAAATGACGCGATCTGTATCATACGTAAGACTTTTGGCTAGGTGATTCTACTGCATGGTATTAATAGGGTTTCCAGATAGTAGATTTAAAATTCCCCCCGGTGAAATATATTTTTCCACAAAGTTTTTTTAATAATACGTACATTAATTTACGACCATTGCCCAGACGGGTAGGTAGGACTTAACATAGCCATTCGCTATAATCCCAACCCTTTCAGGTAGGGCTTGGTTTCAGAACTTGGCAAAATGAATTTTATCTAAAGTCTACTTACATTCTCGTGAGATTGTACATGATGAACGGCGAGTTCTGTTTCAGTCGTAAGTGCAGTAAATCAATAATTTTCTCCTCTTTATTTATTTAACACGAATCTGGGAAAAAACACATGTGGGAACACTAAGTGAATTTGTGACGTCATGAGTTCGCAATGTTTACAAATTAATAAAAAAATAACTACCGGCTAGATCAACGAAATATTCAAATTAGTTACTTTAAATAGTAAAAGGAATTTAAAAAAAATATATAAAAAATCAAAAAATTTTGTTCCCATACCCAATTACCGAAAGTACTATAGTTATTATTTAGGTATTTAAGTGTTATTTATGATGAATTATTATTTTGTTGACTGCTCCATTCACTCACTTTGCCCCGACAGTTTTTTTGTTTTACCAACACCTGACAGTTGTAAACGTCAGTTTACTCCGTCTCATTAAAAATACGACTTTAGTCTGAAACCTTTCTAAGAACAGTAGTACAAATCAAATCCCCACACTCACCACAAAGGATATAACATCCATAGGTATCTTGTCCTCCCAGTCGATGCGCCCGCTCATGACCGCCTGCTTGCTCGCGAGGCGCGCGGGGGCCGCGGGGCGCGCAGGGGGCGGGGGGGCCGCGGGGAGCGCGGGGCCCGCGGCGGGCGCGGGGCGCGCGGGCGGCGGGGGCGGCGGAGGCCTGGGGGAGCTGCGCTCTGGGGGACAAATAGTGAGGTGAGTGCATTCGGTACAAACATACAGGGTGTAAAAATTCCCTTAACGAAGCCGGCGCATACGCACTCAGACCATTAAATCAAGTCGCAGAAAAAAAAAATATTGATGGGAAACGAAATTATTTTTTAGGTGTCAATTTTAAACCTAAAAACGGACAACACAATGTAACAGACCGCTCTTGCGTTTTTGAGCGAGGCTGTTAGGCTGTTACGCATAATCAAGGGGTATGCACGATGCACATTTGGAGGTTGAACGTTTTGAAGCAATTTTTTGTTAGGAAATACTTGAAATTCTGATGATGTTTCTTAGGTCAAAATTTAAGTAATAATGATTAGAGTTTGTTTTCATCAAAATCTGGAGATTTTTTTTATAACTTTGACTTTTAATAACTTGGATACCAGGTGTGGTCTAGAAAGAAAAAATGGTCCTGATGATGTGCAGAATATGTAGGTCTCGGCTTCGTTAAGGATCTTTTTACACCCTGTATACCGGGTAATTATTAAAAGACTTACATAAACGATATTATGGCATGCGAAGTAGTATAGTGGTTTATGCAATTTTAGTGATAATGTAAGTTAAAATTAGATTTTTTCAACCGTCTTTAATTTTAAGGTTTCTTACAAAAATACTGACTGTTCGACTGATTGATAAAAGTCGATTCAAAATCATAAGGCAAGAATATTACATGCATGTCATTACCAGCAAGATCTGTTGAAGTAAGATATCAAAATAAATGTCAAAACATAATTGTCAAAGTAAAATCTCATACCTTTTTTGGCCGCAATCTTCTTCTCCAGCATATTCCTCAGCATGCTGGTCTCCTGCGGTTCGGGCTCCACGTAGCGGATGTTCACGGGGTCCACGTAGACCAGCGCGCCGTCCGACAGTTGGGCACTTAACGACGGCACATAACGGCCTCCGTCAGAGCCGGAGACTATGGGGTGAAGGATGAAGTTCAGGCCGTCTTTGTGTCTGGAAGGGTAGTAGTAAGAATGAAACATGTCCTGACTTTTAACTATGCAGAGCAAAACACACACACACACATTGATAATAAAGTGGTCTGCGCCAATAAAGAGACCCGAATTTTTTGCAGTCAGAGTTGATGGATAGCTGATAGAATAATTAGTTATAACTTCGTACTTCATAATTTAGATCTTGCTAAAATTAAACAATTGAAATATAAGCTATAGGTGTTTTGCTGCATATGAGCAAAGCCTGCGACAAAGGTTAGAACGACATATTAAGGAATTTATTATTTAAGGAAACTACATATTATAGGCGTAGCTTTTGAAAAATATTCGGATGAGTAAGTTTATATAACATTTTTATTGGCCTTCAAAACTTAGGCAAAAAACAGTATTTGTCAATTTTCAATTAATTTTATTTTATAGAGTTTTGTTCAGTGCTATGGAGGTAAATGCTTTTGAATGAGGTTGGCCTGGTATTCATCTAACAATTAAAAATACTTAAGCATGTACCTGAACTTTTCGCACCACAGTGAACAAGATGGTGACTCAAACCACAAAAAAAATCGAAAGTTCGAAAATAAAATAACTCTAAAACTAACATAAATCGCGGAGCATACATGGGTTTCCGCTTGAAACTACTTTTAAGGACACGCTACTTATACTATTTATAGGAATGTACCTAGAACCTGCGTAACACCCACATCCGCGGCAGCCTTCGTGTTTGTGACATCGCAGACAAGCTGCAGGAGTGCCTCCTTCGTTGATATGGTCATTTCTCACGGAGATCGGCAAAGTACGTGGGCAACAAATGTCTGGCCATGCCGCCCCCGCCAGGTACTGGTAGGAGAGGTCGACCCAAGAAGCGGTGGCTCGACGTCGTTAAGGGTGACATGCGTGCCAACAGACTCACCACTGAGGATGCACAAGACCGCGCGAAGTGGGCCAATAAAATAAGAAAGGCGGACCCTGGGACCCCACACACCAGTGTGGGTTCACAACCGGGTTAGACCGCACGGATGATGATGACTTAGAATAGATTCCTCTGAAACCCCCTTATTAACTTCTGATTCTGGACACTAATTAATATCAACTTTTGTTCTTAAACCAAAGATCAAAATTATAAATCTAACGCATTATCCCTTACCATGTGAAAATTAAGCTTGCGTATAAGTATCTCGTGATCTACGCAATCGAAGGCCTTCGACAAGTTACCTGTCACAAATATTTAAAAAATGGTGAAAACTTACCTAGACAGCAGCTGCATCTCATTGGGCACTATAGCAGCCGCGCCACAGTGCGGGTGTTCTAGCAACTCATCCACAGACACGAGCGGCGGCATCTTGGAAGCGGAGGGCAGCGCGGCGAGCGGCGGCGGGGAGGGGAGGTCCTCGTCGTCTATTATTACTATGCTTTCTAAGTCTGGCTCTCTGTGGATGAACACGGTATGTGTGTGAGTGAGGGTTAAGATTTTTTACTTTGACTTGTACATTTTTGGGGGGGTCATGTCCCCTGTTTCTCCCCTCGCCCCCTTCGGTCTGCGGCTGCATATGAGACGAATTAACTTTTTTGACCAAGTAAGAAAGCCTACCCGGCCGCAGCTCATCCGCCGGAAGCCTCTGCATACGGGCCAAGTACGACACGTAGCATAGGCCCTCAACCCAGATCACCCAGGCGAGATCAAGGATGGGGCTGGGGAAGCCAGATTTTTCCCATCGCTGGACCCATCTCTCGTCACCGCAACCCCAAGTCGGGAAATGGTGGCTCGCTACGGAAGGTCAACGCCTGAATCGCGACGACTTTTCCAGAGCCCACCCGACGCGAACACAAGCGCCCTCGCTGCGCTCCTCGCGCCCGCAGCGCCCGTGAAAACCGCCGCACCGCTCGGCTGTCGGCTGCAGGTCGAGCTCCCGCGCGCGAGCTCGGTGCACCGACACGCGACCCCACTGCGCCCCCCGCATACGCGGGCCAATGCCGACGCCGCCGCCGACCGCCGTACCGGTCTCGTTCGCCGCCATCACGGCGAAACGGCAACAGGCTGCCCTGTTTGTCCTGCCCTGCACTGTCTGCCGCGACTGGACCCTTCGCCGATGGACACAGCCGGAGCGGCGCAGAGGACGCCACCATTGTCACCAGCGATGACCGCCCCACCACCCGCGAGACCAAAACAAAAATACCCTCCACTTATAGTGGAGGTATTACCGGACTGGGCTCAGCACTTCAAAGCGCTAAGAGCCAGGCTTGGACACTCACCGAACGCCCGGCCGTTTGGGAAGGGTATCCGTTTACTCCCCGCGCGCGAGGAAGAATACCGCGAGGTACAACGGTACCTTTCCAAACTGGAGCGAGAGCAGAAAATATCTTGGTTCTGTTACTCGCTCCCAGCCGAACGAAGCCTGAAGGTGGCTATCAGAGGCCTGCCATCCAACAGTGAGCCCGAAGACATTAAAGAAGACCTTCAAAACAAGGGCTACGGGGCTGAATATGTGCGGCAAGTGAAGGCGAGGAGCGGCCGACCCGGCTGCATATACTTCGCCCAACTGCGCCGCACATCCAACATCGCCGAAATATATGACACCTCCGAGCTGCTGGACATGCCGGGGGTCGTTGTCGAAGCCTAGAGGGGCAGGAAGGGACCGGCGCAGTGTCACCGATGCCAGTACTTCCGCCACTCCTCTTACCAGTGCCACCGAGCGCAGGCCTGCGTGCGATGCGGCGAAGAACAAGCCGCCCGTAACTGCCCGCGCCCCCGAAAGGAGCCGCCGCACCTGCGCGAACTGCGGAGGGCCACACCCGGCGAATAGTACCGGCTGTTTTGTCTTCCGAAAGGAATGCAGGAACAAGACGGCCGGTACAATCACGCGAACAGCGCCGGACAGACGCCAACAAAGCCGGAAGCAGACGCCCCTAGCGGCCTTATGGCAGCCGCGGACGCCGCGGCCAGACCCAGCAAGGCCAGGAAACACCACAAGAGGCGCAGAAGGCGCCAACGAAAGAAGCCGGACACCAAAACCGCAAACAACACAGCCGACACTTGCGAACGCGCCGGCACCCACCGGCTCTCACCCCCGCACCTGCTAAAGGCGCGAAGGCAGGGCCCGATGGGGCGGAACCGCAGTCGGAGAAACAAAAGGCAATCGCGGGGTGCATCAAGACGCTCCAGGCCGTACTGGAAGCGGTACAGGCCGGCACAACCCGATTCCGGTCATCCTAAGGGGGCTAGCAGACCTCTACTCTGACTGCTAGCTCCCTCAGGCAACAGCACAACGGAAAAATCAACAGCAGCTGCATTCTCCCGTAAAAAGGCGTTGATGCGCTGCTGACGCCTGGCCCCGACGGAAGCTGACCACGTCCGCTATGCCTCGTCGCATAGCCGACACCGTGGTCACCTTAGGGAGTAAAGGCGTTTCCAAGTGGCAGTGGAAGCGGCCACGCCTACACCCGGCGCAGCGCTGGCTCGCAGGCAGAAGCCTCGCCAGCGCTGCAATTTATTGCCGCTAGCTCGCAGGCCCCAGCCTCGCTAGCTGCCACCCCCAGGACCCAGCCGTTTTTACTGCTGGCGACGGACACGACCGCAGGGGGCCATTGCCCCGAACGGTTTCCCCGACGCCGAACCAGGCGCCGAGAAGACGTCTGTTGTTGTTAACCAAGTGCGAGTTGCAGTGAGAGAGAGATGCGATAACATTAAGGCCGACTGACTGACTCGATGTCACTATATTTGACATGCTCGCAAAACGCGCTCGCTCACTGCAACTCGCATTAGGCATTCAGTTGACTAGCAGTGTTTACATAGGGGTGACACTTTGTAACGCATAATGAATTTTGCCATAATTTCAATTTGCGTTCCTCCTCCTCCTCCTTCTTTTATAACATTACGTGTGTTGAACATTATGCCTGAATCTTTGTCGTGACGCGATCTGTACATACTAGGGTCATTCAATAAATACTTAGCCTACAAAAAGTAAACGAAAATTTAGAATAGTGGCAATTTATTTTTCAACATAGTCTCCTTTTAGTTCGATACACTTAGCCCAGCGATGCTCCAACTTTTTTAACCCGTCCGAAAAATAGTTTTTGTCAAACTCTGCAAAATAGGCCTCCGTGGCGGCGATGACCTCCTCATTTGATCCATATCTATTCCCGGCGAGTGATTTTTTCAGATTAGGAAACAGAAAGAAGTCACAAGGGGCCAAATCTGGAGAATACGGTGGATGGGGCAGCAATTCGTAGCGTAATTCGACCAATTTGGCCATGGCAACGGCAGACGTGTGAACCGGTGCGTTGTCGTGGTGAAACAGCACTTTTTTCTTCGCCAGATGCGGTCGTTTTTTCTTTAATTCGGCGTCGAATCGGCCCAATAAATCGGCATAGTAAAGCTCTGTAATTGTTTTACCCTTCTCGAGGTAATCGATGTAGATCACACCTTGTGAATCCCAGAAAACGGTGGCCATAACTTTTTCGGCCGATTTTACAGTTTTCGCCTTCTTTGGAACACGTTCTACGGTCTGGATCCATTGTTTTGATTGCTCCTTGGTCTCTGGTGTGTACCAGTGGATCCAGGTTTCATCGACGGTCACATAACGACACAAAAACTCCGCTGGATTCCGCTTAAACAGCGCCAAACACGTCTCGATGTGGTCTCACGGTTGCGCTTGTTTTCCGGTGTGAGTAAACGCGGCACCAATCGCGCCGACAGCTTTCTCAGGCCGAGTTCCTCGTGAAGAATATGATGCACTGTTCCTTCTGAAATGGCTACAGTCTCAGCTAGCTCCCGAACCTTCAATCGGCGATCTGCCAATACGAGATCATGGATTTTTTTAATGTTTTCCTCCGTAGCAACTGTTTTCGGTGCACCTGGACGTGGTTCATCAAAAACCGACGTACGGCCACGTGCAAACTCGTTGAACCAATTCTTGACGGTGGCCATCGATGGAGAAGAGTCACCGTACACCGCATCCAAGCGCTCTTTGATTTCGATGCGCGTTTTCCCTTCCAAAAATAGGAATCGAATCACCGAACGATATTGCTCTTTTTCCATTTTTGTAAAACCGATCGACACGTTCGCTTCCATAAGTTGTCAAATTAATACAAATGAAGGGATGAGAATGAAAATTTGAAAAAAGAATTAAAAAAGAATGTGCTACACTGTGGTAAAACTCTTTTGAAACTACAGCGCCCTCTGGCGATGAGGCTAGGTACTTATTGAATGCACCTCGTACCCACACAAAATAGTTTTTAAACAAATTAACATAGGTCTAGGGTTACTTAAGATTAATGTTATTTAAACATAAATATGAATAAAACCAAATGTATTAAATTCAAGACGCAAAGTGAGGACAAGCTATTCGACATAAATTATGAAAACAATGCTGTAAATATGGTAAATTCGACAAAATTTCTAGGTATCACAGTAGATCAATTTTGCGACTGGAAGGCTCAAATTGACTTACTAACAAACAAACTTGAAAGGTACGTGTACGCTCTTAATAGAGTCCGGTTGGTCGCATCTCAGGAGGCAGCTACAGATGCCTATCAGGGATATGTAGCATCTCTATTGCGATGTCTACTGAGTTTCCCCACAAAATGAGTTTGTGGGGAAACTCAGTAGACATGCAAAGAGTTTTCAAATTAAAAAAAAATGTATTAGGTCAATTTGTGGCGCTGATTACATATACAGCTGTAAACCCCTTTTCAAAAAATGTAATATATTACCTCTCCCTAGCTTATACATATTTGAAATTTGTATATTTGTTACAAGACATGGAGAATTGTTTAAAAAAAACAAAGATTATGCATAGGTATAGAGGCAGAAAGAGGGACAAATTGTACATTCCACCCCAAAGGCTTGACCTATACTCAAGGAATGTTTATTGTATGGCGATAAGAATATTTAATAAATTGCCGGATGATTTTAAGATTTTGACATTCAATAAATTCAAATCCAAATTGCATAATTATTTATTAACTAAAATGCACTATACAGTAAATGACTTCCTCAATGATAAAAACTGACATTATTTAAATTAAATGTTGACTGTTTTGTAATTTTTTTAAATTGTTTTAATGATTTTGACATGAATGATTTATTGACCTTTTTTTTTTCATTTATTATATTTTTTATTGTTACAAAATTGCTTAAAAAGAATGTACCTAATGTAAGAATGCATGATACACTTCGATGTTTTAAAATTGTTTATAATTGTAAAATATTTGCACATCGACCAACAACAGAATATGTTGTGGAATACTTAAACATAAGAACTGTAATGAAAGACCATATTCTTGCAAATAAATAATTTATTATTATTCTCTTTTAAAACTTAGATATAAAATTTGTACAGTATTTCTATAAAACAAAGATTTATAACAATAAAACAACTTATGAATTATAATTATAAAAACAAAATACATAATTACAATTATAAAACCTCAGCTTAAATTAAAGTTAAAAACAATGATTTATAAAAATGCTATAAAAACCTTAACCTAGGGTGCCGCCGGCAGCAGGGCAGGCAAGGCCCAGACTACCGGTGGTTAGGGCTGCAGAGAGAGGAACCTCCTGACAATTATTAAAATTATAAACTCACGATATTTTGTCCATGTGTGTAATCTCCAGTGGATTGGGCTCGGGGGGCGGCGTGGGGCGCTCGGGAGGCGGCGCGGAGCGCTCGGGGGGCGACGCAGGGCCCGCGGGGCCCAGCGACACCTCCACCACGTCACGTGCGCCGGGCTGAGGGGGGGTTTGAGGGAGAATAGGGCAGATGACAGCATTATAGGATTCAAAGAAAATCCTAGCTTTGGACCGCCTTCACATTAGGTCGTCAGCGGCGCGGCAGAAGCGGATGCCTTCACATTATAAAAACAGCAACGCGTGACAGCAGCAACAGCGATTAGTGCGGAAAACTCCACGCAATAATCAATCAATCTTTCGGTATCGAACTCGCTCATTGTTTGTTTGTCAACAAACACGTGCGCTTACAACACTAGCTCGGCGCCTACTGAATGTAGCGACTGCCGCGCGCCGCTGCCGCGCTGACGTTTTTAGTATGAAATTACCGCCAGCGCGACTGTCGCGCGTCTGTCGCGCTGCTAAAGTCGCCTAAATGTGAAAACGCTCTTAATCATTGTCCAGTACAGTAAACAGCAAAATTTGATGACAAACAGAAAATCAATGTTATTAAACGTAGTTCGCGACAAAACTACACTCGGCGTCAAAGAAATCGCACCTTTTAAAAAGCCACTTTAAAAATTCATGAACCTTATTTAGAGGATAGTGTTGGGTATCATCAGAAAGGTAACAAAAAGGAGTATCAAAAAACAATTGAATTCAACTCTTGTTAAATTGTTATTATAGAAAAAACATTAAAATTAAAAAAATAACAAAAATCCTCAGTTAAGTTCTAATTAACAACAGATAATTTACAAAAAAAATTACACAAAAAGTGGCTTAAAATTAACCTAAAATCTAGTGTTACCCCCCCTTGCCCTGATGACGGCTTGCATACGCTCCCTCATGGACCTCACCAATTTCAGGAGCTTTTCATGGAATAAGCTCCCATTCTTCAATCACCGCGTCCTGGAGCTCCTGAAGAGTCGTAGGAGCAAGATCCCAAGATCGGACCTTCAGTTTAAGATGGTCCCAGAGGTGCTCTATCGGATTCAGGTCCGGACTTCTCGCTGGCCACTGCATCACAGAGATTTGGAACCTCTGCAGAAAGTCGCCCATGATGGCTGCAGTGTGAGCGCGAGCGTTGTCGTGCATTCATGTGAACCCCTCGCCAAAAGAATCGGCAAAAGGGATCACATGCACTTCCAAGATATCTGTGACATAGCGGCGAGCAGTCAGCGACCCTTGTCCGCGAGACGCAGACAAGGTCGGTTTTGCCGGCAGCCGACATGCCGCCCCAGAACATGCATTATCCGCCCCCATATTCCACAGTCTCCTGGATGCAAGCTTGGGCGAAACGTTCACCCTGTCTTCGGTATACTCTTCTGCGTCGGTTGTTGCAGAAGAGACACACTCTCGTCTCGTCTGAGAAGAGAACTGCACTTCACTGCTCAAGGGTTCGCCGATGCGCTGCAGTCAATTTAGGACCGGTAGCAGCTCTGTCGGCCGCTATCTTCTTCTCCTTTAGTCTTCTTCTAACCGTAGAGACGCTCACGGTGCGTCTGCGCACTGCCTGGAGCTGCTGTTGCAATTCAACAGCATTGGAGAAACGATTTCTCAAAGAATTCGACACAATGAACCGGTCTTCTCTTTCCGAAGAGCAGCGACGTCTACCGGACCCATGTCTTCGGATGTAGCCACCAGTCTCTATGAAGCGCTGGTACACTCTTCGAACCGAAAAACGGCCCAAGTTCATTTGCCGGGTGTCATCACGCTGATCCCTGATAGCAGTAGTGCTACCACTTGGGCGGCTTCATCAGCTGTGGTATCCATCTTCGAGGTGTTTTCCTCCTGGTAAATCTGCGTGGGTGTCCTCTTTAAGGGTTGAAGAGGACACATTGACCCCGTGTTGACCCTTTTATACCCACAAAGGACGCGCAAGTAGCGACTTACGGGAAGCAAAAACTGCATCGAATTCTTGTGACACTTTGTTTGTGGCATTAGGTTTTGTTTTTAATGAAAAGTAATGTTTTTATTAAGTTAATTTAATAAACTTTTAAATAAAATAATCATTGGCGCGGCTACATGTTTATATCAGGAGTGAATGACATTTGAAAGAGATTTTCTGAGGTGCGATTTTTTGACGCTGAGTGGATGTAATATTCAATGTTTTAGAAAGCAAGTGATTGTAAAATAAACTAAATATTAGCTACTAGCTGTCCGTCAACGGCTTCGCCCGCGTAGACTGTCTTTCCCGTCAAAATATAGCCTAGTTTAAAAAAAAGCCTATGTGACATAGGCTGATGATCCCCAATTTGTAGCTTTATAATGGCGAAAGAATTTTTAAAATTAGTCCAGTGGTTTAGGAGTCTATTCAACACAAAAAAGCAAACAAATCTTTCTTCTTTATAATATTAGTATAGACTGTGGCACCCCCTATTTCCATCTACTGAGATTTATTTTAGTGGGCCCCCGACCAACCTCCCGATTATGCAGAAGGGCACACTATTCCTGGCACACCGTGAAGTGTACCAGGGACCATCTGCGGTAGGTCCTGCCGCCACTACCTGCCGCCACAAAGCACAATGCATTACACACTATGGTACTCATAGGCGAGTAGCCCGTGGCATTACCCACTCCCATTTATCCAGAATGGTACCGGAGCAGTTATAGTCGCTCACCACGCGTATCCCAAAGAACGCTAGCGGCTTCAATCCCCGCTGGGGACGTCAGAGAAGCCAACTACCATTTCTCCAGAATGGTGCCAGAGCTGTATAGCACGTATATAGACTGGGGCAGTTGCCAAACGTCCCTGATCCATTCAAAGTTCATAACATACATAACGCTTCACTCCACTCACCGGCAGCGCGTCACTGACCAGCAGCACTTCGGTCTGCACGAGGTCGCCGCGGCCGCGCGCCGCCGCCCACGCCCGCGGCAGCGGCGGCGCGCGCAGCCCCACCGACTGCGCCCACGTGCCGCTCTGGGCCTGGCCGAGCGAGAAGATAAATATAATATTAGAGCTTCCTTCATTTGAAACGACGTGCCCCAATACACCTTTTCGAAAAATTCCCGAGGACATTCGAGATATTGTAAAAGTTCTTAATTTTGAAATGTTTATATGATCTTGCTTGAAGAATTTTTTAGTGCAATTGAATGTATGTAATACGAGGGCGGGTTAATAAGTCCGTGACTTTTGGAATAAAACACAGAGTTTTGGATAAATAAATCATTTTATTTTTCAACGTAGTCTCCCTTTAGCTCTATACACTTTGTCCAACGCTTCTCCAATTTTTTTATCCCTTCCAAAAAATATGATTTGTCGAGGTCCTCAAAATAGGCCTTTGTTTGCGAGATGACTTCATCATTGGAGTCAAATCTTTTTCCACCAAGCCATTTCTTCAGGTTTGGGAACAAGAAGTAGTCACTCGGAGCCAAATCTGGAGAATAGGGCGGATGAGGGAGCAATTCATAGCCCAATTCATGGATTTTTGCCATGGCAACTGCACATATGTGCACCCTTGCATTGTCTTGGTGGAAAAGAACTTTTTTCTTGGCCAAATGAGGTCGGTTTTTTTTCAAATCGTCATTGAAGCGGTCCAATAAGTTGGCATAATATTCCCCACTGATTGTTCTTTCCTTTTGAAGGTAGTCAATGTGGATTATCCCACGTGCATCCCAAAAAACAGTCGCCATAACTTTATTGGCTGACAAACCCACCTTGGCCTTCTTTGGCGCCGATTCACCCTTGGAAACCCACTGTTTTGACTGTTGTTTGATCTCTGGTGTGTTGTGATGGATCCATGTTTCGTCCACAGTTATAAAACGGCGCAAAAACTCCTCCATATTGCGATTAAACAACGCCAAACCTTCCTGTGAAGTTGTTTCGCGATTGCGTTTGTGGTCTACTGTGAGCAGACGCGGCAACCATCTTGCGGAAACCTTTCTCATGCCCAAGTGATCATTCAAAATTGAAACCACTGAGGCATGCGAGATCCCTACGGCTTCCACAATCTCTTGCACTTTCAATCTTCGGTCGGCCAACGCCATATCGTGAATTTTTTCGATTGTTTCGGGTGTAGAGACCTCAACTGGGCCTCCAGGACGTTCGGCATCTTCAGTGCTTGTACGGCCACAACGAAATTCAGTAAACCACTTTTTTACCATTGAAATTGATGGCGCAGAGTCCCCATAGTATTTATCAAGCTTAGCCTTGGTCTCGGTAATGGTTTTTTTTCGAAAAAAATAATGCTAAGCACACGAAATTCACTTTTTTCCATTTTTTCCTCAAATTACTGGGTAGTCTGATCAAGATAGCTATCTTCAAACACAAACTAACTGAAACTGATGCAGCAAGTTCAAATTTTGATGAGAGTCAACTGACAGATGCCTGTTGACAGGAGTAGTGTTGCTTTTTCAGTAAAGAGGTCAGAAATTCAAAAAGTCACGGACTTATTGACCCACCCTCGTACTTCAGTTTAGTGATTATAAAAATTAAAAAAGGGTATCTTTGTTATTATTTATGTTTTGATAATTTTATAATATATTCATTTAATGTTTTTAATAATTTTATGTGTATTTTAATAACTTAATTTGATTTTGTTTTAATAATTTTATTGTATAAGTATATGCAGTGCCCTAGCAGGGCACATGTTTCAGACATTATCTGTATTTTACCAACTTTTATACTTGACATGAAGCAGTTAAGATTATGATTATGATTTTTCAGTTGATTTAGACTTTTGTAAACAAACAAAGTGTTCCTAGGTTTGAGTCAAACCAGCTACTGAACGAACAATTACAGTGGCATGTTTATATGTATTGCATCCATATTTAAAATTTATATTCATGCGTGAATTTGGTAGAGAGGTCATTTCAGCTAAGACAAGCTATACCAACGATCCATAACTGGATAATGCATGTCATACAGGGTCATCTGATTTTAATAATTATTCAATATTGTGGTAAAATACATTTCAAAAGGGCATTAGGTAAACTTTTAGTTAGACAACTTATGTACAATTTATTTTATGGCCCTTCAAACTTGCATGGCAAATCCTATTTTTAAAAAGTATATTCCTCATTTGATAATCCACACAATTTATAGCAACTTTCGTTAGAAAACTATTTTCATAAACACAAAACGGACAGATTTGGAAATAAAAAACTCTGATTGGTTTTCAAAACACATCTACTCTCCCTTACACTTTGGCGGAACCGGGCCTAAAGCTTTATATAGAGGCTGCAGCAATGGATATAGAAGTAATCACTATTACCTACCCCTATATATTTATCCAGGTGGCTCGGCATCTGTTTCTTGCACTTGAGCTTGGAAGCCATATCCTTGAACCAGCGGTTGACTGAGGTCGCGAAGTTGATGGCCTGGAAGAGGGAGACGGCGCGCGCGGCCTGCGCTTCGCATATGTAGCATATAGTGTTCACCTGGGAGACAGAAATGCATGGTCCACATAAAATAACTTAACAGGTACTCCTTCCTTTTCCCCTTTAAAATTAATCAATAAATGTTGATAAACTACAATACAGATTTTCATCGAAATTCGAAACTATCAATTTTAAAGGGCTTACCACCGGTACCCGGAGCCGCATGACTGCGAGGCATTTCATAAAGGCTTTCGGCTCTACCAGCTTCCTTTCCTCCTCGGTACGGAGGCAAAGAGCACAGTAAGTTGAGTTATTGGTAAGAATTTTTTGGAAAATGTCCGTTATTTCCACCGCTGCCGCCGAAGGCGAAGCCATTGTTGTAGAAAAAAGACAATACTAATTATAATACTGCATAAAACTTGTTACAATGCTGAAATGCTGTCAAGTGCTGAAGTTATCACCAGTTATCACAAAATTCACAAACAAACAATTTTTATAGATTTTTTCGTGAACCTGACAGGTGACAGTTTTTCTTTTAAAAAAAAACGCAAATAGTAAGCTTAGGCAAGCAGATGTTGCTCGACTTGCTTGATAAATATACAGCGTTAAAGTATGACTTGGCTTCGAATACTTTGACCGTTTGTGGTTTGACCCATTCCCATCGAACATTATGTGTAAAGAAACGTAAATGCGTTTTGTTTTTACTGGATTTAGAAAAAAAAGTCAGTTTGACAAAAAGACGCTAGATGAGATGTGTCGGTCGAGTTTGTTTCGCGAGAAAACATTTCGAAAAATCGATGAAAACGTTTATCTTGGCGTAAAACTTTGTGAACTTAAGTTGAAGATAGCATTATTATATTGTTCCAATTAAACATGGATGATTTGTGTACGGCCTGCCTGTGTAAGGGCAGAAGATTATACTTTATCGGGGAGACTGGATCTTACCACTTGTATTCCCAAATTCTAAATGAAATCCCCGTAAGTATGTACTTATGGCTCTTTCTGTAAATTTTTGCTTATGACAATAATGTCTGAAACAACTGCACAACTACAAAAAGTGGTCTAAAGCTGAGCTCGGTTAAAATTCTCAATTGTTTTTTGCAATATACTTTGTGATGCTGACAAAATAATAACTCTTTAAAATGCAATTAGCTTAGCTTTGTTAGCTCAAATATGTGACTTATTCTTAATTTTTAACGTGTTTCTAGGTGTATGATTTGTCTGATGTGAGCGTCCGTGTTTGCTTTGAGTGCAGGGCGCTCTTGCGACGGTTTGGGGATTTCAAACTCCTTGTCAAGAAGTCTTACTCAGATTTGCTAACTCAGCTGCATCAGGTGACTATTAATATTAAAATAGAATAATCTTTATTGCTCCAAAAAGCCTTAGTGTATTATGATTCAGAGTTCAGAGTTCAGTAAAGCGATCTACTCCAGATGATTTTTATTCATACAGGGTGAAATTAATATAAATTGCAAGTTCTTTCTCTTTTTCAATTGAATACTAATCTTTTCTCCAGAACTGTCCTCCTTCAAAATCTTCCCTAGCAAGACCATCCCGGCTGAGTATCCAAAAAGCTGCTGCTTGCAGCTACCCTGAGCTGTTTGTGCCAATAAAGGAAGAAGTTGAAGTTGATTATGGGGTGCCATTGGAGGTAAGGAACAACTCGACTTTGCAACATTCTTAATACTTTCATTTCATTTTAGTTATTTGAAGTAGAGATATATTATGTACAAAGAGAATTATTTATTTGCTATTTGCTATAACATGGTGATACATAGATGGAGATTTTGTTTAAGTCCTCATGTTGACTTATTGTTATGCAAAGACTGGTACAACACATGCTAATTGACAATGGTTTATGGTATTTATCGTACAATAATAAACCAGCACAAATAAATCACAGGTAGTATGTCATTACTACCTGTGATGTGTGATGTCTACTCGAAGCTCTTGACAGGTTGCAGAGGCGTGCTATCCGTATTATTGGAAACCCAGAGGCAACTTTGACCCATAAGCCTCTCCAATTGCGTAGAGACATTGCCAGGCTAAGTGTTCTCTATCGCTTCTACAATGGGGAATGCTCAACCTCATATCTGGACCTCACGACCGCTTTCCATCAGGTGGAGTGAGGTCATCTTGACGGGCAATATAAAAAAAATATATATATATATATTAATTTGCAGTTACCACTAATTAATAAAACAAAATCAGAACAATAATAAATATTTAGTCCCAGATGCTTATTAACATTGAAAGTAGGTGTTCGTGTTAAAATTAGTTATTTTATATTCACCATTCACAACGTTGCTAACCCTTCATATACTCACCTTTTTTAATTGTCGGTTAAGTTACGAACAGCATCAGGCGTTAATACCGCGCGAAGCTATTCCCTCTCGGACGCCGTCCAGTGCGGTCGCATTTACTAAGCGGTCTTTATAACTCGATTTTTGTGAATTTAAATTATAAATACTTTGCTAAATTCCGTGTTAAGTACCAGGCGACCATAAGTGTGTGTTGGTGAAACCAGCGTGTGAAAGAGACAATCCCTCGCAAGACGAAGTCAGCTATACTGTCTCAAGCCCTGCGCTCGCGCAACTACACCGGCTTTCCCCGCCTCTCGACCTATCACGCATCTTGCGCCTCCTATTTGCGTTACGTCACCGGCCTCAGTGCTTGGGTAGCCCCGCCCACCGTCATTCACTTTCCCGTCGGCTCTGCATCACATTTAGGCCTACGCGCACGGTGCAATATGTCGGATCAAAGGCCCCCATCCTATACAACACCGATGGATGTTGTATCTCAGCAGTCAAGTGCTTTAACTGACACAACAGAGCCTCAAAACGAAGCTTTGGAGGACGCACAGGTTGAACACACCCCTCCTAGCTATGTTTTTCTCCGCAACAGGAGACCGAGAGAAGATGAGCTGTCACCGTCACAGTTTAACGACTTCAAAGAGGAGTTGTTAAGAATTATGACGACATTTACAAATGGACAACAGAAGGAATACGCAGTAATCTCAAACACCCTTACGTCTCTTCAACAAACTACCTCAAATATTGAGCAAAACATCACCCTTTTAACCTCACAAAATGAGGAATTCCAAAAGAAGATTGAGCATTTGGAAACCCAAGCTAGGAAGGATCGTGAGTACATACATATACTAGAGGATAAAGTGGAGGACCTCCAAAGAACGTCACGTAAAACGTGTATTGAATTAAAAAACGTGCCTCGAAATCCGTCTGAGAACAGAGTTGACCTGATAAACATGATGACTTGCCTCTCGAAAACTGTGAACCTCGAACTATGTGATCGTGACATAAGGGATATTTTTAGACTGAAGGCGCGAAATGACAAAGAGAAAAGACCCACTATCATTGTAGAACTTGGATCCACGATCCTAAGAACAGATCTGCTGAGAAAGTCAAAGGAATTTAACTACAAAAACAAGTGTAAACTACAGGCCAAACATCTTGGTCTCACCACTAGTGAGGACACCCCCGTCTACATATCAGAACAGCTCACTGCTAAAGGGGCTCGCTTGTTCTTCTTGGCTCGTGATCTCGCCAATTCTAAAAAGATGAAATACTGCTGGACTTCCTTCGGAAGAGTATTTGTGAGGAAAGATGACTCCTCTAAGATTATCTGTGTTCAAAGTGAGGCCCAGGTTCACCAGCTCCTACTAGAAATGTGACTATTGTTAATTATTGTTGTGTTACCTCTTTTGTACTATCCTAATGATACCTGCTACTTGTATCAAAATATTACTGGTAAGAAATATGCTTTAAACTCGATACCTTTTGTAAGCTCTATTTACATGATCACACAAACACAACCTAAAATTAATAATTACACTTATTTTAACATACAAACACACACACACTTATACATAATACACTCAGAACTAACTTTTAGCTCAAAACATAACACAATCATACCTACACCCACTACTAAATACACTTACTTATCAAGTCAAACACATACATACCTAAACTACACTACACAGTCAGTACAAACAGCCAGCTCGAAACTAAAATTGATCACTTCGAATTACGTAATTAAAAACAACCTTGTACTTACGCCCCTAACTAATTCTTACAACATTAACTTGCAAGTATTCTTAACAAAAATAGGCCTACTTACCCTACGTAATAACTTTAGTTTCAACTTTCTGTTTCTTAAATCATATTTTTATGGATAGACACCACCACTCGGCACAGGAATTAGACTGTATCCAAACGTCACACTCGGTTAAATGTTACATACAGGACTTGCCTAATCACTGCCCAGGTTCACCTCGTAATCAGTTACGTATAATTACCCAAAATATAGTAAGTATTTATAAGAATTTCGATGATTTACAAGTTACATTGTCGGAATTGAACTTTGATGTAGACATTCTAATTCTTACTGAATGTAGACTAGATCCAATCAAACGGATACCTCTGCTGAATAACTACACCGGCTATCAGTCAACTAAATTACTAAACCAGAACGACGGTGTGGTGATTTATATCAAAAGTAACCATCGGGCAAAGGTTACTGACCTTAACCTCTCAGACGCCACGGGGCTTCAGATTGAAATCACAGATTTTGTCTTATTGGGTATCTATCGATCCCCTTCATTTCTTAACGCCGACAGTTTTGTTAGATCCCTTGACTCTCACCTTGAAACTACTATCCAACATAAAAATGTGTCTATTATTGGCGACATTAACATAAACCTGCTTCCTAAAGATACCGAAAGCTCACAGCATCGTCGTAACAGACTCAACTACCTAGATGTACTGTCTTTGCATGGCCTCTTACCTGGTCATTGCCTTCCTACGAGAAAGACCTCCTGCCTCGATCACGCTATGTTAAAACTAGACAGAAAGTGCAATGCAGTTTTTATAGCCGTCATTAATACTACAATTACTGACCATAACCTAGTCTTCCTTCAATTGTCAAGTACATCAACGCACAAGCCTGTCGCTAAGTCTAAATTTATAACTGACTTCGACGGTGCTTACAATACTCTCAAATCCACAGACTTTACCGATTTAAACACGTTGAATAATCCAGAGGTTTTTGCCAATAATTTGATTAATATAACTAAGTCAGCTATCCAAGCAAATTCTAAATTAACTTACTTCTCTAATAACAAACGGATAATTAAACCCTGGATAACCTCAGGGGCTCTTAGGTGTATTAGGCTTAGAAATAACATGCAACAGAAGCTCGATAGAGACCCCTACAACATAATATTAAAAATTACATACAAACGTTTTCGCAATTATTGTTCCAATTTAATAAAAAAGCTTAAACGAAAGTACCATAGCGAATTAATTGAAAAATCGGCTTGCAACCCACGTAAATTCTGGAACACTGTTAATGAGATCACTCAGTATAAACCACCCAAGTCTGATAACGTAGCCCTACTTAACCTACATCCGTCACCATTGGTTTCGGTAGGCTGCGTGAATGCCTTTTTCATTGGTATTGGAGCCAAGCTGGCTGAGGCCATTGCTGGTGGATCGGGACAACGGAGTTGTGGATTTGTGCCTCTGATGCCTAACTTCACTCACCCTTCTTCTTTCGTACTGCTGGATACTGACTGCAGGGAGGTCGAAGGCATCTTGCTGAGTCTTGACTCTGGGAGCTCACCTGGCTGGGATGGCATCAGCACAGCTTTCTTGAAACATGCTAGTGAGATCGTTGTCCCCCTCATTTGTAACCTAGCAAACCTCTGTTTTAGCACTGGTGTATTCCCTAGCTCTCTAAAGAGGTCCATAGTGACTCCTGTGTACAAGAGTGGGGACCGAGCGGACGTAAACAATTTCAGACCTATCTCTGTCCTCACTTCAATTTCTAAGGTTATTGAAAAACTGCTAAACATTAGATTAACTAACTACTTAAAAAAATTTAAAATATTATCTAGTACACAATACGGTTTCACGAAGGGTTTATCAACACAAGATGCAATTTTAGACCTCACCTCAACAATTGTTAAGGAGGTTGACGGTGGTAACAAGTGCCTTACAGTCTTTTTAGACCTCAAAAAGGCTTTTGACACCGTCTCTGTCCCAATTCTTTTACACAGGTTAGAGAGCATAGGTATTAGGGATACTCCGCTTAGTCTATTTCAAAGTTACCTCCAGGATCGAACTCAGGAGGTTAAAATAGGTGGTTACTACAGTGATAACATAATATTAAAAATTACATACGAACGTTTTCGCAATTATTGTTCCAATTTAATAAAAAAGCTTAAACGAAAGTACCATAGCGAATTAATTGAAAAATCGGCTTGCAACCCACGTAAATTCTGGAACACTGTTAATGAGATCACTCAGTATAAACCACCCAAGTCTGATAACGTAGCCCTACTTAACCTACATCCGTCACCATTGGTTTCGGTAGGCTGCGTGAATGCCTTTTTCATTGGTATTGGAGCCAAGCTGGCTGAGGCCATTGCTGGTGGATCGGGACAACGGAGTTGTGGATTTGTGCCTCTGATGCCTAACTTCACTCACCCTTCTTCTTTCGTACTGCTGGATACTGACTGCAGGGAGGTCGAAGGCATCTTGCTGAGTCTTGACTCTGGGAGCTCACCTGGCTGGGATGGCATCAGCACAGCTTTCTTGAAACATGCTAGTGAGATCGTTGTCCCCCTCATTTGTAACCTAGCAAACCTCTGTTTTAGCACTGGTGTATTCCCTAGCTCTCTAAAGAGGTCCATAGTGACTCCTGTGTACAAGAGTGGGGACCGAGCGGACGTAAACAATTTCAGACCTATCTCTGTCCTCACTTCAATTTCTAAGGTTATTGAAAAACTGCTAAACATTAGATTAACTAACTACTTAAAAAAATTTAAAATATTATCTAGTACACAATACGGTTTCACGAAGGGTTTATCAACACAAGATGCAATTTTAGACCTCACCTCAACAATTGTTAAGGAGGTTGACGGTGGTAACAAGTGCCTTACAGTCTTTTTAGACCTCAAAAAGGCTTTTGACACCGTCTCTGTCCCAATTCTTTTACACAGGTTAGAGAGCATAGGTATTAGGGATACTCCGCTTAGTCTATTTCAAAGTTACCTCCAGGATCGAACTCAGGAGGTTAAAATAGGTGGTTACTACAGTGATAACATAATATTAAAAATTACATACGAACGTTTTCGCAATTATTGTTCCAATTTAATAAAAAAGCTTAAACGAAAGTACCATAGCGAATTAATTGAAAAATCGGCTTGCAACCCACGTAAATTCTGGAACACTGTTAATGAGATCACTCAGTATAAACCACCCAAGTCTGATAACGTAGCCCTACTTAACCTACATCCGTCACCATTGGTTTCGGTAGGCTGCGTGAATGCCTTTTTCATTGGTATTGGAGCCAAGCTGGCTGAGGCCATTGCTGGTGGATCGGGACAACGGAGTTGTGGATTTGTGCCTCTGATGCCTAACTTCACTCACCCTTCTTCTTTCGTACTGCTGGATACTGACTGCAGGGAGGTCGAAGGCATCTTGCTGAGTCTTGACTCTGGGAGCTCACCTGGCTGGGATGGCATCAGCACAGCTTTCTTGAAACATGCTAGTGAGATCGTTGTCCCCCTCATTTGTAACCTAGCAAACCTCTGTTTTAGCACTGGTGTATTCCCTAGCTCTCTAAAGAGGTCCATAGTGACTCCTGTGTACAAGAGTGGGGACCGAGCGGACGTAAACAATTTCAGACCTATCTCTGTCCTCACTTCAATTTCTAAGGTTATTGAAAAACTGCTAAACATTAGATTAACTAACTACTTAAAAAAATTTAAAATATTATCTAGTACACAATACGGTTTCACGAAGGGTTTATCAACACAAGATGCAATTTTAGACCTCACCTCAACAATTGTTAAGGAGGTTGACGGTGGTAACAAGTGCCTTACAGTCTTTTTAGACCTCAAAAAGGCTTTTGACACCGTCTCTGTCCCAATTCTTTTACACAGGTTAGAGAGCATAGGTATTAGGGATACTCCGCTTAGTCTATTTCAAAGTTACCTCCAGGATCGAACTCAGGAGGTTAAAATAGGTGGTTACTACAGTGATAAAGCTAAAGTAAATTTCGGTGTCCCGCAGGGAAGTGTCCTGGGCCCGACTCTCTTCCTGATATACATAAACGAATTGGGAAGGATCCAGGATATCGGAGGCAAGATAGTTTCCTATGCAGACGACACTGCAGTTGTATTTACCGGTAGAACTTGGGATGCTGTTCACGAAAGAACAGAAAAAGGCTTATCTATAGTATCCAACTGGCTTAGTGATAACCTCTTAACGTTGAACATTCAGAAAACCAATTTCATCTGTTTCTCTCCTTCAATTAAATCACAACCGAACAATACTTTTCAAATCAAAATTCACTCTTGTTCAAATCCTATTGACTTAATCTGTAACTGTCCATCCATTGACAAAGTTAACCACACTAAGTACCTTGGTATTACACTAGACCAACGTCTCAGCTGGAACCCACACCTGGAGTTATTAATGAGCCGAACTAGGAAGCTCATATGGGTTTTTAGGCAACTACGTAGGGTCATGTCAAATAAACTTAAAAATAAAATCTACATAGCACTGGCTCAATCTGTACTCACTTACTGCATCTCGATTTGGGGAGGAGCTGCCAAAACCCATGTTCTTGAACTGGAAAGGGCGTAGAGATCTCTTATAAAAGTAATTTACTCTAAACCTTATCGTTTTCCTACTGAGACCCTATATAAGATGAGTGGTCTTCTCACAGTTAGGAAACTTTACATTCTCAACATTACATTGAACTGCCACATAACTTTAACTTATGTCAACCTTTCTCATAAAAGAAGGAAGGATGTTGTAGCTCCTGTCCCTTTTATACGTACAGCCTTTGCTAGAAGACAGTACCTAGGTCAGTCCTCCTATATCTACAATAAAATAAATAAAACACTAGTAATTTACCCAATGCTGTCTCACAATTGCAAGATAACCTTAACCAAATGGTTATCATCTCTGACCTATGACGAAGTTGAAAATCTTTTAATAAGAATTAGTTAAACTATACACCAATAATTAAAAAAAATAATAATAATAATAATAATAATAACTCATTGACCTCACACCTAACACTTACATACCATTACAAAAAGCCGCCATACTGAACACATGTCGCATAGCTAGAAAGTTTCTACAAAGCAGCGAAGAGGACAACAGGAATGAAGGATAAACAGACCTTAGGATAAAAACTTTTTAAATGTAATTTACTTGGCCTAGGCCCGTAAATTACATAAATTTGCCAGTTTCGGCTGAGAAAATGTACCTTTCAGAAAATAATAATGAAAATAAAAAATAAAACACGCTCAAACTTAGTCATAGAATGAACCTGTAAGTGGACTACTCGTACCGAACCCAAGGAATAATCCGTAGGGCTTACAGGTATCCCTTGGTACCCATTCAGTTATGCAAACACAAACATGAACATAATATTTACGCGCGCACACGCACACACACACACACACACACACACAGTAAATGAGCATTCTGAGCAGTAATTATACATATTTCTTTTAGGTACCAGCCTTTTAGTGCTGGTTACCCTAATGTCTAAGCTTTAGATTACCTACCTTTATCTGTCTGTGGCTATTTCGTAAGGGAAGTTGCGAGCCATTCCCAATACAAGTGTCATTAAGACTACTTACAGGGAAGACTCCGCATAAATTTTGTAAGTAAGATATTGGAAAAATAAAGATTTTTGATTTTGATTGATTTGATTTGAGCTATCACTTACCGTGCCTACACATACCTATAGATATGCATCCATAACAGTGCTTTATAAAGATGTTTGCATTCATTCAAATTTAGTCGCTAAATAAACTTGCAATCGACCGCACATCGTTTTACTTAAGTATCCCTTGCCAATCAAAAACCAGCGCTAACACAATGCACAAAGTGGTCCTTCGAGCCGGATAGTTGAAGGACGGAACACCTGCGCCCGAGTAGCCGAGCTGCGAGAACAAAAGGCGCCACATTCCATTGCAGAGATAATGGCTACTATCGAAGATGAACAAAAACAACTTTTATGCATATTAGCAGATAGTGCAAACTCATTGAAGAAAGCAGAAATTAACTTAAAGAAAAGCCCTAAATCGCGTTTGAAGAAAGGCTATATTGAAGGACGTATTCATATCATTGAGGATTACTGGAATACGTACAAAAATGCACACGATTTAATAGTGAAAATAACTCCCGAGGAATCGAAAAATAGTTTGCCACATTTTAAGGATGAAGAGTTTTTTACGTATGAGGAGTTATATAATGTACTGCTGGGGGATTTAAAGGATATGCTTGCTGAGTTATCGGAACACACACCTATGCAATTGCGATCTCCTAATGCGAGTTTCAATGTGTCCAATATGCAAAATAACATAGTACATTTGCCGAAAATCCAGTTACCTACGTTCGGTGGCAGTTACGAGGATTGGCCCGCATTTAAGGATTTGTTTGTCTCCCTGGTGCATGATAATTCATCGCTGAGCAATGTACAGAAACTTCATTACTTAAAAACAAGTGTTACTGCGGAAGCGGAGTTGTTATTGAAGCACTTTAAGATTACTTCAAGTAACTATTTATACGCATGGGACGCTTTAAAAGCAAGGTATGGCAACAAACGCTTAATTTTAAATTGTGTAATGAAAAAGCTATGTAATCAGAGAAAGATGACAGCTCAATCAGCTGTTCAATTAAAAGGTTTGTTAGACACAACAACAGAATGCATAAATAACCTCAAAAATTTAGATATATCTGTAAGCTCTTGGGATCCTATAATTATATATCTTCTAGTGCAGAAGTTGGACCCAGAGACGCACAAAAGCTGGGAAGAGTTTGCTTATAAGGAAGAATATGAAGCTTTGCCATCTTGGAATGATTTTAAGAGTTTTTTGGAGTCAAAGTTTCGTACCCTGGAACTAATCACAAACACAAGAGAAATTAAGCCTGTAAAAGAGCGTTCATATCACGTTGCCACACCAGTCACAAAACGATCGTGTTTTATGTGCAAGGATGATCATACATTATCACATTGCAAGGAATTCATAAAGATGGGGCCTAATGAGAGAAGCGAGTATGTAAAAAACAAACATTTATGTTTTAACTGCCTAGTGCCAGGACATTCAGCTTTTAAGTGTAAGTTGTCTATGTCTTGTCGAGTGTGCAATAGACGCCACCATTCTCTGCTGCATGAAAACAAGACCATGGAACCTGCGGAATCTACCAGCATCTCACAACCGCTGACTTCCACACATGTAGTAGAAGAGGATGAGTTACAAGTAAATACAATGGTTGCGTCACAATTCAACACTAGGCAGAGAGTAGCGCTACTAGCGACTGCGATAGTGGAAGTAACAAGCGAGCAAGGACATACCATTTCACTACGTGCGCTAATAGATCCAGGTTCCCAAGCCACATTCATAACTGAAAAGGCGACTCAACTATTGAAACTCAAACGACAACCTGTAAAAGGAAGTGTTACAGGGGTAGGATCTATGAGAACAGAAATCAAGCATGTGGTTCAGCTACAAATACGATCAAAGTGGGACAGAAACTTCAGTTTACCTACTCAAGCTTACGTGATGGCCAAGCAACTGACCACAAAGATACCTACCAAAACTATTCCGAGACAAGATTGGCCACATATCAAAGAGCTCAACCTGGCTGATCCAACTTATTTCATGTCAGGGTCTATCGATCTGCTCTTAGGTATTAAGGAATACTCACAAATTCTGCAACACAACTTGATCAAAGGTCCGCCAGGCTCACCTACCGCTCAGAAGACAAGCCTAGGCTGGATACTTTTCGGTGAAATTAATACTAAATCAGAAGAAACGCTTGTTGTATTGCATCATCAAGTTGACATAGAAGATCTGTTAAAATCAATATGGGAAATAGAGGTAGATACAAAAAGAAACCTAACTAGAGAAGAAAAACTATGCGAAGAGATTTATGAGAGAACTACTACTAGAAATGAAGACGGAACGTATGTTGTAAAATTACCATTTAAGACAGAAAATCCTCAATCACCGCTTGGTGACACAAGAAGAATAGCTACACAAAGATTCATACAATTAGAAAGGAAGCTGCAGAAATCACCGGACCTGAAAAAAGAGTACACGAAAGTTATTAATGAACATATTGAAAAAGGATTTTTAGAAAAGATACCTGAAACAGAAAAAGAAACACAAAAGTCAGTATACTTACCTCACCATGCTGTAGTCCGGGATGATAAGGAGACGACTCGAACCCGTATCGTATTTGATGCTTCATGTAAAGGTTCAAACAATATTTCTTTGAATGACGAACTGCTTAGCGGCCCTCAGCTGCAGGAAGACCTAAGAAATATCATAATGAGATGGCGAATGAAACACATTTGCTTCTTAGCTGACATTCAAAAAATGTATCTGCAGATCTTTGTAACAAAAGAAGATTCGAACTATCAGCGTATCCTTTGGAGACCAGAAGAGTCTGAGGACCTGGAAGAATATCGTTTTGTAAGAGTTACCTTTGGAACAGCGCCAGCTCCATATTTGGCTGTTAAAACACTGCAACGAGTAGCAAATGATGAAGGATCAGATTATCCCCTTGCTGCTAAAACAATTATAGAAGATTTTTATATGGATGACCTTTTATCAGGAGCTCAGTCACCAGAAGAAGCTATACTATTAGCACAGGAAGTATCAGATATTCTGCAAAAAGGCGGTTTCAATCTAACTAAATGGTCTTCAAACAGTGTCGAGTTTTTGAAGTCAATAGATGAGAACAAAAGATCAGCTAATGCTAAAATAGATTTGAACCTTGATGGAACAATTAAGGCACTGGGTATTGAATGGAATTTGAGCACAGATAGATTTCAATACAATTTCAATTTACCCGAAATCACGGAACCCACGACAAAACGTAAAATCTTATCAGATCTTCAAAAGCTTTTCGATCCTCTTGGCTGGATAGCTCCAAGTACAGTAATGGCTAAAATTCTGATACAAAAACTATGGCTAGAAAAAATGAACTGGGATGAGAAGATAAATGACGCATTTGAAGAAGAATGGAGACAGATTAGACAAGATCTGATTCATATAGACAAAATACAAATAAAGAGATGGCTTGGCACCAACAACGGTAACAATGAAATATATGCATAGAAAGAATACAAGAACAAGAATACAGAGAAGAAATAGAAAGACTGAAAGTAAATAGACAAGTGAAACAAAAGAGTACATTAAAATATCTGAATCCATAAATAATATACTCAGGGTGGGCGGTCGGCTAAGACATACAAATTTACCAGATGACAGGAAGAATCCAATAATTTTGGGGAGTAAAAACGCCCTTACACAACTGTTAGTTGCAGACGCTCACCAAAGAACACTCCATGGTGGAGTACAACTTATGTTATGCTACTTACGCTCTAAATATTGGATAGTAAAAGCGAAGTCAGTTGTTAAAAAGCATATACATAAATGTCTTATTTGTGCCAAATTGAATGCCACTACCAAGGCTCAAATAATGGGTGATTTACCAGTGCAGAGAGTAACTCCAGACCATTCCTATATAGTGGTGTAGATTTTGCAGGACCTTTTCAAGTTCTAATGTCTAAAGGCAGAGGAAATAAAACTGTCAAAGCATATATTGCAATATTTGTCTGTATGTCCACCAAAGCCATCCACATTGAACTTGTTGGTGACCTTACTTCAGAGGCATTCATAGGAGCTTTCAGACGCTTTGTTGCCAGGAGAGGCAAATGCAGTCATCTCTGGAGCGATAACGGTCGAAACTTTGTTGGAGCCAACAAAGAACTGAGAAAGGCCTGGAATGATGCAAATTTACAGTTTTCTGGACAAATAGCGACAACTCTAGCTACAGATGGCACTCAGTGGCACTTTATTCCCGTGTACAGTCCAAATTTCGGCGGCCTGTGGGAGGCTGGCGTTAAATCGATAAAATACCACCTGAAGAGAATACTTACAACTCACCTTACATACGAAGAGATGACAACAGTCTTGTGTCAGGTTGAAGCATGCTTGAACTCCCGGCCATTATGCCCTATTGATGATAATGATCCTGAAAATGCAAACCCACTTACACCTGGCCATTTCCTAATCGGAGAAGTACCGATTGTGGTTCCATCACCTGATCTTAAGGATATTAAGATACATACCCTGTCCCGTTGGCAATACACACAGAAACTTGTAAATGACTTTTGGCGGCGTTGGCAAGATGAATATTTGTCACGACTTCAGCAACGACCGAAATGGCTCAAGAGAGAGGAGGAATTCAAAATAGGAGACCTTGTACTGATAAAAACTGATAACTTACCTCCTGGAAAATGGTCATTGGGACGAATAGTAGATAAACACCCGGGAACCGATGGTTTTACAAGAGTTTACAGTGTGAAAAGTGGTGGGTCCATTGTGAAACGAACTGTAACAAACTTGTGTGCATTGCCTATCAATGATTACCTAACTTTTTAGCTATAGTGAAGTGAATATCAAGTGTGCAGGTGTCTTAAAAGTGTGATTTTGTTTATTTTATGTTTGTAAGCATATTTATGGATATAAAAGGACCATCAGTCCTTTTGGTGGGCGGTATGTTCGTGTTAAAATTAGTTATTTTATATTCACCATTCACAACGTTGCTAACCCTTCATATACTCACCTTTTTTGATTGTCGGTTAAGTTACGAACAGCATCAGGCGTTAATACCGCGCGAAGCTATCACTTACCGTGCCTACACATACCTATAGATATGCATCCATAACAGTGCTTTATAAAGATGTTTGCATTCATTCAAATTTAGTCGCTAAATAAACTTGCAATCGACCGCACATCGTTTTACTTAAGTATCCCTTGCCAATCAAAAACCAGCGCTAACACAATGCACAGTAGGTGTTTTTGATTATATTGGAAGAAGTAAAGCAATTAATAGAAATAGGTAATAGAAAACATTTGCAATGTCATCCATCTGATACCGAGGCTTACACTCAAAGTACAACCTATACCCTAACCCATAACCTTACATACCCGTGGCACAGTTGACTATATACCTTTGCTCACACACACTCCCTGGTCCCACCCTTGCACATGGAACGTACACACACGCACACGCCAACACGCGCTCACACACACACGCACACACACACCCGCACACACACACACTCAGACACAGCAGAATTGCTTATTATGTTGTATTTTTGTTTATCTAATTATTTTTTGAACTATTCATCATGTATTTTTTATTACATTATTTTTTAATTGGCAGCAAAATTCTCAGGGAAATTCATCAGTTTCCAAATGAGGATTAGTGATTCGAGAACAAACTCTGATTCAAACCCAGTTTTTTTTGCTTGATTACTCTTAATACCATTGAACTTCATTGAAAAACTGTTGAAATGGGGCCACAAAACTTTGGCTAAGGAGTAAATCCCCTCCAATTTTTTGCCCCATATATAGTTATGTCACTTTTCTGCTGTAATTTTTCCTTTTTAGATCCTGGTGTTATTGGTTAATAACTGAGCTGATTGATATGTACATACGTACCTAAATAACATATTTTTTATATGTCAAATGTTAGTTACCTGTTGTATGTAAAGAGGCGTTTGCATCAACCTTCACAAAACCATTGCAAAATGGGTCTTATGTCAGCAGCTTCATGGTGTCCCTATGTAAAGGTTGATGTGAACGCCTCTGTACACGTATTATGTAAAATATTGTGTATTTTTTTTAATCATTCTCAACTTTTCTTCTAAGCACTTACGTGCCTCCTTGACAAATTTCGTTTACCTGTGGGTTGCTTAGAAGAGACCGCTTTTTATCGATAAAGCCGCCCAAATTGCACAATGTTTGTCTTTTCTGTAAGTTATTACTATTGTGTTCAATTCACTTATCTACTTTGTAGGACGTAGATAGCACATCAGTGAAGGAGGAGTGCTATCGAGACCACAGCGAGCCCGAGGTAGAAGCATTTGTTGAAGATGTAAAAGTAAAAAAGATCAAGAAGAAAAAAACTAACAAAAAGGTATCTCAAAAATTGAAGTATTTTTTTTTGTGAAAATGGGACCAAAAAAATGTTAGGAGTTTCGGCATTTCTAACAAATCAGTTTTTTTGCTGATGAAAGCCAAAAAATTGTTTGCAAGGCTAAAGAAGAGAGCACCGCAGGACTTTGGCAATTGAAACTGGAAAACATGACATAAAATGGATAAATCAGTGGATTTATACGATGCCCACACCTTTATGTGCCGTGCTGGTGGCGGCACTTTTAAATAATACTTTCCACCGCCCCATCTCCTTTCCGTGGGTGTCGTAAGCGACGATTAAGGGAGCCCATCTGCTCTTCAGCTGGGAGACATATTGTGTCGGCCGGTTGATGTTACCACCATGCAGTTGCGTAAAACCCGCCAAGTCACTGACCTATCTCGGTCAGGTCGCGCTCCGGGATCAACACTGCACTAACCGGTGCCAGGGCAGGCCTTCAAGATGATTAT
The DNA here is from genome assembly GCA_947369235.1 of Udea olivalis. Lineage (NCBI taxonomy): Eukaryota > Metazoa > Arthropoda > Insecta > Lepidoptera > Crambidae > Udea > Udea olivalis. The sequence goes on along the minus strand of OX376367.1, from coordinate 11,644,018 downwards.
GGCCAGCTCAGTAATTGCATTGCATTATTGTGCTTGTCATCCTCATATCTGGACCTCACGACTGCTTTCCATCAGGTGGAGTGAAGTCATCTTGACGGGCACTATAAAAAAAAAGACACTCTTAACTCAGCGCTAACTGTTCTAGGACAGATTGCAATAAAAAGTATTTTTAAATACATGCACTATCTATAGAGTGTTGAAGCGGTTTTCAGACTATCATTTTTCTCGCGCGTATACGGCCGCTTTGGCCCTCACAAGCAAGCTACATTTCGCTTCAAAACACCAAACTCGCGTACACAGCCTTATTGCGGCGTGTTCGTTTAAACCGGGAGTAGGTATTGATATTCACGCGGATAAACGGTAGTCTTAGATACTTAGGGAGTATAAGATACTTGTTTTCATTATTAGTAAGTTAGATAACTTGTCTGCTAGTAACAATGTCTTTCACTTCTCATGCTCTGAAAGTACGCCAATATAGGCCTACGAAGCGGGACTAAAGTGACCACTTAATTCCTAGGGAGTGAAAAGTAAGCAGTTTTTTAATTTCCTTCATGTGACATAGACAAAATCAAACAGCCAGTAAATATACTATTATCTGTGGAGTGTGGACATCTTCATTGCGAAAATGTTGAGAGTTTTAGTTCCATGGTTTGTCCGGAAAGAAGGTGGCGCCATGTGTTTTAAATCTTTTGGGATTTTTATTTTATCAAGTGGTGATGGTATTCAATGTTTTTGTACTAAATTGACTATTTTTCTTGCACTCAAAGTGCTAAGTACGCCCTCGAGACTAAACGCCAACTTAATATACCCTCGGTGTCATTGACTCCCTCGCACGCTTGGGAGTCCCTCAATGTATGTATAATATACTATTATTTTTCACAGACAAGTAAAGAAAAGACGAAAAAGAAGACAAAGTCAAAAAGCAAGAAATTAGAAGAAAAGGAGATTAACACAAAGAAGAAAGCAGAAGATGATCGCTCCGTTTCTTCTGCAGACGAGAAACTGTTTCTCAGTGATGCATTAGGTGATACAGGTAAGTAAATAACAAACTTACTAGAATACATATACCAATAGGTGGTTATGAAAAGGCTTACCGAAACGATATGGCTGACTCAGTCAGTGACTTGTTGTTACCTCATCACTTGCTGAGTATGCCATATTGTTTTTGTAAGTCTTTTGATAATCATCCTGTATGTATAATAGGAGTAGAAAATTTAAGAATCTTACAATATTGTAGGACAAGCAAATTAAAAAAAAATCATTGTTACTAAATTATAGACATTTCCTTCCAGGTTTAAATGATGATGGAATTGATGATGAAGAAGATGTAAGTCTAGATGTAGTTAAAAAAGAAGAACAACTCAAAGAAAAAAAAGAAAAAGCACTTTCTAGAAGTAAAAGTAAAAAGACTGATGTAGAAACTAATGGAGAGAATGTACTGCAAGTTGCGAAGGTAAGCCCATGAAACTTCATAAATCTTCCACCTTGAAGTATACTGTAGAATAAATAAATAAATATCTGGGACAATTTACACCAAGATCATCTGACCCCAAACTAAGCAGAGCTTGTACTATGGGCGTCAGAGACTGATAAACATACTTAAATATTTCTAAATACATACATATATAGATAATAACACCCAGACACACAACAAACACTAATGTTCGTCACATAAATGTTTGTCAAGGGTGGGGATCGAACCCACGACCTCCGGCGCTAAAGGCAGGATCGCTGCCATTGCGCCAACAGGCCAGTCAAGAATACTAGGAGATTCCTAAAAAGGCTTACGAAGAACATTTTTTATCACTTACCAGATATCTACTTATTTTTTGTATATTTGATGAGAGCCTTTTATGAACCACACGTGAGGTGAACGTTACTTCCTTATCACTACTATAGTATGTCGTAAAAAGAGTCTTTTTAATATTTTAGAGTGTTTATTTGAATATGTTTCGAGTGTGTGAAGGTTCGCTTCTATAGTATATCACATAAACCTTATTGGTTCACCTTTTACATGTGGAGTCGCACAAGGCAGTACATTAGGGCCTTATCTTTTTCTAATCAATATACATTTTGATCTATAGATGTATTTCTTGTTATTTAATATACGGAATTTAAACTAATTATTTGTTGCCAGGCTCCCAAAAAGGCGAATGGAGCAATCCCTAAGGAGAAGAACCCGGAGCCGGAGATGGTGGGCGACAAGCCGAAGTGCGGCGAGTGCGGGAAGATGTTCAGCTCGAAGAAGACTTATAGATACCACTTAAAGTGAGTACACCTCTAATTCATAAACATTACTGTAAGTTAGGCACAAGTATAGCCATCACTCCCAGTTTTTCTGCTAGAGTATTGCAAGACGTCATCAATCTAAGAGTTTTACAAATTAAAATATTATTTTATTTTACATGTACATAGTCAGTCTATCACTTGCTGAGTACGCCATAATAATTTTTGTAAGTCTTTTGATAATCACCCGGCCCTATATCATTATTAGCAGGTGTACGACGTCCACTAATGACCATCGGTTTCTTCAATAGATTATCAGTGTTCGCAGTTGTAGGTGACTAAAATTCGTTCACTCGCTGCCCTCACATGTGTTTTTTAACCAAAACAATTTTGATCTCTTCACGACGGTCTTCTACAAGTAAAAGTGAGTTCTATAACGAGTGGAATTTCACTTTCAGGAGTTGCACTTGAACCCGAGTGAAATCTAAGATGACCAAGCTGTCACATGAGTTTCCTAGTTGTTTCGGAACGGGGTTTTCACTCCAACAAGTGCGAATTCTACCGGTTCCTGAAGCGGAATATCTTTATTAAGTTCATATTTTTCATAGTTTCCTTTAGACTTGATAATTTCAAAGTACTTGTTACAGATATTTCAAGTTATTTGAGCTTATATGATAACATTAGTTGTTTGTTGCAGCGTGCTGCACAAGGGGCAGAACCGCTACCCGTGTCCGCGCTGCGGGAAGGTGTACCAGTGGAAGTCCAACCTCGGACGGCATCTGCGGACGCACAAGGTACGTTTGTGGCGTATTAAGCCTTAATTTAACTATGAAAAAAAAACCACCAACAGTACAAACATAAAAATACACATTACAAAGCTAACATTATAAAAACGGTTATCTTTTTTCAAGAAACTCCTCTAATCTATCTGTCTAAAATAAATACAGGTACAAATGAATCTTAGGATTATACACGTCTTAAAATATTTACCTTTACCATGCAACAGTTTACAAACACAATATTAAATTAATTAACATGTAAAAATACAACATTAACAATTTCAATGTCAGTTCGATCGTAAATCCTATTCAATTTTGAAACATGCTGGTGTAAACTGTCCTAGATATTTCATTTAAAAACAGAGCCAAATGACACTGTTTAGGAAGGGTTGTGTGCCTTGGCGAGCTAAGGTTCAACGTTTTTCTTAGGTGTTGCACGTAGTACAAAAAAACATTCGGCCAACTGATTCTTATATCTGACATCTAACATAGGAAATGTTGTAATTTTGTATTAAGATATAAATCTAATCGAATCTAAAGATGGATACCTATCATCGATTAATATTATTAGCTATTACCGATAGATAAAAAGTGATGCTAATGGCAAACTATTACTTACTTATAAATAATTCAATGCTCTAAAATTTTAGTTTCCTAGAAAAAAAATTAAAAGCCTTTGTCACAAATGGTGACGATAAATGAAATCTGTTTCATGACTTGAAAACGCAATCGAGATACATCTCAAAATATGGAAGATCAGGCTCATCTCAATAGGATGATTCGGGCTGGTGTCGGTGTTGTCTGAGCCGCTTATTCAATAGTTCTTAAGAACCAATGTTTACAAAATGTTTATCTCAAGCAATCCCATTGAAACCACAAGAGTCTGCCGTAAAGATAAAAAAATGTAACTTGCTGTTATGTGATCGAATTCTACTCTGACGAACGCTTCAGTGTTCTGATATTCTTTTGCAGATGACGGCAAGGCAACGGAAGCAAGCCGAGCAGTACATCAAAAGCCTTGGACAGAACCAAAATGAAGAATTTGAAAAAAATAAGACAATTCCCATAGAATATGTCAACTGCTCAGTTGAAAGTGAAAACCATAACGATGACGTTGTCAGTCAGGAAAGTAACAATGATTCATCAAGTTTATTAAAAGATGTTGAACGGAAATTAAAAGAGACCTTAGAATCTATGAAAGCACGTAACTATAAAACTGATACGCTAAAAGTAACAGATATTGCAGCTCAGAACATAATAAAAGAAATCAAAATCAAAACTGATGAACGACAAAACTGTAGAGATCAACTAAAAGAAATTAACTCTGATCACGTAAGTTATTGTAACGAAACGATCTCAACTCTAAAAGAAAAATATTTGACCGGAGAAAACGCAGAAGCAATTGAAAATCAGAATATTGAGGATGTCGTATCCTATGTATCTGGAAGTAATCCGATTATTAAATCGAAAAACAACAGTGCAATTGCCACTAAGGATGCTAACAAAGATATACTTGTTAAAAGAAATGATAGTTACAAGAACACCACTAGTTACCTTTATATCCCCATTGAAGATGAAGCTACAAATTCTCCAAGTGGACGCAAAATAAAGATAGCAGAACAAAATATAGCTATTATGAAGATTCCAGCTAACAAAAATCAAGAGTATATTAATAGTGCAGCAAAAGAAAGTAAAAGTAAATCCTTTAAAGTCCATTTCAACTGTGAATGCGCGAAAAAATGCACTGAAATTTTATCTGTAGCTGAAAGGAATGCAGAATTTGATAGATTTTGGAATATAGGATCTTTTGAAGGCCGCTGTGCTGAGTTGCAGAAATGCGTTCAGGAACTACATAAGAAGAGATGCTACTCAGGATCAGGATCAAACCGTGTTTACACCAGGAAATATTATTTACTAGATAAAGAAATTTGTAAAGTTGCTTTTCTAAATACTTTAAGAGTAAGCGGGTCTAGGGTAAGGCTTTGTTAAAGAAACGGAACAACGAAACGAATGATAAAAGAATGAATACTATCAGTGCTGATCAACTAAACGCAATGAGAAACTTCATTTCCAGTTTCCTAAATTCATCAAATTATTGTACAGAAAGTGGAATGGCTAACTTACCGCCACATGTAAAATTACCGGATGTGTATAATGTGTATAAAACAGAAAACAGGAATGTTGTTAGTTTCTCAAGGTTTAGAAAGTGTTTCGTAAATGACTTCAATTGGAAACCAACATCAACTTTGTCAGAAGTTCAAATACGACATATTCCGTTACAAGATATTTCGAAAACAAATGAATTACAGAAATTTGTCATTAATGACCCTAATCTTTTCAAATCTAAGGGCAGAAAATCAAAAAGCCTTACTAATGTAGTGAGTGAAACAAGTGAGACAGACAACAGCGGTGTAGGTGCTTTAGAAACTCTTGATCAAATTTCAAACACTACTTGTGAAGATCGAGTAATGCAAGATAATTATATTCTTATTGTAGAAGATGATACTGAATATGAAAATACCAAAAATAATTTAAAAAACGTATCGACAGCTGAAGATAGTAGTTCAAGTGAAAAATACAACAACCAAATGTTTGAAGTGGAAACTGTTAATGATGAAAGTACTAATTCCGACGATGAAGAAGTAAAAAACGGGAAATTTAGCATGCAAACTGGTGATGAGACGAACCAAGCTGTACACCATATAGGAGCAAACTACGAGGTAGTGGAAACAGAATCGACTCATGATGTAAATAAGCCTGTTACAAGTCAAGATCTAGATATCCCCTATAGCACTGAGAAAGAAGATAACTTTGATAAGGAAGCATCTCCAGCTGGCTTGATGAATTGCAGCAAATATGAGGAAATACTTAATAAAACGTACACGACAGGACGTAAAAGAAAAGTTGCAGATCAAAACCCGGCAATCAGAAAGATTCGCGCTAATACTAAGCAAGATTACATAAGTATTGCCGGGAAAGAAGTCAAAAGTAAACCTTTTAACGCCAACTTCAACTGCAAATGCACGAAAAAATGCACTGAAATACTATCTGTAGCTGAAAGAAAAGCAGAATTTGATAGATTTTGGAATTTAGGAAGTTTTCAAGGCCGCTGTGCCGAGTTGCAACTGTGTGTTAAGGAAGAAAATAAGAAAAGATGCTACGCGTTACAATCGAAAACTAAACGAATTTACACCAGGAAATATTTCTTACTGAATAAAGAAGTTTGCAAAGTTGCATTCCTTAATACTTTTGGAGTAAGCGCGTCTAGGGTAGACAAGGCTTTGGCAAGAAAACGAAACAATGAAACGATAGATAAAAGAGGAATCGAACAAGGGGGTAAAAATGCGATCAGTTCTGATAAACTGAACGCAATGAGAAACTTCATTTCAAGTTTAGTTAATTCATCGAATTATTGTACAGAAGATGGAATGGCTTATTTACCGCCAAATATAAAGTTGCCAGCTTTATACGCCATGTATAAGGAACAACATGAAGATGTCGTTTGTTTTTCAAGGTTTAGACGGTGTTTCGTAAACGACTTCAACTTGAAATTAATAACAACATTGCCAGAAGTCAACGTGCCAGTTTATCAAAAAAGCGACTATTCTCAAGATGAAGTTATAAATAACAGTATAGATAACATTGAAACTGACGATGAAATAAACAAAGCTGTTTACTATTTAGGAGCAAACTATGATGCAGTAGATACGGAAACAGCTCGACAAATAGAAAACATTATTATAAGTCAGAGTCCACGAGACACCTCAAGCACCGTCATAGAAGACAAGTTTGTTGGGAAATCACTGTCAACTGATGTTACGCCTGTGGATGGTAAAAATTGTAAAGAAAGACCCAAAAAAGGCCGACCAGGACGCAAAAGAAAAATAGCAGACCAAAACCAGGGAATAACAAACTATATACAGTTTCTAAAAAAAAGGAAGTTTATCATTTGAGGCCAATTGAATTCGTCACTGAACGAAATGCGCTGTAATTCTCCAGTAGCTGAGATTAATTGATTTTTAAAAAGATAAACTTCTGAAGGCTGCAAGTGTGTCAAGGAAGTACACAAAAAACGTGTTACTCATCAAAATCAAGATACAAACGCAACTATAAAAGAGAGGTTGTAGGTACTAATTTTGAAATAAATCATTAGCATAACCTAATACTGATGGACTTGTAAGTGGCCTTTACTCTCCTAAGTCTTGCTGAGTTGCAGCCGCTATTCTCCAGAACTTATTTACCCAGCCATCAGTTAATTTCCATGTATACCCAACTTACTGTATTTTCGAATCATGGCAGCTATTCCTATTTAAATAGTTTTTTTGCTCGTTTTAAAGAAAGGATAGTCTATGCATAGCTAGGTATGCTATTCGTTTGATTAAGTTTATTTTGATAGTTGATTGCAATGCAATTGAATTATAAATATATTTTTAATATCTTTATTTTGTCAATCTTATGTTCTTCTGTTTTTAATGTATAAACAATGTTAGTTAATAAATAATAATATGTTGACTTGATAAATTTATTATTATTCTGATTTATTGTACAGTCAACAGCAAAAATAGATAGTGATAATGAATCAAATTTTTTTTTATGAATGGAAACTACGTAAAACATTGATCACAAGCAGCATAATATATCCATTATAATGAATGCAATATCTCATTTATAATCTGAGTAGTTTATTAAGCTTCATACTTTACGTAAAATCATCAATTTTGGCACGTTGAATTCACTTACTTCTGCGGTTGACTGTACACAATACACAGGAACAAAAAAAGATATTTGAATGTTCAGAAACCTTTCTTTCTTTCCTAAAAAGTTACTAGTAGCACAGCACAACAGTATCTTTTTGTAACCTTATATTGGGTTTGTGGTTTTTCCACAATACCTATACCTCACAAAAATAACACATTCACATTTTCTTGCATAATTGGCAAAAACATCTGCTAGGGTACCTAAGTACCTAACTTTGCTTAGTTCATTCCTTTCGATGACAAATAATTGCGGGCCAAGTACCTTGAGTGGGTTACCTACTTTTTCGCTCGCGCTGTCAAAGTCTGTTGTCTTCGCCCATACAAGTAATATTTGTTTTGACTGACATTATTTATTTTTAGTTTAAAAGATAAAAAGGTTGGCAGAAGCTGGCTCCCAATTTGTTATAAACTGTTTAATCAAAACTTACTTAACCAATAAAGTACAAAGATTACTTACTTTAATAATACAAAAAACATGCGTAAACAAGAACATGCTTATAGTAAGTACATCTATTCAGTCTTTTCTATTATTTGACTTCAAATTGATTCAACAAATGCTCTCTTACCTTCCTCTTAAAGGTCGGTTTACTATCACACACCTTTATTCGTGTGGTAAACTATTAAATACTTTAGGCGCAAGATAACTGTTTGTACGCTCACCGTAGTAGTTGATTATTTTATGTATGAATAAAGCCCCTTTTCTTACATTCCTGGTAGTTCGTGAATGAGTCACCAGTACCTTAAACCTTACCTCTCATGAACTGGCAACATTTTACATTTAACAAATAAATTATTACAATCCTTCCTATAACTGTCTTTTGTTTTTTCATTTACAAGGGTTTTCATAAATCTAATTTGGAGATGCTTTATTCTATTATGATAAGTTTTGAATGTACGTCCATATGTTCCCAGCCCATAAAGCACTGAATCCGCGAGAGCGTAGTATATGGTATAAAGCGTCGCCGTGTCCGTGAAGAACTTCAAGTGGTGGAACTTAGCAAGTATAGATCTGAGCTATTCACACACTATATATACATGTTTAGTCCAGGAAAATCTTGTATCATCATAGAACGCATCGTCACTTACCACTCGGCCCCTGACTCTTATATCTAATTTCGCTGTACTGTCACTTAAATTTTTTTGAACCTTAGCGCTTTGGATTGGGTTCCAGAATTTCTTGTTTGACATTTTTTCTCCAATGCTTGTCCAATGAAATTCTGTGCGAGAGTCAGGCCCCAGGTGTATTTCCGATCAAATGTTCAAATGACTGTCTACTCTGCTATTTAAAATACCATACAGATAAAAAAATGTACCTAGGATGATGATATATAGCCAGGAACAAAGTCGAAAGCCTTTTTGAAATCCAAGAAACGGCAAAACACTGCTAGCCATCGTGCCAAGTGTCAAGACGTATGTACACAATGCAGTAAGTCACAGAGAATTAAACCCAGTAATCGTAAATTACTTGTAGGTGTTACATGTAGGTAACTACTCTTATACCATTTTGGAGTAGTTTTTGTTAAATTCAACCACATGTCTACGTTGTATACCGTGAGTCTCATTAAAATATATTATAACTTGTCAAGTTCATTCCCTAAACTGAGCGTAGGGAGCAATTCCGTAATATTATCTTTCATTTCCAGCCAGTCAGTGGTTAAGTAGAGTTTATCATGAGTTGCTTAAAGATATAGTTCCTGTCCCGCCACGCCGCTAGCCGCTAGCGTTCTTTGGGATGCGCGTGGTGAGCGACTATAACTGCTCCGGTACCATTCTGGATAAATGGTAGTGGGTTATGCCACGGGCTACTCTCCTATGAGTACCATAAGGTGTAATGCATTGTGCTTTGTGGCGGCAGGACCTACCGCAGATGGTTCTGGTACACTTCACGGTGTGCTAGGAATAGTGTGCCCTTCTGCATAACCGAGAGGTTGGTCGGGGGGCCACTAAAATAAATCTCAGTAGTTGGAAGGGGGTGTCCCGCCACGCAAAACGAATGCTAGGCGACAGTAGGGGAAGGCTCTGCGAACGTGTACACTATGAATGGGGGTTCATACCACTGGTAAAGCCCTAAACTCATTGCGTAGGTCCTGGCCAGCGGTATTTTTAGGCGCTTTCCACATAGAGCAACTTAAGTTGAGGCAACTGACAAATTTACGTTTACGCTTGTTTAATGGCAATCCGTTAGTAACTTTTATAGCTGAGTTGCTCAATCTACACGATTGTGCAACTCTACTTAAATTGTGGAATGAACTCCCTGCCGAGGTTTTCCCGATGAGTTATAGTAGCTCTTCAAGAGGGGTTTGAAAAGGTTTTTGCATTGTCGACAACGCGCGAGTGATACCCCTGGTGTTGCACTTGGTCCGCATGCTTGATTGTCACCGACGTGGTATAAAAAAAAGAATAGCGTTCAGTGTGACGATGGATATCGAAGAAGCAGCATTTGTTTTCATTTTATTAAGTCGTCGCCGTCGACGTACGAGTACCTACTCGTAATAAACTAACTTAGTCATCGATTACAGCAACTGAAAACTGTTGACGATCACTGGAACTCGAAACTCGGGTTGCTAATTGCTATGTGTGGTCTGTCCTATTGAGATATACGTAAACAGCTAGTTGCCTGTTGCTGCAATAATTGCTCCATGTGCAAAGCGCCTAGATGACCGGAACCAGTAGCAGATCTGACGTGAAATATACTCATAAGGAACATTCCCTACAGGCGCGCGACAGTGGCGAGCTGTACTGCGAGACGTGCGACAAGCGCTTCGCGTCCGTCGCGACGTACCGGCAGCATCTGCGCGTGTCGCGGCGACACGTCTCCGAGACTGAGTTTAGGTGAGTACGGAAGACAGGTCAATCTTAACATAACCATTGCAAACTAGCTCTTATGCATCCTATGCGTGTGTACAACAACAGTCAACAGTCTCGTGGTGTTGACGTCCGCCCTCATGGTGTAGGATACGGGTGATACTCTATCTGAGGGTGCGACTTTTCAACACGCTCAAGATGGTTCCTACTTATCAACGAAGAATCGGTAAAACTAATGTGTCAATGAAACCTGCTACAATTCCTAAAAGATCGATTGGAGAAATGGAGACAATTTCACTGCTGAAAACCTACCTGCTTAGCCTTACTTGGATCAGGAACTTTAATAAAGTGAAGAAAAGGGGATCCGCCAAAATCATCCCAGATTATAGAGTTATAATAACAGTAGAAATATTGAATAGTATCGTTATTTCCAAATTCGGTGGCTTACATAGTTTTTTTGCCCGGTGAAGTTTCATAGGCGCTAGATGTGAAAATAACATTTTTTAAAAAAGACTGCATCTTTATGTGGTCTGTGCTCAACCTATGTTGATAACCTGGGTACAGGTAACTAAAACATTTTTTTTAAATATTCAATTCTCCATACAAAATGACCGGTCAGATCGAGTTAGTAAAAAAAAGTTGATTTGTATACCAGTTTTTGACTTCGACATAACATTTAAATACATAGACATGTTAACATGCGTACGTTTCGGCTTCATAGGGTACTTACTAAACACCATGTTATACGTAAGTATATATTTTTAATTCGAAGTGGATTATTGAAAACAAAAATTAAAACAAACCTAGACCAAATATTAAATAGTACTCTCAGCTTGTAAACACGTAAAAATAGCAAAAATCGTCTCACATCAATCTTAATTAATGACCTCTAAGGCACTTATTCGTATCATATTTTATTTTCTATGAAGGTATATAGCTACAAATATATGATGTTATCGTTAGTTAATGCAGATTCAGATTCATTTATTGCAAGTCACATGTTAGATATGATGTTACAGGGTATATAAGGTACAGTGACGCCCTGCAAGGGCACAGCAAACATTGGATGAGAGGCAACTATTGCCTATTTACTTAAAATATACTCAAAATACCAATAAATTCAATTCGAATACAATTATTATAAATATGTCATTCAAAAATAAACACATTATTACTTTATAAGTCTATCATTAAATAAATTAGAATAAAAATTATGGTAACACTTTTTTAACTAGAAACTTTTAGAAAGCAGATACCATTTAATTAAATCAAATTAAACAGTACAATATATATTTTTTTAAATTAAACTATAAATCGGTCAAAAAATTCTGAAATATTATAGTAACACTTTTCTGTTAAGAAATCTTTGAGGTGACAATTAAACAAGGATGCCTTTTTTATATTTTTAAGATGGTTTGGAATATGATTATATATTTTTATTGCCATGTAATGAGGGCTACCTGAGACAATTTTCATGTTGGTGATTGGCTTGTTAAATTTATTTTGATTTCTATTATTTCTTTTCGGAAGAGTTTCGATTGGGGAGTATAATTCGAGTGCGTTACTTCAGCAGGAAAGTAGCTTCTAGAGTGATTTGAGTGGAACGTATAATTAGTGAGATCTATGCTGTGGATGTGCGCGGCATAAAAAATTAGTGGGCGTTGTGGTTTTGGAAAAAAATGAAAAAAACGATTCCTGCTGCAGTAACGTTGTTCTAGCAGGAAAATTCTAAACGAATGATCGAAGAGAAAAATGTTGTACGTTGGCAGATAGCTTACTTCTGGGGAAACATGTGCGCCAAAAATATAATATGTGGGGCTTCAGGTTTTCGAAATATTGCGTTTCCTGCTGGGGTAACGTTTTGCGGAATCGTGTTTCTCTCAAACCATGGCATGTGCGTCTCTTTAATAAACATTCACTTGTAGCTCTTGATTTGTGCTTGCGGCACATATAATAAGATTTTGAAAATTATTCTTACATTTTCAGTAATTAAGGTGTCTCTATAATCTGAAAAAAAAATCACAGCGCCTAAATGAGAAACTGTATCAACTCGCTGAAAACTGCATTCGATTCCGCTTTACACATCTAATGGTCAGAAAATGTTTCAAAACTTTACATACATGCTTTATCGAATAAGAGATCGAAATAACAAAACCACCGGTACATAACTTTGACGTCAAAATATAAGAAATCAGTTCATCCTGAGATAAGTGAGTGTTAACCAAAAAACAGTGAGTTTCATAAAATAACACTGTGAAAATTTTCAGCCTCCAATGTTTCGTATTTATAGAGAAATAAACAAAAATCAAAACCTTTCAACAACGACTGATTATCCGACCAAATTCGAATGACTACGAAAAAACGACGGCTTCATACATATGGATGACCTTCTTTACTGGACGTATTACACTAAACTCTTGCCCGTACAATTGCGTTCAATCGGTTTTTGGCAATAATTAGAACCTCATCTTAGATTAGAGTAAAATTTAAAAATATGAATGAAAGCTTATACCTATGAGCCTATATGAAAGAGCTTAATTTTAAATTGAAATTCTCATTTTATCCTCTTAATTTATGTTCTTAAAGTAAGTATGGCTTCGCCGGCCAGCTTATAGTATCAGCACCAAACCCGTAAAGACACCTTAAAGTATCGATATTAGATATCAGTATTTGGTTCCCTTTATTTCTCATGTAGTCATTTATGTCCGAATAGGGTATTTTGACAACATCGTCAGATGCTCAAAAATTATTTTATGAATGTAATCAAAAATACATGAAAAAGGGGTCTTTAAGGGCCTTTTGTTTACTCATGTACAGTTCATTTTATAGCCCTTTAAACTTGGTTAGGAAATTTATAGAAACATTTGTTAAGAAACCACATTTCTAAACGCAAAATTTAATATAGCTGCCGAACGAATGTTTTGCAGAATGCAAGGAAATAGACAGCAAATGACGTCATTTGACGGCAGCAGTTTGTAGCTAGCGTTTTGGGCAAGTCCAAAAATATGTTTTGTTGCGATTGAAATAATTTTTTTTTCAATGTTTCTATAAGACCTCAAAAAAAAGTCAAATCTCCTATTCTCTTATTGCGTAATAATAGTTTGTAATTAAATCAGGTTTCAGTGACAGAAAATAATCACCGGAAAACCTACTTCACATAGTTTTGTTTGCCCTACCCCAAAAGTGTAATTCATAGCCGCGTAGGGACGACGCGGCTTGCGAGCTGAAGCTGGCCGCGTAGGGACGACGCGGCTTGCGAGCTGAAGCTGGCCGCCGGCCAGCAAGCGGAAGCTGTGGAGATGACTGAAAGCCGTCTAAGACGATTGGCACGCGCGGAGTTCTGCAGCGCCGGAGGCATCAAAGCCACGGATTTACTTGCCTGCGCAAGGAACTTATTTCCTTTCAATACTTACCTACATTAAGCACCAAGTTGGATTTTGGTAGAAATGAAACAATTGTAATATAAAATCAGATAATATTTATTAAAACATTACTCAAAGGTCATTTTACAATTTGAACAGAACACTAAGCTAATTTCGTACTAGCTGCTTTTTGTAGATCAGCGCGTTCAGGCAAACAAAGACAAACAAACTCTTCAGCTTCAAGATATTAATAGTAATTTGACATATCAAGTTCGGGCAAGTTATCATTCGGAGAAATTATGTTTATGGTAAAAAACATCATGAGATGTTATATAATGAATAAAAATATTTTAAGACAACCTTTATATCGATATTTAGAAATATGGGTAGGAACTTATAATATTCGGACTATTCGGAGTAGGTATAAACTTTCTGTTTAATAAGGGTAACCCTTTAATATATTGGGAATTAAACTCATACGTGATATATTTAGAATTTTAAACTGTTGATAACCTGTAAATGATTTTCATGTGAGGAACTGCTTATAATTAGATTCTTAAACTGCACTCGTTCTTCAGACAAAAACAACCCATGAAAATTCTTTGTCAGTTAGCGATAGAGTTGATGTGCCCGTACGCCAATAATTTCCCTTTAATTTGGTTGAATTGAGTTTTTCTACTTCAGTGTACTTAGCCAAAACTATCTTGTGAGTAAGTTAAGAAGGTCATCGATATGTATGAAACTGTCGCTTTTTCGTAGTCGTTCGAATTTGGTCGGATAATCAGTCGTTGTTGAATGGTTTTGATTTTTGTTTATTTCTCTATAAATACGAAACATTGGAGGCTGAAAATTTTCCCAGTGTTATTTTATGAAACTCACTGTTTTTTGGTTAACACTCACTTATATCAGGATGAACTGATTTCTTATATTTTGACGTCAAAGTTATGTACCGGTGGTTTTGTTATTTCGATCTCTTATTCGATAAAGCATGTATGTAAAGTTTTGAAACATTTTCTGACCATTAGATGTGTAAAGCGGAATCGAATGCAGTTTTCAGCGAGTTGATACAGTTTCTCATTTAGGCGCTGTGATTTTTTTTTCAGATTTTAGAGACACCTTAATTACTGAAAATGTAAGAATAATTTTCAAAATCTTATTATATGTGCCGCAAGCACAAATCAAGAGCTACAAGTGAATGTTTATTTAAGAGACGCACATGCCATGGTTTGAGAGAAACACGATTCCGTAAAACGTTACCCCAGCAGGAAACGCAATATTTCGAAAACCTGAAGCCCCACATATTATATTTTTGGCGCACATGTTTCCCCAGAAGTAAGCTATCTGCCAATGTACAACATTTTTCTCTTCGATCATTCGTTTAGAATTTTCCTGCTAGAACAACGTTACTGCAGCAGGAATCGTTTTTTTCATTTTTTTCCAAAACCAAAACGCCCACTAATTTTTTATGCCGCGCACATCCACAGCATATATCTCACTAATTTTACGTTCCACTCAAATCACTCTAGAAGCTACTTTCCTGCTGAAGTAACGCACTCGTATAATTCAGAATGATTTCTAACAAACTTGCAGGATTCCAGAATATAAATAGAAGTAAGGGTCAGCAATTGGTGTTTTACAAAATAATATCTACATGAAGTCATTTGGTCAATGTTTGTAAGTATCCTGACACATTTCTTTTGTAGAATGAATGAATGATGCAAGAGGATTAAGTGTCATTTATACATGTAGTGCCTGTGAAGCTTTACCGGGCAGAAAAACTATGTTAGCCACCGAATCTGGCAATACTGCAATAGCGATACTTCCCAATATTTCTCCTATTAATACTTTACAATCTGAGATACATTTCTTTTGTACCGGGCTTGGGGTTTTTTGTATGGTATTTAGGGGATGTCCTTTAGGTAACTTATTTCATCCTATTATTGTAATATCTCTTCTCTGAGAAGGTATTTTGTTCCAGTTTTATCTGTAATGACTGCGGCAAGAAGTTCGTGAGCAAGACGCGTCTGCGCGACCACGTCGACTGGGAACATCTTAATAACATTAAGTTCCGCTGCCAACTCTGCAACAAGGTATGAAGAAGTTGTTAACAACACCCTAACACAGAGATTGTTGTGATGGTTTTTTTTTAACATAGATTTTTGTGATGTTGTTTCAGCCGTTTAAGTGCCACACGTCGCTGTACGTGCACATGCAGAACGTGCATAGAAATAAGAAGAAAGAGAATCTCTGTCACATCTGTGGCAAGTCTTACCAGGTGAGAACATAACACATTTTACATAACTTATAAAGCAAATTTTGCCAAATAACAAAAATAAATTAGTTTCTACGTTGAAGGTAGTTTTCCGTTAAAACGACCGAGAACGACGTTTAACAATGTATTTTTGACATAATATAATAATATGTCATAGGTATATCAATGTTTTTTCCACACGCTGGATATAGCACGTCATACAATTCATGAAATTAAAGCTCATAACATAGCACACGTGACATCCTGCCTTCTGTCTTTTTCTGACATGTATGAGTTTAAGGAGTGTGCTTCGAATGATGTTAAGAAATTATTCCAGCTTATTCCACCCTCACCTTTCCACTCCCGTACCACGCGTGCTGGACTACGGCGTCATCCACATACAATTCAGCATTGTTGGCCCGAACTAAAAGGTTCTTGTAATTCGAAGGTCATTGAGTTAACATGATAAATGTTTGTTCTCAGAACGCAGCGAAGCTAAAATACCACATAGTGGCAATGCACACCAGCGAGACCCCGTACCAGTGCGTGCAGTGCGCCGCCGCCTTCGGGTGGTACTCCAGCCTCTACCGCCATGTCAGGGAGGTGCACTACAAGGTACTGTTTTCGGTTGAATACTTTATTGTATAGGTGGGGAGCGGTGCACTACAAGGTACTGTTTTCGGTTGGATACTTTATTGTATAGGTGGGGAGCGGTGTACTACAAGGTACTGTTTTCGGTTGGATACTTTATTGTATAGGTGGGGAGCGGTGTACTACAAGGTACTGTTTTCGGTTGGATACTTTATTGTATAGGTGGGGAGCGGTGTACTACAAGGTACTGTTTTCGGTTGGATACTTTATTGTATAGGTGAGGAGCGGTGCACTTCAAGGTACTGTTTTCGGTTGGATACTTTATCGTATAGGTGGGGAGCGGTGCACTACAAGGTACTGTTTTCGGTCAGTTGCTTTATTGTATAGGTGGGTAGCGGTGTACTACAAGGTACTGTTTTCGGTTGGATACTTTATTGTATAGGTAGGGAGCAGTTCACTACAAGGTACTGTTTTCGGTTCGATACTTTATTGTATAGGTGGGGAGCGGTGCACTACAAGTTACTGTTTTCGGTTGGATACTTTATTGTGGTGGGGAGCGGTGCACTACAAGGTACTATTTTCGGTTGGATACTTTATTGTATATGTGGGGAGCGGTGCACTACAAGGTACTGTTTTCGGTCAGTTGCGTTGTTGTATAGGTGGGGAGCGGTGCACTACAAGGTACTGTTTTCGGTCAGTTGCGTTGTTGTATAGGTGGGGAGCGGTGCACTACAAGGTACTGTTTTCGGTCAGTTGCGTTGTTGTATAGGTGGGGAGCGGTGCACTACAAGGTACTGTATTTGGTCGGTTGATTTACTGTATTAATAGGTTGGGAGCATCGTTGTAAGTAATTCAACTCGGAACTCGTGTGTGTGTACAAATCTGGCCAGAACCATCTTTGTTTCCAATCAGTAAATTAGACCTAAAAACGTAATGCGAATACACCAAAATTTGCAATGAATCACGATGCACACACGCGCGCTATGGCCGGGCCGGGTGAAATGTTGGTGACGGCCTCTTGAAATAAATATTGATAAATTAATAAAGAAAAGACAGAACAAAGAAATGTCAAATAAAACTAAGAGCTTAAAATTAAAATGTTAATACATTATATCTAATAATTTATTTCTAATTAAAAATATCGTAAATTACGCTGTTACTTATAACTCGTCTATTATAAACACTTTTCCAAAAGATATTTTTGAGTCTAGTTTCAAAACTTCCACAAGGTACGCTGGTATACACACCACGCTTAGCTAAAGTGCCACATAACGTTAGCGACACGATTGGCGCAGTGTGCTGCAGCACGGTTTCTCGCATCGACTTCTGTAGTGTCCCGGGTTCGATTCCGTCGTGTCAATTCAGGTAATGATCTGTTCTAAATAAGCGTGGCTAAATGTGCTGTGTAACTGAATAAGAAAAATGTCATCAATAATGTACCACATTTAAAGCAAAATAAACATATTCTATTCTATTCTATTGGGTCTGAATGTGCTGAAAGACGCCCTGGCTTAATTCCTTGTCTGATACCTCGTAACACATGGATATTATACTTACTTCGAGACCATGCCAAATGATTTGTTGTCTGGCACATATTCATTAGAGTTGAGGCCCACTGGGCTATTACTAGTCTCGGCCACAAATTGCGGACGAGATTTTTTATTCAATTACTAGCATTAAGGCAAGCTTCAGGGTCAATTTACACTGTACGAGCAAGCACGTACATTGCTCACATCAGCATTATTTCGATCTAGTTTCGTAAACGCGCTTTAGTTATTTCACCAAATATACAAATCAGTTCGTTTGCATCCGCCTATCAATTAAGTCGCGCGTTCTCACCTTACCATCAAAATCCATCTAGCTCAGACAAGTTCATAATACAAGCTTATCTTATTTTACAAACAATTTACATCAACCTTATCATATAGTTGGCCTGTTGGCCATGACTGGCCTGTTGGCGCAATGGCAGCGATCCTGCCTTTAGCCCCGGAGGTCGTGGGTTCGATCCCCACCCATGACAAATATTTGTGTGACGAACATTTATATTTGTTGTGTGTCTGGGTGTTATTATCTATTTAAGTATGTATTTAGAAATATTTAAGTATGTTTATCAGTCTCTGACGCCCATATTACAAGCTCTGCTTAGTTTGGGGTCAGATGGTCTTGGTGTGAATTGTCCCAGATATTTATTTATTTATAGTTGCGGCATCCCCGTACACACACCGAGACGCGACGCGGTGTGAGTTGACCCTAACTAATCATTGCGCCAACGGGCTGAACAATAATGCGGATTTACTTCTTTCACAGATGAAACTACAACCGAAGAGAATGAGAAAAGCAAAGAGGACAGACATCCCTCCCCTCCCCCTCGCGATGCCCCCGCACGAACTCGCGCCCCCGCCGCAACTTCTATAGCAACAAGCAGTTTCGAAATCATTTCAATCAGGAATCGAACTGGCGCGCACAAAATTACAAGAACATTGACAGAATATAAACCCATATTATATGCTAAATGGGGTAGTTGGAGGCAAGTTGGATGTTGCTGCCGTTAATGGAACACTCTTCTGAGTGTGCCCACACTTTGAAGAGTTTTATTTTAGTAGGTGGTGAACCTACCACCGTTATTATCCCTTGGGTTGCCCGGATTTGTTTTTGTCAATAATTCTAATGAGATTTGTGTAAGATGTCATTAGAATATCATGCTCAAATTGCTTGCAAAGCAAAAATACAAAAATAAAAGATTTTTCAGTATTAAATACCTAGTTTTATTGACTATCACATTCTCATTTCTTACGGTACAGCTAACCTAAAGCATACGTAACAAATACTTGAATCCAGAATTATCCAGGATCATTGTTTTTGATTCCAAATTATCAAGACCTATGTTACATACAACAAACATCAGGTACCGGATAATTCTTCATGTAAATTTTTGTTTATTCTGTTAGTTTTTGTTTAAAGAAGGATGTTAAATATCAGTAAGGTCAATGCGGGGAAGTCCGTCAGTGGGGTAACTACGTATACCCTTACGTTAGGTTCATTTTTGAACAGATACGTTTGTGACAGTTAGTTTGATAAAACAGCACGAGATTTTTGTTCAAACTATACGACAGATGGCGCTAGGTGTCGTTTTCATGCAATAAAATCGTTACGTGTTTTTAGTTGGGCTATCACGTTGAAGACAAGTGAAGCGTTCTGTGTTCAAAGTGAAAAAAAAAATTCAAAACCAAGTATTATTTCTAAGAAAAGCTGGTAAGTGTATGGTTTACATTACTTACTGTAGATTTGTGAAGTTTAGTTTGATTTATAACGTCAATTTATAGAAATATTCCTAGTGATCAGATTCTAACCTCTAAATTCAATAGTGGGGGAAGCCCGTATAGTCTGTAAGGGAAAGTCCGGCATATGCCGGTCTTGCCCCTGATCAGATGTCGTAAACATTTTGGTGTACCGAACGGTAGTTGCGTAAATGAAATAATTTTAAGTAATATTAGGAAATTAACGGCATTAAAATCGTCAGAATTTTAACTTAAATTTAATCGCAACTATGGTGAATGACAGAAAACAATTATAACAAATATATTTTTAATAAAAGTCAACTTATAAATTTCTTTCTAGGTACAAATGTAAAACGAAAATGGTGCGCCATTATAAAAGGAAGACAGAAAAAGCTTCTTATTCAAAAGAAAAGCTACAAGATGCCGTCCGTGCTGTCAGAAACGGCGAGTTAAGCGGATACAAAGCAGCCCGAATTTTCGATATTCCAAGAATGACCATAATGGATCATGTGAATAAAAAAAGAGTCAAATCGACCACCCTAGGAAGATGCACAGCTCTTCCTCAAGAAATAGAAAAAAAACTTGCATCATATCTGCATACCATGGAAAAATACGGCTTTGGATTGAGCAGACAAGAGGTGCTAGAAATAGTTGGTCATTTTGTGAGTTTGAATGGCATACCAACACCATTCAAAAATGGAAAGCCAGGTGATGACTGGTTCAGGGCATTTAAAGAACGTAATAATTTATCTGTCAAAAAACCACAAGCTGTAGAGTACGCTCGAAAAAAGGCCGTGGACCCTTTCATCATTTACCCATATTTCGATTTACTCAAAAAAACTATTGAAGAATTGGGGCTGAATGACAAGCCAAGTGCAATTTGGAATCTGGATGAGACATCTTTTTCGAAAGATCCATCCAAAACAAAAATAGTTGGCCGTAAAGGTCACGCAGCAACTAGACTCATTGCCAGTCCTGGCAAAGATAACACTACTGTCCTCCTAGCTGCAAATGCGGTTGGAGAAAAATTACCACCGCTAATGATCTTCAAAGGGAAAAACGTGTGGGACTCGTGGACCTCTCCTCATGCATATCCGAACAAAATATTTGCTGCAACTACAAACGGCTGGATGGAAACAGAAGTTTTTGATTTTTTTTTCAAAAAGTCTTTTATACCCGCTCTTGGCAAGCAACGCCCATTATTGCTTATATATGATAGGCACTCAACACACGTTGGACTCAACGTAATTGAAGAGGCAAGTAAAGAAAATGTGACAATTCTTAAATTGCCAGCTCATACGAGCCACGTGCTGCAACCCTTAGACTTAGCGGTAATGAAGTCTTTTAAAGATCGCTGGGACCCCTTATTGGTCAAATGGCAAAGACTAAATATAGGGGTACCTCTCCCAAAAAGTGAGTTTTCGCGTCTGATTGGCACAGTATGGACCCAATAGACCCGGTTGTTTTGCGCCATGGCTTTCAAAAAGCTGGCATTTACCCGCTCAATAAAGACGTTGTTCAAGAGCATCAGTTCGATTGTCTCAAGTTAAAAAAATGGAAGGAATCCAGTCAAAATGCAAATTCACCAATAACTAATGACCATGCCATTGCTTTAACTGACCGACATCTTTCTGAAGAGAACCCAGGAACTTTAATATCTATAGTTCTCGATTTTATTAACAAAAACAATGTATCGATTGGTTCTGCTTCCATGATTAATGATGAATATAACCATCCTACTAAAAACCATCAAACCAGTGCAACCAACCAGCTGTCAGCAATCAGTACCATCAGTTTTGAAGAATTACTATTAAGTAAAGTAAAAAAAGGTGAAACTGCAAAAGTAACACGGCGAAAGGTAGCACCCGGTGCTGAAGTCATTACACACACTGATGTGATACTGCGAAAGAGATTAGAACAATCGAAGAATATCAAAACAAATAAAAACTCACACACAGGTAAACTGCAAGCAAGACCATCAAGCTCTTGTAACGTAACGTTTTCGAGTCAAACAAGAAATGACAGCCAGGCTAGACCATTTTCTGCCCAAACACCGGATGATATTCCCAACTGTTTAAAAGATCAAAGAAAAGATGCAAATAAGATTCAGATTTTATCTGACATCCTTATCGCGGAGTCCACAGAGACCTATTTTGAAAACAAAGCTCTTGTGAAACCGGGAACTTCTGGAATAAATTCAAAAAACGCAAAAAAACGCAAAACTACTAGTTCCTCATCATTCCAGCCCTCAAGCATGAAAGGAAAAGGCATTGGGAAAAAAACCTTTGGAAAAGAAAACAAACCTCGTACGAACACTGCGTCTTTTACAGATGAAAAACCTATTAAGTTACATAGGAAAAAACCAATTGCACCATCATCTCATAGTTCAACAACTAGCGTATCAGGTTCTATCAGCAGCCACAGTGATTCTGATATTTTAGATGCTGTTTCAGATGAAGAATCGGACCAGGCTTATGAGACCGAAAAAAAAGCAAACACTAAAACACATGCTTTATATAAAGAAGCAGAAAAAAAAAAAATGCCACCTCGCTTAATAACAAGACAGAAAGAACTTTCTTTTGATACTGATGAGGATGAAAATCGTGGTCGTGTTCCTGAGCTGAATGTCGGCTTGCGTCGTGGTGATGCTAAAATACCAAATTCACAGCCTACCATGCCTAGGTATAATATCGGAGACCATGTCATAGTGCGATATGACACCAAAACTAAGTGGACATGTTATGTAGGTATCATTGAAAATATTTTTTCACAAAATAAAAATCCCTATTGTATTAGATTTTATAAAACGGTTAAAAAACCGAAACTAATTTTTAAGTGGACGAATAAAATTGATTGCGATGAAGTTCCTGAAAATTTATTTGTAAAAAAAGTTGAAATATTACCAGCCTCGTCAAAATCAAATGATTTTTTGCTACGCAATCTCGATGATGCAATAGTCTTTACTTGAGTACGATAAATTACAATTCATTCAGGTTAAAACTACTCTATTAGATATGTTCTGCTTTTCTTATTGTATCTTAACTTCTGTAAGTTTTTTAACCTGTTTAATTATTAAGTATATGTGATAGTAAGCTGCCAAAAAGAAAGTATTAAGTAAGTGTTAATAAGAATTGCCGATAATTATAGAACAATGTAAGAAATTATAATTATTTTCTTTAATTGTTATAAATCCTGTACGTAGGAGTGATAATAAATGACTGATTATTAACAATTAAAAGTTATTAATTTTATAATTACAAAGAAACATAAGTAATGAGTATTGTTTTTTTTGTTATTTTATTTTGTTTTTTTATGTGATGATTTTGCCCACTAGTCGCCATTAAAAAGTATAGGCCGTTTTCAATATATTTTTCATCTTGTTGCTTAGCTATGCCAAGTTTTTATGCTCAAAGTGGCCACTTTTCCTGTACTACTCGACATAACGAAACAATAGGATGAAACATTTAGAAGTGGAAGTTAAATTTTAGAGTTATTTTCTGTTAGATGAGAAATAAATATTTTTATAATAAAACTATTGAAGTTCAACTGTTTATAATATATATTTTTAATAAAACTATTGAAGCCTAACGGTTTATGTGATTTATGCGATTTATGCATTGTCTTTTGAAATAAATAATTATATGGATCATAAATATTTTTTACTTGGTACATTTATTTGTGTTTATTTATAGGTTGACAGCCCCTGACCTTACACTTATGACGGACTTGCCTCACTTTACAATTATAGCAATATAAAACACGATTACAGTCTTGTATCTTAGACGTTAAGGTTTATATTTAAATGACATTTAATTTCAAATCGATTTCAAATACGCATAATTATACGTTAATCTATAGAATCAAAGATTACAAAAGTCGTCGACGGACTTACCCCAAAAGCCTGGGGAAGTCCGTCTATATGCCATGTTTTAAAAAATGCTTTTATTTTTAAAAATAAGCGGAGAAAGTTTTATTACAACATAACATATTATATAATACATTATCTTTTCTTTACTACTTTTAATCAAAATGAAATTAGAGTTAAAATTAAGGTGTAAATATGTTTATGGTTTATTAATTCCCAATAAAGTATTCCGGACTTCCCCGCATTGACCTTACTTCAAACCTCATTATGGATTTTCACACATCGTTTTTTTAAGCCTTTGATAATCATACACAAAACAAAACTAAATTCACTAAATTCATCTTTCTTCTTCATCATACATCTTTCTCACCACCCTCAACAACTCCACCAAATTGATTCCATTCTTCGCTGAAATCCCAATCACATCGACTTCCTTCTTCATCATCTCATAATTCTTCCTCGCTTCGGGCAGGTCTATCTTATTCACCACCACACAGTTGGGACGGTTTGATAGCTCTGAACTGTATTGGTTCACTTCGTATGTTAACTCTTGGTATTGTTGGTGAGGATCTAAAGAACCGTCTAGAAGGTAGATCAGGCCTCGACAGCGTTCTATGTGTTGGAGGAATTGGATGCCTGAGAATGGAATATTAATGTTCAGTTTTTGCCACAAGGAATTATAAAGGAAGGATAACTAGGAAAATAATAATTCAACCTTCGTTTTCGGGCAGGATATTCTATCAAAACGCTGTATTAACAAGAATTTCAGTTTGAATAGTGCTATATTGAAAATAATGTTACAAGATTTAGGGTTCGGTTTTAGGAATTCAGTAAGTGCCATCAAACTTAATAACAATGTTTCTACATCAACTTAGAATGTCACTCAAATCAAATCAAATGTGGTCACACCTTTAATGTTTAAAAACAAATTAAATTATCATTTTTACACCCACCTAACCCATAGTTCTTGTGTGAACCGGGAATCAAACCCGGTAAATCCGCTATGGCTACTTGCTCGTAGTCGTCATATGGTACCATTCCTGTAAAAACAATATGAAAATAAAAATAATTTGTATAAATAAACAATAGTAGTTTGTTGTGTAGTGTTAGTACAATTTAGAAAAGTGTGTTTGTAAAGGTGTTTGTTAAGAAAAAAGTGTAGGCAAATGTTTTTTTTTAATACCACGTCAGTGACAATCAAGCATGCGGACCACCTGATGGTAAGCGGTTACCGCAGCCTATGGACACGTGCAACACCAGGGGTATCACTCGCGCGTTGTCGACCCTGCAAAAACCTTTTCAAACCCCTCTTTCAAGAACTCCATACTATACCTCATCGGGAAACCTCGGCAGGGAGTTTAATCCACAATTTAAGCGTCCTCGGAAGGAAACATCTCTGAAACCGAACTGTACGAGACCATTGCGGATTCAGAGTGTGAGGATGAACGCCCTGTCGGTGGCGAGCGGTGCGGTGGTAAAAAGTAGCCGTGGCCATCATATCGAACAGTTCTTCAACAAAACCCGGTATACAAGCGGTAGAACACGCATAGGGAGGCGAAGTCTCTCCTCAGACTTAACGGCTCTAAACCGCTTGTCATTTTGGGATCGTCGAAAATCCGAGTCCTCTGGTCTGAGTCAAAAGAACTGAGTTGATATCCAGGATGTTGTAAGGAAATCAGTTAGGACAGTAGTGTGTTTTTCATTACTTGCATGGATAGCAACTGTCCTATAAGCTTCTTTACCAATATGCGGCCTGACCGTGGAAAAAGGATACGGCGCATCCGCCGGTCGCCAAAGCGATCCCTGAGCGCACCCCGACAAGTTACAGTAACCCAACTTCTGCAGTTTTACATATCGTGTGCGTTTAAGTATGTCAATTGGCAAAATGTGTATTTGACTGTGTTTGTTGTGAGGAATGTGCGAATTCGGAATTGTACGTGTACAATTTTCATTTATAAGAATTTTATTAATTGAAGTAGTGTTATTTAATTTTCTCACTCATATGTGGCCTAAGCGTGTATGCAGCTGTGTTTGTGTAGCTATAAGTGTGAGCGTGTGAAAACAATTCAAAAAAGTGTTTGTAAAAATGATTGTTAATAAAAAGGATAGCCAAAGGTTGTAATTGAATCAGTTAGTGCGTTTTTATTAATTGCATGGATAGCAACAGTTACACAAGAGTGTGAGTGTGTGTGTGTGTGTGTGTGTGTGCATGTGTGTCTAGATGTGTGAGTGTGTGTCTAAATGCCTGAGTATATATTGGGGCTGTCAGTATCTAAGTAAATGTAAGAAAACAATTAATAAAAATGTGTTTGATAAAGAAAGAGTTTTTCTCACCAATATGTGGTCTAAGCGTGGTAAAAGGATAAGGCGCTACCGCCGGCCGCGCCCTAGTGACTGCCCTCAGCAGCGTGCTCTTGCCCGCGTTGGGCGCGCCGACGAGCCCCACGTGCGCCATCGAGCGGACTTCCAGGTGGTACGTGTGGGACTCGCCTTGAGCGCCTATCTCGGCTACGTCCGGGGCCTGGGAACGTTTACAAATTCTTTTTTTTTGATGACACGATTGGCGTAGTGCGTATGTCAGGAAGCGATCTCTTCTCAATTGGCTCGGGTCTGAGAGTGCTCGGAGACGCCCCTGGATTAATCCTTGTCTGGTACCACATAAAAAAATTTTTTGTTATGACTTTACTCTGTCAATTCAATTTTTGTGTATAAAAACAAGATTGAAAAGAGCAACCATCGAGTTTCTTGCCGGAGTCTTCTCGATCGGAAACAACCTCCGAACCGGTGGTAGAGTCTCATAATATTTAATTATGATATTATCTATCATTGTATTATTTTATGTAAGTTTATTTTTATTCAGTATATTTTTGCTACAATGTTTTTTTGTATATGCCTTGTCATAAGTACTTTGGGTGGTTGACCTTGTAGGCATAAGAAAGTGCATTCTACTCTTTTTTGACCAAAAGTTACGTAGGTACATTCGCGTCATCTACTTCTCTTTATGATTACCACTGTGAGTATTATTCTCTAGCTGTTGTACCAAGACTATTTAGGGACTTCAAGGTTGTCATAACAAGCTCGATTTCATTTATAAGTCTATATGAATAAATATATTTTTTACTTTACTTTTACTTTTACTCAGGGATATTTATCTCTACTACGAGACCATGAGTGGTGTGTTGTAAAATTTGTACGGCATCGAGTCTGCGCCATCCAGCGGCTTTTATGGTGCCTGACTTTGCCGCCAGGGGGCGCTGACTTGATGCCACACTAGTTCACGGTGAAGTCATTCGAAGCTCTTTGTGCAACAACTCGCACTAGACACTCAGGCTGTGAATTTATTTTTGCACAGAAAGTAGATATATGTTACAACCACATCTCAGGAGCACCTCGGGTAAAACAGAACGGGATTTAGTGCTAAGCGGTACGCCCCTAAATTCAGTCAAAACCTGCAAATGGTGTTAAAGTCATGAAAATCGGAACGATTGATCTTTAGGCCATACGAATCAATTTGGAGTTATGGCGTCATCTTTTTTTTGTGTGGAATAAAAACCTTTTTGCTCTGAAACCTATGTATATGTGGTATGTGATGAAAGGGCTTACTGAGCTAATTCTGAAAATATATCACACCATTACCTTCTAGTGACTTGTATTAAAATAAAATAAAGTTAATTTTCAGAACATACTAAGTTTGGGCTCCTCCAGATATGATACGGTTCAATATTTTTTTGTAAAATATGCTTCAAATGGTACGTAATATCCTCATATTTATTTAAAAAAATTAAAGTTTACAAAATGTGATAAAATTACGATTAGTTAAAACATATAAAAAAAGTTCAATTTTAGACACTGAGGATTGGGTTTAAAAATTATGAAAAAAAATACTAAAAGTAAAATTTTCAAAAATTCTTTCTTAGGGTTAGATATGGAGGATATAACGTACTATTTGAAGCATGTTTTACAAAAAAATATCAAACCTTTTTATGTCTGGAGGAGCCCTTTCATTAGATACCACACAAATAGGTTTCACAGCAAAAAAAAATTTTCCATACAAAAAAAGATGACGCCATAACTCTTCCCCTTTTTTTCTTTTATTCCGTGATACGGGTCAATTGGTGCGTATGGCCTAAAGATCAATCGTTCCGATTTTCATGACTTTAACACCATTTGCAGGTTAATTTAGCGTACCGCTAGCACTAATTGAAAACCGGACTATCCGTTATCCTAAATATCCGGAATTTATCGCATTTTTACTAAAATATCAAATCCAGATTTGAAAAACATAATTATCCGGATTTTTCGAACATTTTTATCGACGCAACAAGTATCGACGTAACAAAAATGTTTAAAAAGGAATAGTTGTTCCTATCACATTATCTACAAATTTTTTGTTGATGATGAATCCCAAAATGTTACTTTTTAGAACTTTCTAAAGAAATCCCAATTTCAATTTCAATTAAGGCACAGAATTGCACTCCCTAAATAGGCAGCATTTATCAGGAGAGCCATCAACAACTCCAAAAACACCAGAAAAAGCATTTTATTTTTAAATAAACAATGTGACCCATTCATATTTGATCAAACTTTACTTTCTAAATCACTTTGGCGGTTTTATATTTTTTTTTCTTAAATGAAGAAGATTGGTAGCCATTTTATTTTCAGATACCAATCTTATACATACTTACATATTAATCTTATTCATACTAATTCAAGTATTTACTCATAACAATAAATAATCATAGCTCTAGAACTAAAATTACGAATAATTCAACAAATTGAAAGAAGAATTTGAAAAGAAGATTGAAACTCCTGTAAAATTTGCAATAATAAGTTGCAGCCTCTTATTTTGTTTTTTTGTCGATTATTTGAATCCTAGTTCACAGCCTTAACGTTTGTTACACTACAAACGGGTCACATTATATACTCACCTGCTCAGTATCAGTGAGGAAGAACCTATTCCCCCTCCCGCCGGCGCCCCCCCGCGCTGCCACGAACATCACACCTTCCGCGCTCAAGTCAGCTAGGACTGCGCCGGCGGCGTTGCGGACTATGGTACCTGTAGGACAAACATTATGGTGATATTGGTAATAGTACGAGTTCATACACACGAGGATGATTCATTTATTTTTACGAATTATCTTTTTCCACAATTCGTTTTACTTTTTATGGCAACAATGCATTTTTAAATGGCCATGTTCTCATGTAATAGGAATCGTGAAAAACTACGGTCACATCTTAAATCAGATATTGACGACACTATTGACGTAGTGCGCTGTAGCACTGTTTCTCGCCTTGAATTCTGTAGTGTCCCGGGTTCGATCCCCAGTCAGGTCAATTCAGGAAACAATCTTTCCTAAATTGGCTTGGGTCTGGGTGTGCTGGGAGACACCCCTGGCTTAATTCCTTGTCCGGTACCTCGTAGTGTTATTTATCCCTACTTCGAGACCATGACGAGAGGTGCGTTGTCTGGTGCATAAAAAAAAGGACTTAAAAATTACGTCAATACGCATATTTTGGCGATAGCGAAAAAATACGATTCCGTATTTATGCAATGTCATTATGACGGATCTCGTGTGAATGAGCCCTAAGCCTATTGCATGGGCTCAAAGTTGGCTAACTTTAAGAGTAACTTTCTTGTTTTAACAAGAAATTACACCTAGATCATCTGACCCCAAACTAAGACAGACAACAAACTAAGCAGAGCTTGTGCTATGGGCGTCAGAGACTGATAAACATACTTAAATAAATACTTAACCAGACAATAACTGCCAAACCTAGAAAAAACACAAACATTTGTGTTTATCCTATATTTATGTATGTTTAACAGCTTGTGACCTTGTGTCCCTATGTAAAGGTTGATGTGAACACCTCTGTACTACTAGTACTACTAGTTCACATCAACCTTTACATAGGGGCACTTTATGCTGGTGATATAAGACCCATTTTGCAAAGGTTTTGTAAATGTTGATGTCTCCGCCTCTGTACAACCTCTCCTTGCCATGGGACTAAGGTTTGAATTTTTCTAGTTTCTATCTTTTGATGGAAAGCAATTAAACTCTGCTTAGTTCAGGGTCAGGTGATTGTGGTATAAGCTGTAGCCGATAGTTTGAGCTTACCTAATGGCACAGGTACTACAACATGGTCAGCATTCTTCCCCGTGCAGTCTTTATTAAATCCTCTTTCTCCATGCTTGGCCCTGATCACAGACCGGCAATGGTTTAAACTTCTCACTGTATGGGTGGCCTGTAACAGTGACATTATTTACAAATAAATATACATGCTATATGTATCAAAGTAATTTAACACAAAAACTTCCAGATATCTTTCTGTATACATAGCTACAGACCCCTGCCTAGGCTCAGCATTTACTATGGGTATCAGAGACAGATAATAATATGTCAACACCCAGGAACAGAACTAACATAAATGCGAGAATGAATGTTTCCTGTTAAAGGTCGAACTGCAACCAAGACAGGAATCTGTGACCAGTACTGTGTACTATGGCTTTGCATGGGCTTCAGATCAGGCGTGCGACCAAGTCAGATAAACAAGACATCTCATAAAAGGCCAACTTGATATGTGCTGGTCGTAGAATTAGCGTATAAATATAATTATTTTTTCCCATCAAAACATAACCTCACCTGAAAAATAACATGTCCTCCATGGCCCCCATCGCCGCCGTCCGGGCCAGCGTGGTCCTTGCACCAAACGCTCAAGAAGGATATGCATCCGTCACCGCCGTTACCGGCATTAGCTCTAACCCTGCAGGCATCGACGTAAAATTGCACAGAATTCTTAGTAGACTTCCCTTTGAGGGTTCGAAGAGGTTTGGGCACGTACTCCTGCGAGTAACAACGGTGGGAGTTGGTAGTATAAATTTGGAGACGTTTGAATAGGTTTAAAAGACGCATTTTGTTTATATTTGTATGATCACATAATTTGTTTTGATTCTTGATTTTGAGGTTAAGTTTCGGTTGGGGGGTAAAGCGAGTATTGTAATGTATTTGTGTCAAATTTGACTTTATTTTTCTTCCAGGGCATTCACATTTAGTAACAGCCCCCCGATTCAGAACGAAGTTATCGACCGATTCGTTAAATTTGTTTCAATTGTAGTAAATGATCCGCTAGGCAGTAGTAATCAATATTTTGATATGTAAAAGCCAAAGGCCCTAAATTTTCATAAACCAAATTAGATAAAACCTACCCTATATAAAGAAATAATTAAAAATAAAAGAAAATAACCGAATCGGTCGATAACTTTGTTCTGGATCGGGGGGCAGAACAGAATAGAACGGTCCCAAGGTGCGCTTACACAGCACGACTTTTTAAGAAGCTCTTGTAGTTTTTGACGTGTTCATAGACAAATCCTCAGACGGTAAAATAACTGTATGGTGATTTTGTTGACATTTTGACTGACAGGAGTACATACATGACATCAATCGAAAACTTTCCAAAAATGTTGTTTTCATTTTTAATATTAAATATTTCAGCCTAAAAATGAATGTAGATTGCGGTTCTGTTCTATTGAATGGTGTTTGTGAAGGTTGTCTGAGTTTAGACCGAGATTTAAAGACAGTATTTGACTGTGAAGTAAAAGAATACTTTCAAAGCATAATTGAGCCAATAGCTGGCTATTCTGAAGCTGTAAGTATAGTATAAAAAGACGATTTGTTCGGTATAAGCATAATAGAAGCAGATCTTCATTAAATTCACAAGTTCTTGAACGAATAATCAAATTACAGGATTTGGTGTGCTAATTAGCTCATTTAAGTAAACCTAACAGGTTATAAACTATAGAACCTGTTTGGAGCAAAAAAACTTGCTAGTATTCTTTAAGAACATACAGTAACTCTCACAGACTAAATTAGGTGTGCTAAGACCACCTGCTCATGAATTCTCTCCACAGCAGTTTCACCATCAAATACTTTGACTTTTTTTACTCAATTAGATTTTAAAAAAAATACCTACTTCTTCTGCAGGGTCAGTCCAACCAACCATTGTCCCTTTGCTGGGAGTGCATGGCCATTGTTAACAAGACAGTAAATTTTAAGAAACAAGTCCAAAATGCTCATAGTCTACTTATTGAGTACATGGTAAGTAAACCACAAAAAGTCTTTGTATGTACTAACACTAAAAAAATGTTATCTACCTATCTAAGAACTTTGACTTTTCAGTTTTTTATCTATTTGTAAACTATACTAGAGTAGAATTAGATAATTAAAAAAAATTGGTGAGAAACATTCATTTATTGTAATATATCTCAAAATAAATAATATATTTTATCCAATAAAAGTTCTCAAAAATTGTCCATTGTCAGCATGTATATTTAAATTCGTAAACTCGTTTTTATTTCAGTTACACCAAACCACAACTCTTCCTTGCCTCTCCAACCTCACTTCCCACATGGTTCCTCTGAAGGTTGAGGTCAAATTTGATGATCACAATCTAGAAGAGACACGAGAACCGCTAGCATTTATTAAGGTAGAAGAGGATGATGATGACTTTGGAGCAGATTTAGAAGGGTACTTTGTAGAGAATGATGAAAGTGATGTGGATGATAAAGATCTAGAGGTCAGTAAGGACTTTCTTGCTATACAGAGTAACTCAAATAATGAGAAACTTGCTATTTCAATAAGACTGCTTGGTGATTTTTAAAACTATTATTTATTAAGTCATTCAAAATTGTAAATTTGAAGTTCAATAACTTCATAATCACTATTAATAATTAAAGGCAGGAAAGTTTGATTCCAATACAGTTCTGGCTCCTTTTGGTCCTGAATATAGAATTTCTGAGCTAACCTTGTATTTTAGGCACTGTTAAAGACAGACCTGTTATCGTATGGCGACCGGAAATCTAAAAAGCAAATAAATAAAAAAGAGGACATCGAATTTGATGACTCTGATGATGAGCCTCTCAAGAAGAGAACAGAAAAGAAGACAGAGGTAGAGGATGAAGTGGAATTACCAGAAGAATACAAGCCAAGAGGCAAGCGAAAAAAGAAAGATGATGGTAAGATATTAATACATTTTAAATTCGTTAGAAGCCTTCCGGCCTTAGCTGAACATAGACCATCTCCCTCCATAGATTGTTAAATGGCCAGTTGTAGGTATTACTTACCTGGAAACCTTTAAGCCAGTGGTCTGTCTTTCAAATCAAATCAAATAATTTATTTGTGATACACAGTGATATTATAAAGAGGAAAGATTTGTTTGTTCGTTTTTAGTGAAATAGCTCCGCAACTACCAGACCGATTTTAAAAATTCTTTCACCAATATAAAGCTACATTATCAGGGAGTGACATAGGCTTTATATTTTTTTATTTAGGCTATATTTTCAAGCCAGGTCAGACGCGGGCGAAGCCGCTGATGGACAGCGAGTTATACTTAAAATCAAATGCACATGTTGTGATCAGTTAATAATACAATTACAAAATATATTAGATTAAATTAAGTTAAGAGATAATTTCTACTTGGTTGTGGAGACCATTTGGTAGCAAACTCCAGACATTCCTCTTCAACTTACCAGCCTAGGATTCCTGATTCGTTCTTTTAGGGAAATACCGTGCAACCAATAGTGAATCCAAGATTTTTGTTTGAGAGGGGCAGCACTCATTCAAATACAATACTACTGAAATACTAATTAATAATAAATATGCGCCAGACAACATACCACTTCTCATGGTCTCAAAGTAGGGATAAATATCCGTGTGTTACCAGGTACCAAAAATAATTTAAGCCAGGGGCGTGTCCCAGCACACCCAGTATCGAGTCAATTAGGAAAGATTGTTTCCTAAATTGACTCGACCGGGAATCGAACCCGGGACACTACGGAAATCGAGGCGAGAGACCGTGCTACAGCGCTCTACGCTAATCATGCCGGTCACTCATTTAAAATGGATTAAATTAAAATAAGTAAAAATAAACTGTTAATTAGGTAATTCATCATGCCCCGACGCTGAAGGCGTTACTGTTTGTCATGCGCCAGAAGGGGGAGAGTTGGCAAAGGGACAAAGGATGTAGATATGTTTCTTGTAGAGAGTCAAGCATCGCGCGGCTGAGAGCACGCTGCCCAGTAGTAGCAGTTCCGCGCGCAACTCTCGCGTTCCGGCCCGGATGACCAGGACGGTCGGTAAGGTCCATGCGTGGTTGGTGCGTTTGTTGATTAGGTAACGCAGTGTTACTTACTAGGAAGAGATAATATAAAGTTTAATTTGACGACACGATTGGCGCTGTAGCACGGTTTCTGGCCTCGATTTCCGTAGTGTCCCGAGTTCGATTAACGGTCGATTACAAGTGGTTTGTTGTCTGGCGCATATTTATATTTATTTATTTAATTTAAGATTTGTCATGAGTGAATTCAAATGTTTTTGCAAGAGGCGATAGTGCCATATTATTTATTGCATAGCACCCTCTATCTATGGCATATTAAGTATGGCTTATCTGTACTAAATGATATTATAAAGAGGAAAGATTTGTTCGTTTGTTTGTATTGAATAGACTCCGAAACTACTGAACCGATTTCAAAAATTCTTTCACCAATATGAAGCTACAGTATCAGGGACTGACATAGGCTTTTTTTTTAATTAAGGCTATATTCTGTCTGAAAAGACAGTCTGCGCGGGCGAAGAAGCTGACGGACAGCTATTTTGAATGAATACATTGCCAAACTACTTTGGAAATCGATAATTAGTCCCTCTTACTGTCTACCAATAATAAGAATAAAAAGCATTAATTTCTCCTTCACAGTTATAGCATACACTTTCGGGTCTAACTTACATTTACCAATACATTTGGTGAGCTATTAATGCGAGAGGCTGGTATCCGCACTAGGTTAAAAACCTGTCTTATAAATCATCATCCCTATTGTAACAGATATTTTATTGTAATACCTAGTTAATACTTAGTTTGTACTGACTAACAATTTTATTTCTTAATTGTTTAAATGCCCTAAATTTATATTCTTATATGTTTGATTTTTTCCATCGTTGTATATTCTTTAGATTAGACACTCAGTAGGTTTATTTGTATCAAAATGACACATTGTACTTTACTAACGCCTGTTGTAAACCCAAAACAAGTTTAAAAGAGTAACTGCTGATTTTCTCGCCGGGTCTTCTCAGCAAGGAACAACTCCGACGCGGTGGTAGAGTCGCATTATGTCTGTATACTGTGTATTTATATATCTCTATTATTATAGTAATTATGTCTATTATTTAGTATATCTTGCTTTAAATTTGACGATTTGAAAGTACTTACTGTAAAAGTCTATTTGAGTTTGAGTTCATCATCATCCGTGCGGTCTATCCCGGTTGTAAACTCACACTGATGTGTGCGGTCCCAGGGTCCGCCTTTCTTATTTTCTTGGCCCACTTCGCGCTTATAAATATATAATATAAATGAAACCTTCTCGGCATCAGTTAACAAAAGCAAGAAGTCCAAAGGCAAGCGAGAAGCGCCCTCTGGCGTGGTGGATAACGCGCGCGTGGCCCGCAAGCTGCAGCGGCTCGGCGTGCCGCCCGGCGCGCTGCACATGCTCGTGCTCAGCTGGGAACAGGTGAGCTTGGCACGAGTGGAGAAGTATGTACAAGTCCCTTTCCCAAAACTACTGAGATTCATTTTAGTGCCCCCCCCGACCAACCTCGCGGTTATGCAGAAAGGCACACTATTCCTAGCACACCGTGAAGTGTACCAGGGACTATCTGCGGTAGGTCCTGCCGCCATAAAGCACAACGCACAATGCATTGCACATTATGGTACTCATAGGCGAGTAGCCCGTGGCATTACCCACTCCCATTTATCCAGAATGGTACCGGAGCAGTGGTAGAAGTATGTACAGTAAAAACCCAATCTTAACCAGCCGTTAGGATCCCACTGCTCGAAAAATGCCTCTCTTACCCATTTTCATGCCAGACTATCTAGCGCCTTTGAGAATAAATTCTATTATTTTTTTATTTTGATAAGGTGCGTTGAAGCGAGTGCTTGTGTTGACGTGAGGAATATTATCTGCATACTACATACACACACGTTACATTTTTGTACTATAAATTGTTACATACATACATACATACCATCACGCCTTTTTCCCAACGGGGTAGCCAGAGTCCACATCTTTCCACTTGCTACGGTCCTGACACACCTCTTGCGCTTCTCCCACTCTCATTAAACCGTTAATTTCTCATAAATTGTTATCTACACAAATATTATAAAGAGGTAAGCATTTGCGAGTTTGTGTGTGTGTGGCAGGTATCCAGCGTCGTGGTGCTATGTCACCGCGGCACTTGCGTAGCCAATTTGACCCTTTTTGTAATATATTTTTTGTCTGTTTGTAACCTGTATGTATTTTAAGTGTCAAAATAAATTTATTTATATTATATTCTACTTCGAAACTACTGAACCGACTTCAACAATTCTTTCACTGGGTAAAAGGCAAATACATTTTCCAAAAACGTTAGGGATCCATATGAAAACTTTGAAATGTAATTCAATTCAAATATTTTATTTCAGGCCGAAGTGCCCATATAAAGTTAGTAACAATTTTTCTTATAGACTAATGTTAGATACAATATTTAATTTTAATTTTAAAACATTAATGTAACCCAACGTGTGCGCGGGAATGCATTAAATAAATAAATATCTGGGACAATTTACACCAAAATCATCTGACCCTAAACTAAGCAGAGCTTGTACTATGGGCGTCAGAGACTGATGAACACTTGAATATTTCTAAATACGTACTTAAATAGATGATAATACCCAGACACACAAAAAACACAAATGTTAGTCACATTTGTAATTTTTAAATAGTTAGTTTACTTTTCCTGTGACTACTCTTTTGGTGCTTTTTCCATCAATCAGCACTTAAGTTTGAGTGAGATTATAACAAAAAGCATGTTTGACACAAAACCAAAGTACAATAAGTACTTACATCAGAAATATAACAAATAAAAGACGATTATGATTTGTTAGTAATAATTTTTGTCTTCATATATTTGAATTTTTAGTTGTAAGATTATATGTACTTTTCTTTGAAGCTTGAGGCCCTAATAAATGATTGAGCAGTGACAAAAAGAATCCAATTCATCGCTATAAGTGATTCCGCATTCATGGTAGTGTCAAAAAAGTTGATTCTATAGCTTTAAAAATAGTGTACTGAAACCAATTCTTGTTTTCTTTATTCCCAGGTAGAAGAAGAGAGACAAAAGGCGCTATCGTGCGCGTTGTTCACGCGGCACTCGTACCGCTGCGCGCTCTGCGCCGTCGGCTTCAACCACCGGTTCAAGCTCGACAACCACATGAAGAAGCACGACCCGGTGAGTTTATTGTGGTAGGTCACTGTGGTGTCATATTCCTAGGTGGAAGGTTGCTGGAGTGTCATATTCCTAGGTAGAAAGTTGCTGGAGTGTCATATTGCTAGGTAGAAGGTTGCTGGAGTGTCATATTCCTAGGTAGAAAGTTGCTGGAGTGTCATATGGCTAGGTAGAAAGTTGCTGGAGTGTCATATTTCTAGGTAGAAGGTTGCTGGAGTGTCATATTGCTAGGTAGAAGGTTGCTGGAGTGTCATATTCTTAGGTAGAAGGTTGCTGGGGTATCATATTTCTAGGTAGAAGGTTGCTGGAGTGTCATATTCCTAGGTAGAAGGTTGCTGGAGTGTCATATTGGTAGGTAGAGGGTTGCTGGAGTGTCATATTGGTAGGTAGAAGTTTGCTGGAGTGTCATATTGCTAGCTAGAAGGTTGCTTGAGTGTCATATTCCTAGGTAGAAGATGGTTACTTGAGTGTCATATTCTTAGGTAGAAGAAGGTCATTATAGGTTAACCGCCGTAAAGCCGACCCTGCTGTTGGTCCGCGGGACGCGGGGCGGGGGGTAGCACGAGTACACACGGCAGTATCAATTATTTATTAGACGTGGGACTAAATATGGCCGCTTTTACATCACTTTTTAATAGTTCTCATAGACACGCCTGAAGCCTCTGAAATTGTCTTATTTACATGTATGTCTTCACCTGGAAAAATCATGAATACATTATACTAACGACATAGCAACAATGTAAAATAAATCAAAACACATCGATAGTAAGTACTATGAAAAATTAAATTAACACAATGTAGAAAAAGAAATGAATGCACACCTGAAGAAGACGCTTGTTCCAATTTTTTTCCTTGAAAATAATTCACCACATTTTAAATCATAATCTTTGCTCGACTTCTTAATTTTTTATTACGTAGACTCGGAAATTCCATTTCTGTATTTATCTCATGTGGAGCAGACACAAGGCTGCAACCGTGCAAGTATTCACGTTTAACGTCTGTCGCTGTCGATAGACAGGTGACTGATTGAACATTGAAGTGATTGATTGGCCGAAAGCATCCCCCTCCCGCGTCCTGCTCGCCATCAGGAGGGTCAACTTTATGGCAATCGAGCTATAGTGTCATATTCCTTGGAGGAAGAAGTTTTCTGAAAGTGTCATAATCCTAGGCAGAAGGTCATTAGAGTGTCATCATCCTAGGTAGAAAAAGGTCACTGGAGTGTCAAATTCCTAGGTAGGAGAAGGCTACTGGAGTGTCATATTCATATTTGACCTATCATATATGGTCAGAATAAATCATTTTACATCGCTACACTATGCTATCATCGTTCCAATCAAAATTTACCACGACATTGAATTTTTGTCATCTTTCGCAAGATATTGTTAATACTCAATACTCAATGTTTTATTTGCAAGCCATATGTACAGAAGATGGTAAATTATTATAATTTAATACATGACCAATATGGACCCTGTCGGGCACGCAAAAGGGTAATGAAAGAGAGGAAACGCTTCAATTAAAGAGATAAGATAAGGTAGGTCTACAAATTTACAAATTTAAGATTAACAAAAAAAAATATATATAAGATGTAGATCACAATGCACGACGTTTTAGTAATTATAGGATTTATTTATTGCTAACTCTATCAATTAAATATTCATTTATACTATAATAACATTTAGTAAGTAGATATTTCTTAAATTTGTTTATGAATGTGGGGTAATTGGTTTCACTTATTATGGATTCTGGTAATTTTTATAAACTTTAATCGAATAATGGAATGTACTATAAGATGTTAATTTAAGTCTGGAACTTGGAACTATTAATTTGTTTTTGTGTTGTGTTGTATATCTAGAGGGTATGTCTTTACGTTTTGTGACGAATTCCATATGTTTTCGTACAAATTTACAAACCTCTAAGATATACGAGCACGGCAGCGGAAGTATTTGATATTTTTGAAAATAGGGTTTACTGTTATATTCATAACACCACCATTCGCCACCATCACCATTCGGTGAGTCTTATATAAGTATATCTTATAAGTACCGAAATGAGTATGACAAAATGGTTTTGTAAATGTTCAGTGTCACTAATTTTAGAATTGCGTTTTGGGAGAGTATAGATAGAATACTTTCAATGGATTCCCTTTCGTACCCAATAGGATCTAAAAAAGAAACTACTGTTTCGTGAGGAAAAGATGTGCTAAGGTTTTCTCAATAATTTCCTATTTACAGTCGTCCGGCCCTCTGGTGTGCTCATCTTGTCGCATCCGCTGCAAGGATCGCGGCGCGATGTGT
Source organism: Udea olivalis (assembly GCA_947369235.1). Classification (NCBI taxonomy): domain Eukaryota; kingdom Metazoa; phylum Arthropoda; class Insecta; order Lepidoptera; family Crambidae; genus Udea; species Udea olivalis. The sequence goes on along the minus strand of OX376367.1, from coordinate 11,604,500 downwards.
GCGCATAGGCGGAGACACCGGGTCAGGTATGTATCATAACGAAACATATTTCAAGGTCAAATCAATTACGCGGCCCACGGGTAATTAGGATATAACAATAGTTGCTCTTCGTGTCCTGCCCTGAAGATGCTGATAGATTAGAGCATTCAAGTGCTAAGTTAGCTAAACATGCATGAACTGTATACAATATTTAAGGGCTCTTTATGTCATATTTCTTTTGAATAAATAAATGATTATATATAAACTTGCCAATAATTTGATCTTCTTTATAGTTAAAAGCTTTGTCACGTTTGTAAATAACATCGAATATAATTATTGGCTATTCTAAACATGATGGAAAATACTGAATATAAATAATACATGTTAGCGGACCTCAAACACTGCCCTGTGAGACGGCAGATTTTGATTTAACCAAAATCTGATTTTGGATAAATTTAAAAATATTATGGACTGCAAAATTAAAGGCCTTGGTCGTATTATCATCATTAATCATGAAATTGAAGAGCTATAGGTTCTCTTTCCGGTAGAGCAACCGCCATTCCTCTCTTGATTGCTTACATATTGAAACGACCCGAAAACCTGTTTAACCCTGAATTCACATTCAAACTCGTGCTAACAGATGGCGTTGTTCACTCTGCGGCGAGCTATCTTCCCGCGCGGAAGTAGCCGCCGACCACTACGCGCGAGCGCACGGCGCCGCCACTCCCACGCACACCTGCAGCCTCTGCGGACACACCGCGCCGTGAGTATTGTGCACCCGACTGTACACTCCCACGCACACCCGCAGCCTCTGCGGACACACCGCGCCGTGAGTATAGTGCACCCGACTGTACACTCCCACGCACACCCGCAGCCTCTGCGGACACACCGCGCCGTGAGTATTGTGCACCCGACTGTACACTCCCACGCACACCCGCAGCCTCTGCGGACACACCGCGCCGTGAGTATAGTGCACCCGACTGTACACTCCCACGCACACCCGCAGCCTCTGCGGACACACCGCGCCGTGAGTATAGTGCACCCGACTGTACACTCCCACGCACACCCGCAGCCTCTGCGGACACACCGCGCCGTGAGTATAGTGCACCCGACTGTACACTCCCACGCACACCCGCAGCCTCTGCGGACACACCGCGCCGTGAGTATAGTGCACCCGACTGTACACTCCCACGCACACCCGCAGCCTCTGCGGACACACCGCGCCGTGAGTATAGTGCACCCGACTGTACACTCCCACGCACACCCGCAGCCTCTGCGGACACACCGCGCCGTGAGTATAGTGCACCCGACTGTACACTCCCACGCACACCCGCAGCCTCTGCGGACACACCGCGCCGTGAGTATAGTGCACCCGACTGTACACTCCCACGCACACCCGCAGCCTCTGCGGACACACCGCGCCGTGAGTATAGTGCACCCGACTGTACACTCCCACGCACACCCGCAGCCTCTGCGGACACACCGCGCCGTGAGTATAGTGCACCCGACTGTACACTCCCACGCACACCCGCAGCCTCTGCGGACACACCGCGCCGTGAGTATAGTGCACCCGACTGTACACTCCCACGCACACCCGCAGCCTCTGCGGACACACCGCGCCGTGAGTATAGTGCACCCGACTGTACACTCCCACGCACACCCGCAGCCTCTGCGGACACACCGCGCCGTGAGTATAGTGCACCCGACTGTACACTCCCACGCACACCCGCAGCCTCTGCGGACACACCGCGCCGTGAGTATAGTGCACCCGACTGTACACTCCCACGCACACCCGCAGCCTCTGCGGACACACCGCGCCGTGAGTATTGTGCACCCGACTGTACACTCCCACGCACACCCGCAGCCTCTGCGGACACACCGCGCCGTGAGTATAGTGCACCCGACTGTACACTCCCACGCACACCCGCAGCCTCTGCGGACACACCGCGCCGTGAGTATAGTGCACCCGACTGTACACTCCCACGCACACCCGCAGCCTCTGCGGACACACCGCGCCGTGAGTATAGTGCACCCGACTGTACACTCCCACGCACACCCGCAGCCTCTGCGGACACACCGCGCCGTGAGTATAGTGCACCCGACTGTACACTCCCACGCACACCCGCAGCCTCTGCGGACACACCGCGCCGTGAGTATAGTGCACCCGACTGTACACTCCCACGCACACCCGCAGCCTCTGCGGACACACCGCGCCGTGAGTATAGTGCACCCGACTGTACACTCCCACGCACACCCGCAGCCTCTGCGGACACACCGCGCCGTGAGTATAGTGCACCCGACTGTACACTCCCACGCACACCCGCAGCCTCTGCGGACACACCGCGCCGTGAGTATAGTGCACCCGACTGTACACTCCCACGCACACCCGCAGCCTCTGCGGACACACCGCGCCGTGAGTATAGTGCACCCGACTGTACACTCCCACGCACACCCGCAGCCTCTGCGGACACACCGCGCCGTGAGTATTGTGCACCCGACTGTACACTCCCACGCACACCCGCAGCCTCTGCGGACACACCGCGCCGTGAGTATTGTGCACCCGACTGTACACTCCCACGCACACCCGCAGCCTCTGCGGACACACCGCGCCGTGAGTATAGTGCACCCGACTGTACACTCCCACGCACACCCGCAGCCTCTGCGGAAACACCGCGCCGTGAGACAGGCCTGAAGTCAATAATGATGGGACTTCTGTGACAAAAATATGTCCTAGAATCACAATGGTCCAAAACCCGCGTCTTTCACAATCGAGGCCATTCTAGGACTGGACATTTATAGCCAAACTGACTCAAGTATTACTGGACTTTTATAGCCAAATTCACTCAAATTGACTCAAGTATTACTGGACTTTCATAGCCAAACTCACTCCAATTGACTCAAGCATACTGTCTTGTTATGATTTCTGGCCATTTTAGTAGGTACTGATTTGAGATTAGTGATTGAAATTGATCATTTTTAGTCATTTTGACGTGGTTCTTGGTTCAATTTGACTTAATTTGACAATTAATGACCGGTCTGAATTCGACTGATTGACAAAGTCAAGTTGGTCATAAACGGTCATTTTTGGTCATTGTTTTCTGGTTCTTAATTCAATTTGACAATAAATCATGTTTTTTTTCTATTTTCTTAAATACTACCCATCAAAGATGTACATATTTGTAGCCGCTTATGATATTGAATTTAACGGACTTTTTTACGGCCTTAACTATATTCATTCATATGCAATATTTTCCATTTAAAGAAGAAACTAGACAAATTAGCCAGGTTTCCTCGATTACTAAAAAGACGCGGGTTCGAGTCTCGCTTGAGCATCAGGTCGCATTTTCCGAGGTTCTATTCTATCCTTGGCTAGAATATGGAGCATTGTCATAAAGCTGAAAAAAAATTTACTTATTTTCATTGTTTTTTTTAACGCCTCCGTGACCGAGTGGGTCCAGAGCTCGGCTCAAGAACCCGGAGCTTCCGAGTTCGTAATCACCAACCCGCATTCGGCAAGCGTGGTGATTGAGCCAATACCCATCCATTGTAGCGATGACTTGATTTCAATGATGGAGACCTTTGCCCAGCAGTGGGACAGTAAATGGGCTAATTACTACCACTCATTGTTTGTTTACCAGATCTTTAGGTAAGCTCCGGAACCACATGAAGAACCACTCGGAGCGGCAGAAGTGCGAGCTCTGCGGGAAGTCCTTCAGGGATCGGGCTTCGCTGCGGACGCATCTCTTGTGAGTATTATTGTTGTACTCTAATATCACATCTGTATAGCATAGAACCAAAAATCTCCTTGGCTTTCACTCAAATCCAAACACTAGAACACACATTCCTTACATACACAAACTTCACCTTACCTACACATACTCAAACTTCAGTCATACATACACTCACATACATTTGCCTGATAAGGGTGTTAGGGGGTCCTAGGGTGGAAGGTGGTCCTCCAACATCTTCGGGCCCCAAGCCAACCTCGCCTGCAAGCTGGTGCACCCTGCTGATCAACGAAGGAGGCTCTAGCGACGGCTCCCCTTCATGGGTTGGGAGGTCAGATGGCAGTCGCTCCCGTAAAGCAAACTCAAGCCAAAAAAAATGGAAAGACAGTTAAGAGTACCCGACTCGGATAGGGCGCCGCCGGAAAACGACGTGCAGGGGGATCGCCCTACTCCTGTGTTAAGTGGGTTAGAGCTACCGGGCCATAGGCGGGCCCGGTTAAAGACATTAGTCCAGAAGAAGGTCCGCTTCGCATCGAGGACGTGAGGTGACGTGTCATTTGTGACCCCAAAATGCCGATCAAGCTGAAGGGGCAGGTCCATAAAACCATCATTAGGCCTGTCCTTTTATATGGCAGTGAAACATGGCCGTTACTAGAGCGACACAAGCAGGAGCTGCGCGTCACGGGAATGAAGATGCTGTGGTGGATGTGTGGAGTCTCACGTGAATATCGCGTGCGGAACACCCACATCCGCAGCAGCCTTCGTGTTCGTGACATCGCAGACAAGCTGCAGGAGTTAGCCTTTGTTAGTATGGTCATGTCTCACGGAGATCGGCAAACTACGTGGGCAACAAATGTCTGGCCATGCCGCCCCCGCCAGGTACCGGTAGAAGAGGTCGACCCAAGGAGCGCTGGCTCGACGTCGTTAAGGGTGACATGCGTGCCAACAGACTCACCACTGAGGATGCACAAGACCGCGCGAAGTGGGCCAAGAAAATAAGAAAGGCGGACCCTGGCCTGGGACCCCACACACGAGTGTGGGTTCACAACCGGGATAGACCGCACGGATGATGATGATGATGACATTTGCCTGATAACTTTGCGATTTAACTTTCGATTGAAATAAAACTAGCTATAGGATTAGTAATTTTTTTAGCAATATACTCGTATTTACTGATGTATTTTTCTAGTTTCTAATTTTAGATGGAAAATAGTGTATTGTTATATTATAATGTTAAGGCCTGATTTTTCAATACTTAGTTTATTCCCTAGATAGCTATCTGAAGCATAAAATAAACTGGCTGTTTATCAAGCGAATAGATATTTAAAATGTTTCATACGTCTTTTATCCAGAGAATAGCTCGTTTGTCTATGTACTTATATCGTTAACTTCACACTGATTATCCACAAGCGAGATGCACTTATACAATCATTGCAATGTTAGAATGAAACAAGACAAAAGTTGATGCTTGACAAATTGACACTGACGTTTAAGAAAAACAACCTCAGCTTTTTTTGTTGTGTAAAAGTTGTGGTAAAAAGTTTGTGATTATAAGAACACTCACAAAACTCCTTAACAAAATGAAAATAATCTCAAATCACACACCACATAACCTCAAAATGTCAAAGAAAACTCATAGATAAATCTTATCCAGCTCTTCAAGAAGCAGATAACTTTATTCCTCTGTTAGCGATTTTATTCAACAGATAACATCTATCTGACCATTGAAAAATTAAAAAACTTGTTAACCTTCGAATACAATTTATTCTACAGATAAATTTCATTATCTGAGGATTGAAAAATCGGCGCTAAGGTAAAACTCTTTATTTGCAAAATATGGGTACAAACATGTAGCTATTTAAGAGTTATTAGTGGGTCATATCTACCCAGCGATGGTGTGCAAATATAATTATTCATGTAGATCAACTTTAGTTAAAAAAAAAACAATAATCGAGTAGTTATTAAGAACACTAATTATCAAACAATGAATTGCAATAAATTACAGAATAAGATAAAAAAAATCCAATTAAAGAAAAATATTAAAAAAAATCTGGTTTAATGTATTATTAAACCAGATTTTTCAACAAATTCAGTTCAACATTTCAATCTGTAATGAATTCGTTAACTGAATAAGGCTTTTAATCCAAAAAAGTTTTTAACGAGAACAATATTTCGAAACAAAAAGGTCTTACATGTTTTCGCCTTTAATCTCTTAATGTGTCACCTCTCATAATTCCCAGCATCCACAAAGGCGAGAAGGAGTACGCGTGCGCGCGCTGCGGGAAGCAGTTCCTGTTCAAGAAGGCCATGGAGGTGCACCTGGTGACGCACGACGCGCCCGCGCACCTCTATTGCCACCAGGTTAGAGTCGCTTATTGAGTGAACTGTCTAGGGTGAGGCGCTTGTTTATACAAAGACAGCCTTATACGTCCCACTGCTTGTCACAGCCCTCACCTCATCTATGAAGTGGTACGAGCCAAACTCCAACACGCGGGCTCAGTGCGGATTGTTGGAGAGGTGAATGTAAGGCCAGTGATAAACCTTACCGTCAGATGTTATCAAGCCGCCTTTTTAGGCCTCTGACTAGACTTCACGACTGATATCTTGCGACGCATGTGTGATGTTTATCTTGGTTATTTTATGTATAATTTTATATTTATTTTTGTGACCATTCACATTTGTTCAACCCAATGTCACCCCGTTATCTCAAAGAGCGGTTCCAATTTTTGCATCCCATCCGTGGACGGGAAATGCGTTCTTCCAAAAAACTCCGACTTCAATTCCCTCCTCATTCTTCCCACTCCTACACACAGTCATTTACTGTGAAATCCGTACGTTTATGGAACTCCTCACCCCTATCAATCAGAGAGTCCCAATCCTTATCCATCTTTAAAGCAAGGGTCAAAGCACATTTCCTTGCACTTTGACATCAGTCCTTGTGGTTCTTCCTTTTTCTTCTTTATCCTTCATATATCCGGATCATTTTGGTTGCAACTGAGCTGATTGCTATTGTCTGTTTAAATATCCTCACATTTGTTTCTAGTTTTTATATATAGTATTTATGTATTATGTGAATATATGTTCCTAGTCCTATACTGTATAGATATTCAGAATCAAACTAATTTTCTCTATTATTTTTCTTGGTGCACTTACTCGCCCTTTTCGCCAAATTTCCTTTGCTTGTGGGTTGCTTGGTAGAGATCGCTTTTTAGCGATAAAGCCGCCCAAATTGTACTTGCATTTATTGTTAATTATTTCTGTACTGTAAGTTTTGTGTGCAATAAAGAATATATTATTATTATATTATTATTTGTTTATCTCACCGCACCAGATATTGAAATTCTCTGCATGACCCAAAGGTTGACTGGTAGAGAATGCCTTAGTGCATTAAGTTCGCCTGTTGTACTTATTTTGTGCAATAAAGTTTAAATAAATAAATAAAAAATAAAAATACCGCGTGCATGTTACCGATTATATTTTGTAGTTTACGAGTTATGATTTAGTTCAGTGTTTTGTTTCAGTGCGATGTTAACTTCAAGAACAGAATGTCGTACTACCAACACATGAAGTACAATCTCAAACACATAGACCCTGCCAAACTCAAGTAAGTAAACATTTACTTTTCACTTCTCATGCTCTAAAATTACGCCAATATAGCCCTACGAAGCGGGACTAAAGTGACCACTTTAGTCCCTAGGCAGTAAAAAGTAATTAGTTTTTCAATTTCCTTCATGTGAGAAAGACAAACTCAATCAGCCAGAAAAAATATACTATTATCTGTGGAGTGTGGACCGTCTTCATTGCGAAAATGTTGAGAGTTTTAGTTCCATGGTTTGTCCGCAAAGAAAGTGGCGCCTTGTGTTTTAAATTGTTAATCTGTGGTTCAGTGCAAAAGAAAAAACTGACCACGAAAATTTCAGAACTTTTGTCAAGTGTAAAGTTCGGTTTTAAATGTTTTTGTACTAAATTGACTATTTTTTTCGCACTCGAAGTGAAAAGTACAGTTTGCACCTCGAGACTGAACGCCAACTCAATATACCCTCGGTTTCATTGACTCATCGCATGCTCGGGAGTCAAACCACCTCTGATAAATTATGGCTTCGTTTAGTCCCTTGATATTAAATGTACTATAAGATTTTGAGTTTAAGTGTGGTTTTACAGAGGCTTGGGTAAAAAAATGTTATTCATTTATTGAAATGAATGAATTATATCTATCTTATACATAACCCTAATAGCTGTTTGGGACGTTGTAGGAATTTTAATTTTTTGTTTGTCTACAAGATAGCTTCATCGTTTTTCAGTTAATTGATACTCTATCGATTTATTTCACGATGATTATGTTAACGCCGATGTTTAATATGCTTTTTTTTCTTACCCCATCTGCTGTTGGCTTTCTTGCAATATTAATAATTCGTCCATAAAATTTGTTGTATTAGGCCAGATGGTTTCCCATTTTCGACGACACGGTTGGCGTAGTGCGCTGTAGCACGGTTTCTCTCCGATTTCCGTAGTGTCCCGGGTTCGATTCCCGGTCGGGTCAATTTAGGAAACGATCTTTTCTGAATTGACTCGGGTCTGGGTGTGCTGGGAGACGCCCCTAGCTTATTTCCTTGTGTGGTACCTCGTAACACAGGGATATTAATCCCTACTTCGAGACCATTACAAGAGGTGTGTTGTCTGGCGCATATCAATATCCCTGTGTCACGAGGTACCACACAAGGAAACCAGCCAGGGGCGTCTCCCAGCACACCCAGACCCGAGTCAATTCAGAAAAGATCGTTTCCTGAATTGACCCGACCGGGAATCGAGGCGAAAAACCGTGCTACAGCGCACTACGCCAACCGTGTCGTCGTCCTTTACTTCTAAGTTAACTTGTGTAATCCAAAATGTGTTTTTATGGTGAGAAAATAAAGTTATTATTATTCTCTTTATTTAGCATAAAACTTAGGTATAAAATTTGTACAGTATTCTTATAAAAACAAAGATTTACAACAATAAAACAACTTAAGAATTATAATTATAAAAACAAAATACATTAGTAATCACAATTATAAAACCTAAGCTTGAATCTTAATTCCTAATTAAAGTTATAAAACAATGATTTACAAAAATGCTATAAAAACCTTAACCTAGGGTGCGGCCGGCAGCGGGGCAGGCAAGGCCCAGACTATTGACTATTATTATTATTATTTTTCCTTTTCTTTTTTTTCTCAGTTTTTTTTTAGAAATACCGGTTTAATGAAATGCACGGGCCTAGGCCAAGTGAAGCTCATGATTGTTGGGTACTACGCTGCGATTTGGTGTGTTGTTAACATTTGTTGATGGAGTCGTTTGAGATTGTGGGTTTGGTGATTGCACATCTATCTGCAGAAATTTTCTCACGATCCCACATGTGTTGAGTATCACTGCTTTTTTTATTAAAGTGTACGTAAGGGGCGGAAGGTTCAGAATATTTATTGAGTGATGTATTTGTGGGGATCCCTTTCATTGGCATAATGTGTTTTGTCCTAAAATGGTTTGGCATAATGAAATTGGCATAATTTATTTAGCATAATATTAATTAGACCGAATTTGTCTTTAGCATAATATGTACTGTGGCATAATTATTATTTAGCATAATGCATTTATGCATTATTATTTTTGGCACAATTTTTTCAGGCATAATGGACCACCCGGAAATCCTTCAAGTGTCAGTAGGTTAGGGTTATTTTTTTTATGACCACCCGGAAATCCTTCAGGTTTTTAAATTTATGGTTAATTATTTTATGCTTAATCATGTTTATGCTCATTGCATTTATGCTAAAAATTGTATGCTAAAACCTGTTGTGCTTATTAGTATTATGCGAAATTATAATTAGTAGTAATTACAATATGCTAACTTATTTTATGCTTAAAATTTTTATGCTCCTTGACAGTGAACCGTATTTGTGTAGGGATGACACCCGTAGTGGACACTACTACTGGTACTATTGTTACGCTGTTGAGTTTCCATATTCGTGTTATTTCATCTTTTAGTTCGGTATACTTGGTCAACTTCTCTGATATGGTGTTCTGTAGGTTATGGGTGTTATTATTATCTATGTATAATATTCCTCCACTAGATACGCGTGTCCGCTGTGCGACAAGAAGTTCGCGAAGGCGGCGCGCCTGCGCGAGCACAACGTGGCCGTGCACCTGAAGGCCACGCCCGTGCGCTGCAGCACGCCGGGCTGCAGCTTCGTGAGTTGCCAACCATATATTATGTTAGGGATATGTGTGACCAGGGAGAATGAACAAATATTATATTAAAGAAATGTATGACATGATTTGACTCGCCTGTTGGCGCAATGGCAGCGATCCTGCCTTTAGCGCCGTAGGTCGTGGGTTCGATCCCCACTTATGACAAATATTTGTGTGACGAACATTTGTATTTGTTGTGTGTCTGGGTGTTATTATCTATTTAAGTATGTATTTAGAAATATTTAAGTATGTATATCAGTCTCTGGCGCCCATAATACAAGCTCTGCTTAGTTTAGGGTCAGATGATCTTGGTGTGAAAAAAAAAACCCTAAAAACAAACCCCCAGTAGACAATAAATAAATAAATAAAATATTTTTGCATACATACATACATTCCCACTCTTCAGAGCACCCCGCTACCTATGAAGGATAGCCTAAACATCCTTGGCATGGATGTTCGTAGCAACGTAAACCAGCGGGACTACATTGAGAGCGTCATTAGAACTGCATCCCGTAAACTCGGAGTCCTGAACAGAGTGAGACGATTCTTCACGCCTGAGCAGCTCTGTCTCTTGTATAAGACACAAGCTCGCTCGTGTGTGGAATACTGCTCTCATCTCTGGGACGGTTCCGCCAAGTACCTACTCGAAGCTCTTGACAGGTTGCAGCGGCGTGCGTGCGTATTATTGGAAACCCAGAGGCAACTTTGACCCTTGAGCATCTCCAATTGCGTAGAGAGACATTGCCAGGCTAAGTGTTCTCTATCGCTTCTGCAATGGGGAATGCTCTGACGAGTTATTCCAGCTCATTCCACCCTCACCTTTCCACTCCCGTACCACGCGTGCTGGACTACGGCGTCACCCACACACAATTCAACATTTGTTGGCTCGAACTAAAAGGTTCGGTGACTCTTTTCTTTGTCGTACCATCCAGACGTGGAACGCTCTTCCAGCACATGTGTTTCCTTCCTCGTATAGTCCCGGGTTCTTCAAGCTGGGCGTGAAAAGGCATTTCTGCAGGCCTTCAAGGTGAGGATGGCCAGCCCAGTGATTCGTTTGAATGACTGGGCTTGTCAACCTCAAACCTGGTCCTCACGGCCGCTTTCCATCAGGTGGAGTGAGGTCATCTTGACGGGCAAAATAAAAAATCTCTCTTGCATTGATTTTTTCAATATTTTTGCATACATAAATCAATTTATGAACATTTTAATGTGGAAAAAAGGTGCTGATTCATTTTATAAAGAAATCCACAGGTTCTCCCCTTTTAGTTATAAAAATCTAATGAGTACTTTGATATGACATAAGCTAGTGAACTGTGCTGTCATTGCCCCACAGATACGTTAAATGTGCCCCATACAAAAGGGCGCGCGTTTACTTAATTCCCATGTTTTTCAGGCATGTTCGTCCCGACCAGTACTTCGAACTCACATACGAATGGTGCACAGGAACTTGCGCGCCGTCAAGAACCACGTCTGCCACACTTGCGGGAAGGCCTACTCGGTGAGTTGTCTTTCTAGTGGACCGAGATCGAGGTCTCGGCCCGTGATCGGCAGATTTTTATGTCTCGGCCCAATCTCGGTCTCGGCTAAAAAATGCCGAGAATCCGCTGCGCTTGAAAATCAGTGGAATTTTTTATGGATGTTTAAAAGGTTATAGAAGCGCCGTTTTTCCATACAAACGTAGTCCCCTGTTTCCTACCTTGCTAGGAATCATTTACCCCAAGAAATCTATGGATACTATTAACATGTCCCTAGGTTTTCCTTTTTTTGATAAACTAATTATCAAAAGAGAATTATGACCCTTTGAAAAACTAAAAAAAATGGTCAGATTTTCCGCTGTGTTCAAACATCCATAGTATTAATTTGATTAGATTATATAAAAAAGGAACACGGCCAAAGCTTTTTTCTAATTTTAACGAAAGGGATCAGGGGACTATGGAGCGACGATTTTGTGTTGTTTTGATAGGTACGAGTAATATCGGTCCGATTTGCAGTTGTTTCTATCGCATTCTTCGGGGGCTCGAGGTTTGAAGACAGCAATAGACTTTACAAATACCTATTTTTAAATTCTCTCGACCGTGCTGTATCCTCTTGAGGAAAGTTGGTGCAAGTCAAAGGATTTTGAAAATAAGATAAAATATAGTCATAGTGTATAAAATAGTTATGATGAATAAAAGTGTATACGGCGCATATATTGTGTCTTTTGTTCTCTCCCAGCAATTTTGGATAAGATTCACGTAATTTTTATGGTTTTTAACGACCTCGTTTTTGGTCTCGGTCTCGGCCGAGAATTAATTGAATTGTCGAAACTAAAAAAGCAGTCTCGGTCGGACCCTATCTCGAATCAAGACTAGAATTATGAAGTAAAGAGGGATCTATATTGTTGCAGACCAAGAAGACCCTAGAAGGCCACATGCGCTCGCATACCGGTGAAAGGCCATTTGCATGCGGACTCTGTTCTTCAACGTTTGCTTATGAAGCTGCTCTGTATAACCATAATAAGCTGGTGCATCTTAAGGCTAAGGTGAGTTATACAACAAACACAGACTTAATATAAGTATATGTTAATTTTTCACTTCTCATGCTCTAAAAGTACGCCAATATAGCCTTACGAAGCGGGACTAACCACTTTAGTCCCTTGGGAGTAAAAAGTAATTAGTTTTTTAATTTTCTTCATGTGACATGTCATAGACAAACTGAAACAGCAAGTAAATATACTATTATCTGTGGAGTGTGGACCATCTTCATTGTGAAAATTTTGAGAGTTTTAGTTCCATGGTTTGTCCGTAAAGAAGGTTTGTTGTGTTTGAAATTGTTAATCTGTGACTGGTTTAGAAGAAAAAAATGACCGCGTGAATTTCAGATTTTTTGTCGAGTGAAAATTTGTTCGGGTTTAAATTAATTTATTAAGTATGTCCTGTTACAGTAAGTGAAGAGTTTCACGTCGATCAAAGAGCAAAAGACATAATAGATAATCTTTTGCCGCCAAAATCGCTGAAGATTTACCTAAAAGCTTACGAAAGTCGTATGGACTGGCGGAGAAACATTTGTGATTATTATTTTTCTAAGTAATATTTATTAAATGTTTTTGTACTGAATTGACTATTTTTCTCGCACTCAAAGTGAAAAGTACAGTTTGCACCTCGAGACTAGCACGCTCGGGAGTCAAACCACCTCTGGTATATTATGGCTCGTTTAGTCCCTCGATATAAAATATACTATTAAAAGCATTCAGTCCTAAGATGAGGTCGAATTTTTCTATCAATTTCGCAATTCTTTGCACAATTTTATGACAATCGGGTGTGTTTACACTTAAGCTTATTAAATACGAGTAAATAAGCTTTGCAAAATTCATATTTTACCACTAAAGACCAGTCGCCTAGCAATTTAAAACAACGCTTGCCAAGGGCCATCAGATTCGGACAGGGGACGGCTGGTACAACGGGTGAATAAGTGGAAAAATTCACTTGAAAACGGCGGTCTGAAACTTAATGTGGCGAAGACGGAGTACATGGCCTGCAACACCACAAATACCCAGTCCGTCCGCATAGGCGTTGACGTCGTCGAGCGCACGGACCGTGTCAAATACCTGGGATCTGTGTTAAGCGCGTCTAGGGACATCGACCGCGACGTCAGAGCCCGAATTTCCGCGGCTTGGGCTAAATGGCGTGAGGTGGCTGGTGTCATTTGTGACCCCAAAATGCCGATCAAGCTGAAAGGGCAGGTCTATAAAACCATCATTAGGCCTGTCCTTTTGTATGGCAGTGAAACATGGCCGTTACTAGAGCGACACAAGCAGTTCACGTCACGGAAATGAAGATGCTGCGGTGGATGTGTGGAGTCTCACGCAAAGATCGTGTGCGTAACACCCACATCCGCGGCAGCCTTCGTGTTCGTGACATCGCAGACAAGCTGCAGGAGTGCCGCCTTCGTTGGTATGGTCATGTCTCACGGAGATCGGCAAACTACGTGGGCAACAAATGTCTGGCCATGCCGCCCCCGCCAGGTACCGGTAGAAGAGGTCGACCCAAGAAGCGGTGGCTCGACGTCGTTAAGGGTGACATGCGTGCCAACAGACTCACCACTGAGGATGCACAAGACCGCGCGAAGTGGGCCAAGAAAATAAGAAAGGCGGACCCTGGGACCCCACACACCAGTGTGGGTTCACAACCGGGATAGACCGCACGGATGATGATGATGATTGCCAAGGGCCATCAGTTAAACATGCTGCACGGGTGAATAATATTCTTATTTAAGACTGAAAACAATCTTCCAAAAATGTGACGTTGACAATCCGTTATCAACACACGCTCTTAAATGTGTTACATTATTCTGGTTCAAATATAAATTGATCAATTAAAATATAATCAAAAGTGTTATAACTTTTTTTATTCATGTTAATTGAAATTCTGAGGCGGAAAAGTTCTGAATTGGTTTTGTCCATTTACGCGTGCACTAATAAAAATATATAAAAGTTACAAATATATTATGGCTGCGTTCCAAATTGTCCCCGAGTAAAATCGAGGATGACCGAGCTGTCACCTGACAGTTTCCCAGTTGTTTCAGAACGGGTGCGAGTGACGTTTATCACTCTGACAAGTGCGAATTCTACCGGTGCCTGGAGCCCGATGAAATTCCCCTGACAGCTGTCCTGTTAGACAGACGTTTTGTTGTTCGTTTTGTCTCTTTCTTTCCGACAAGGGTGAAAATCACTCTGCAAAAAGCGATTTGGAACGAGCCCTATATAAGTTATGAAAGGCGGAATCGATTTCCGACCTAAACATATTGATCATTCAGTATAAAACGAATTTATGTTCTTTTTCTAGTTATTTTCATGGCAAATGATGTTATGACTTGTGATAATACGGCTTACAATCATGATAGCAAATTATATTATTGAAATTGACTTTATGGGAAACAATGTTTCGCATAAGTTCTAGCACGTGACTAATTTTTTTTTTTTAAGAATAAAGCTTATAATTAGTGTAATGTTTCGGTCAGAAGCACACTCGATTAAGGATATACAATTTGGTAAAAATGCGTGGGGGACACGCTTATCGTTTGGCATAATGTGCTGCTGACCGTACCCACGACTTTGTTTAACAATGTTAAGTATTTAGGCCATAAGGTGGTGTACTGTGCACAAATTTATAAAAAAAATAAAGTTATTTGTAATATAATACACAATGAGTATGACATGAAATTATGAGAAACAATATTATGTCTGTTGACCATTATAGCAGATGAAATTCTGGCAAGTGGGTGTAACCCATCTTGAATATCACCGTGCACATGTATATTAAAGTGTCCCTTATCCCCCCAGGCCGGCCGCCGCGCCGAGCCCCCGCGCGCGGGCTGGCCGCTCTCGCTCTCGGCCATCGAGCCACCGGACTTGGCCTTGCCCTTACCTAGGTGAAGGTTGATTGATTGTGGAATATATTTTTTCACCGTATACTGTGTTTTATTTGAGTCAGTGAATGTGCTTCCCTTATTATTATCTCTACTTTAAAAAAAAAATGTTTGGCTATCTTAACTATAGGTAGGTACTATTTTCACTTAAGATGATATGCCTGACAGCTCTTATTGTTCCGTGTCACGCATGCTATTTCAAACTAATTGAAAAGAAACTGGCAAAAGAAAATGTTATAAACTATTAAAAAACTATTGTTCTTTCGAATCTCAAGTATCAAGTAAATTATTGTTATTATTATTAACCGTAAATAAATGAAGTATTTGAAATTAAATTAATATATCTTTACAGCGCCTGATTCGTGAAATAGAACGCCATTCAATATTGTATTGACACTATTGAATCGACAAAAAAACTATTAATAGGAGCGACCATTTTGTAATTTGTAATCACGTCATTCGCATCAGTACCAGTGAGTCTGCCTTGTGTGCTATTTTTTAACTATAATTTTCGAGATACCGCGTTTTATTCTTTAACTTATTAGCCATAACCCGTTTATTAAGAATTCATTTAAAAATTAAATATCGGTAAATCCGATTCCATTCCCTTTGCCAACTCGATTAAATTACATTCGTTACATCACTATAATTGACAATTATGAACTGTCGGGGATATCATCATACGGCGAAAGTAGTATAATTAACTGGTTTTCCCTTTTAAGTCTTAGCGCTTTCAATATTTGCCCGAAGATGTTAGAAAATCAGCTAAAGAAGAAGTGTTAGTGTCTCAACACACTTTGCCGAGGTTACGCGACCGAATTTCCGCATGATTACGCCTGCAATGCTATTTGAATCACTGATGACACATTATGCCGAGATTACGTTGCGTTATAGCGTACAGCGTAACTTCGGTCGGCCGTAAGTTCAGCGGCAACTTATTTACAATAATAGACTCTGAATACACAGTGTTGAGCAAACGAATTTCTGCAGCGTTAGTTCGGCACTTATGGTGTGTCTTAACAGCCAAATACGTCGGAACGTGAAATCGAAACTTCGGTCGCGTACCTTCCGTATAGCGTGTCTGCTGGACACTTAGGTATAGCATTTCGAATAGAGTTCCAACCGCACTGTGGCCCGCGCCCAGTCACCTATACCACGGTCTCTTTCTTCACTCAACGCTCTCTTCGATGCAAATCCACATTCAGATTTGTTTGCGGATGTATGGTCAAAGGTAGTGTTTCAGTGTTTGTGTTTTTGCGAGAGTATGCGAATTTGTGTATTAGTGTCTGCTAATATTTAATGTAGGTCTTATTTAATGTTTTTATTTTTCTTTCTATGTCTTTAATCGTTGTTAATGGTCTACCTACAATAACTACATACCGTACACACATACATACTGCCAGACATACAACCATTACTTATCAAAAGGAAATAAAACAACAAAATATTTCATACACATTTTTATTCGTCGTTCTTAACAATCATAATATTAAATAAGACATTGTACGAAAACTGTACATACAAAATTATCCACACGAATCAAAATAAATAAAAACCATACAACCGAATACTAATTCAACTTATACTAGTGTTAATGGTATAAATAGTTAAATAACTTCAAATAATAATTTGAAATGCATCCAGGAGAGTATAGAGAGATCTACAGGTATAGATCTATCTAACTTGATGTGGATGTACCTCAAATACTCAATAGATGGCGCTCTTTACGTTATATTCGTAGAATTGTTAAGACGGATCCACACTTGCTAATTTCTATTTTACCAGAATTTTTGAGCATTTAAATACTGACTGCATATGCTAAAAATGATGTAGGATGTCTGTCAAGTTACTTAACATCATTGCTTTCAATACTAAAGAGCCATTATTATTTTATAAATGTTAAATTGCGCTGCCTTACATTTGTTCTAGCAGCTATTTTAACATGAATGAATAAACATCTTTTCACATGTCGAGAAAATTGATAATTACGCCAACAAGTTACCCTAAATGATTTTCGTAAAAGAAGAAGCATTTCAACTCTTGCTGACAGTCGAAACTATTGAAATGCAATTATCTCGCGTTACTTACCCTATAATTTTTAATGTTCATTAGTGAATTGGAGTAGATAGACTTCGAAGGTAGCTTTTTGTGCATTGTTTACCTACATATTTAACGTAAAAAAATCATCAATCAAATCATTGTTTAAAACAGAAATATCGCAGGTGTGGTTCTGCCTGACGTTGGACATCTTAAGATGGCTTTTACCATATAGATGGCACCAGTGGACGTGGACGCCATTTTTGCATGCTCTAATAGTTCTGATACTCAGTTTTGTTTGCAAATAATTTACAATTTATAAGCCCCATTCAATTTAAAAGGTTTGCTTTAAACAATGTTCTATCCTTTAAAAAACAACGCGTAAAACGAAAGAGACAAAACAATGCAAAAACATGGATCAAGTGAAATAATGTCCATTTGGAGCAACTAAGCTTGGTACTAGTGTGCCATGCTATGCATGCTACTAAAATTAAAATGTTTAAATATATCCGCAAAACCGAAGTACCAAATTGATGTGTTTTTGTAATTTTCTTCGCCCACTGGTTTTCTCAGACTAGAATTTTCTTAATCCTGTTATTTCACGATTTGCTTATTTTGTCGCCGAATTTCTTATCGTCGCTATATTCTTCAACATTTTCGCTTATACTTGTAGCTACAGATATTTCAGTAATCGGTTCTGACTTTTCTGAATCGCCTTTATCGCCGAAAAAGACGGCTACATCATTATCATCAACTTCATCAACCGATTGGACATTATCAAGGCCAGTTGGTGCTGGTACGATTTTGATATGAGTAATAGAATTATCAGGTTTTAAGTCGCACTCAGTGTGGGGTATATCTCCTCTGTGACTGTGAGTCACGTCATTGTTAAGTACTTGTTTGACGTGTTGGTTACTGCTTTGCACTTCTTGATCTGCATTCTTAGGTTTATCTTTCGTGTTGTCGATAGGCTCATAACCAGCTGGTAAGATTAGGCCTCCGGTGTCCATGTTAGAGAAATCCAAACCACTCGATTGTCCGAAATTAATGGATTGATGTTTATCAAAAATTGGGTGTTGATTTTGTTGTTGCTGTTGTCTTTGAGATTGGTGCTGAGTTTGAGATTGTTGTTGCTGAGATTGTGATTGTTGCTGATGACTTTGTGATTGTTGCTGTTGTCTTTGTGATTGTTGTTGTTGAGTCTGTTGTTGCGGATGTTCAATTGCTTGTAAAATGCTTTGCAGCAATCCTTCGGATAGTAATTGTTCGTGAGGGATAGATGGCGAGCCAGGTTTGCCTCTCAATCCGTCATCAGCTGACTGTATTTGCAAAGAATAGCTGGCTAGTTTGCCTTTTACAGGGATTTCGGTCTGACTGAATTGCGACTTGCCGTTCTGGTTCAGATTTTGACTGCTAGACACAATCTTCTGCTGCAATTGCTTTGTCTCTTCGCTCAAATTACGTATCTTTTCAGAGGTCTGCTGAATTTGCTGAGACACGTATTGCAGCCTTTCATCCTTGTAGTTCTGTTTGCTATCATCCCTGATAGATTTACCTTTCTGGATAGTGTTCTTCTCCGTCTTCTCTTTTTTAATGTCATTGCTTGGCAGAATTGTCTGAACTAGAGTATGTGAGGCAGTTGATAGGTCTTTTGTGTTGTACGACACGGAGTCGCTTCCAGGTACTGGAGTGTTAAACCCGTTTTGCGGAGACATCAACGTCTGCTGGCTTTTAGAGAATGTTGATCCTAATGAGCTTAGGCTAGCGACGTAGCTTGATGCCAGTTCTGAAGGGATTTTCTCCCCCAATTGAGCTGCTTTGAGTATCGCTTCATGATAGGGACAGTGCTTCAGAATTGCAGCAGCCTCTAAGTTGGATAGATTAGCTAGAACTGTTCCATCGACTGTGGCTGTAACTTGGTTTGTGTCTGAAGAAGAAACTGCGTGGTCTCCCACTCCAACTGTCAGCAGAGGAACAGAGTAAGAGTCTATGGGAGATCCGTATAAGTTGTTCGGTTGTTGCTGCAGAGATTGGAAGTTGATTGGGCTACCAGAATGTGGCAGACTGTACAGGTTTGAAGGCTCAATAGATATTGATACTCCCTGGTTTCCGTGATGACCTTGGTTGCCATGATTTCCATGGTGTACGTGATTTCCCTGGCTTCCATGGTTTCCTGTCTGATGATTGATATCCTTCACATCACGGATCGGAGGTGGTAAATAAGCAGGCCCGTGATGCAAGTGATTTACACCTAAGAAATCTTTCTGATGTGTAGTTTGACCTACATGCTGCAGGAGGCCTTCTGGTACTGATTCCCTGAACTTGATTGGATGTCTTGGTGTTGGGCCTCCAGTGTGGATAGAATGTCCGCCCCCGGAGAATGTTCCGTGAGGAATGGGAAGGTTTGGATGCGGGTGACGGGGAGGAGCTCCGTATTGGCTTCCTGGTGGCACTCCATATACACCAGAAGGAGGAACTAATCCTTTAGCTCCTTGTTGCCTTATAGAAGGAGGGTATGGTCCGTTAGATAAAGACTCTACGGGAGGCGCACCGTAAGAATCTTGAGGCTTTTCTGGCCCTGAAAATTGAGGCCCCGAAGGGAAAGACTGAGGGCCTGATGGTATTCCGATCGATTGTACGAATGCGTCGTTCTGTGGTCCTTGTTCTGTGTAATGCGCTTCAAAGACGGTCTTTGATTGATCAATGTGGTTGGAGTCTCCGCCAACGATGGCATTCAGGTCTATATTTGCTAAGGCATCTTGGTGGACGCTGGAGTATCCTGTAGTAATCTGAGCACCTGAGAACTGTTGCTCTTGGTGACCGGAGTGCTGTTGTTGTTGATGACCAGAAATCTGTTGTTGTTGATGACCGGAGAACTGTTGCTGTCCGTGACCGGAGAACTGTTGCTGTTGGTGACCAGAAAACTGAGGTGGGTGGTCCAGATTAGGGAGAGATTGACCATCTAAGTTCAAATGGATTTCTTGGACCTGCGGAGGGGGCGGAGGTGGCGGTCCATATTGGTCACCGATACTATTATCACCATGGCCAATATGATTGTCAACGTGGCCAAATAGCGGCTTAGAGACACCAGGAATTGGTTTCCAGCCGTCGTATAAGACGTGAGGAGGAGTAGGTGGTGCTGGAATGCCAGGGTGAGGTGGACGAGGGTTGGGATCCGGTTGCGGAGGTCCGTAATGGCCTATGTTACTCTGATGGACTACAACTTGGTCGTTCGGTCCTATTGGGCCTAGGGAGTGCCCGGGTGGTCCGTAAGTGTCTGACGGAATCGGGAAGTTTGGTTTCAGGTCCAGTGGAAGATTTGGTAATGGTGTTCCATAAATTGGGGCTGGTAGGTTCAGCTCAATGTTGTTATCGAAAGAGCCAAAGTTAGCATTGCCGCCTAAGGTTTGAGAAAATGATGGGAACTCTGGCAGCGATGGCAGAGACGGCAGATTCAATGGCGGCCCGTATGTTTGCTTCGGTGGTCCATAGACAGGCTTCGGCGGTCCATACATCTGCTTCGGAACTCCGTACACTGGTTTAGGGAAAGATAGCTTCGGTGGCTTGAATGGTATTCCATAAGTTGGCTTCGGAAGACTTTGCTTTGGCGGACCATAGTTCTTCTTAGGCGGGCCGTATATCGGTTTCGGGGGTCCGTATATAGGTTTCGGGGGCCCATAGTGTTTGGGAGGGCCATATATAGGTTTCGGTTTTGAGAACGGTGGTGGCGGGGGTCCTTCGTAGGATTGGCTCGGGAACACCACGGGTGAGGGGGGTCCGTAGGCGCCTGGGGGAGTCTCCTGCGGAAAGATGTTGTTCTGGACGTCGGGGATGCCGTAGATAGCTGCTGGTTGGTGGCCAGGAGGCAGTTCTGAAACTGAGGATTGTTTTTGTTATTAGTTTGCTGGTAGGTACTTATTTTAAAAAAACTTAATACCTACTAAATTGTAAAAAACACGGACAGTATCCACCTCAGTCAAAAATAAATGTTACTGGATAACACACACACTCTTATCATATCTACTTCAATTATTATATGTGTTTGCCGTGACTATAAGTAGTTATTTTAATAAGTTAGATCCGTTTTTAGCTTGAAGGCTGGGATTTAGCGCGCCGTCCGATAGAGCGTTCGGTGGGCCACTGATGAGTCCTGCGCGAACGAAATAACGCTGCCGCTTCCTTCTGTTTTCGTGTAATTTATTTATTGTGAAATAACATAAGACAAATTAAAAAGTTTTAAAAGTTGTCGACCTAGAATATACAAAGACCTATCTACATATATATATATATATATTTTAAGTGCAAAATGTTAATAATGAATGTTAGAAAGTAAAACAAAAAAATCGTCGAAATTATGCTAAATCGTGTTTTGGAAAAGTTGTCGCCTTAGCTAAAGACACTGACCTACTCAAACAATATTTTATTTGCTAAAATATCTTTGAATTTAATAGTTATCTTCAAACAAAGTCGATCAAATATTGACAATTTGGGAAAGCATAGCCTTAAGTGTAATATGCAAGTTCCGTCTGTAATATTAAAGGGCTGTGGATTTTAAGAATAATGATTATTAATGTGATTTTTTAAATAGGTATAGAGAATACTCACTGATACCGCCATCTCTTGGCGGCCCATAGGCATCTGATGGTAGCGGTTCTCCGTAGGAATTGGACAGGCCTGCTTCTCGCTTCTGCGCTTGTTGTCCTGGAATAAAGATAATTAAAATTAAAAGTCATCAAAAAGTAATCACTCTATACATCGCTATTTGAAAATAACAGAAAGGGGTTCGAACCCATACCCTTCGGTGCAACGGACAGAATCGCCACCATTGCACCAAACAGTAAAAATTAAGTTAGATTTAAAAAAACCGAGAACACTACCCGAGACACTACGGAAATCAAGGCGAGAAGCCGTCAAACCTGTTAAAAGTGTTTTTTCGTATGGTATGCTTCCTTATCGTAATTCATTATAAATTATGTATAGCAACACTCTCTCCCCTTTCCATCAAGCTGTCATGCTATCCACACTGCATTTAAGTAGCTCCGTATCTTTTATGTTTTATTTAAATACAAAACATCATCCACTGTATATTTCGTTGGTAAATAAAACTCTGGTATGTACCTATATACTATATGTATTGGCTGTTTAATTGCAAAGTACCACCTTGACTTTCCCCATGCTTCGCACACGCGGCGCTCTCCGATCCTAGACCTCTAACAAAACCGTGCTACAGCGCACTACGCCAATCGTGTCGTCTTTTTGTAAATGAGTAAAATAAATAAATATTTTACACTACTTACGACCCCAAACTGAACCTTGCTTGTACAATGACAACCATAGGTCTCTGAGACTTGCATACTTACTTGAAAATTTCCTGCTCGTGTGAACGACCACAAAACAAATTATTCGGCATCAATATTAGTCCTATCGTATAGTTTGTCCAATTTAGGATGATAATTTTGACCACTACATAGATTCAAAAATCACATCAAACCTACGTTATTGCAAAAGGGCTAATAAACTACAAAAGACTACCTTATAGATAAAATGCCTGGGTGTCTGCTCGCTGCGGGGTCGATTAGATAACTCTATTGTAACAGATATTGTATTGTAATACCGAGTTAATATTTGTTTGTACTAATTTTTCTTTCTTAACTGTTTAAGTGGCCTTAAGTTTATATTATTTTATGTTTGTTTTTTTTACCATTGTTTTATATTCTTTAGATTAGACACTTGGTAGGTTTATTTGTATCAAAATGACACATTGTACTTTACTAACGCCTGTTGTAAACCCAAAACAAGTTCAAAAGAGTATCTAACTGCTGAGTTTCTCGCCGGATCTTCTCAGCAAGAAGCAACTCCGACGCGGTGGTAGAGTCGCATTAAATAAGATACGATAAAATAATCTTTATTCACAAACAAATACTTACAGCACGTAAAAACAAAAAGTATATAGTATATTGAAGTACAATTTAGGGTCTTATCGCTACAGAGCGATCTCTTCCAGATTAGCATTATGTCTGTATACTGTGTATTTATATATCTATATTATTATAGTAATTATGTCTATTATTTAGTATATCTTGCTTTAAATTTGACGATTTGAAAGTGCTTACTGTGAGAGTCTATTTGAATAAAGTTATTTGAGTTTGACAGTTCACGCCTATGAAGTATTGCATTTCTTTCGGTAAATAGTACTACAGATAATCTCGTACTTTATTGACGGGTACCGCCCACTTAGTGAAGTGCCTTGCAAACGAATAGCGATAGAAAATACAATATCGGCTGTGAAATAAAATTATACTAACTTTATAATTTAAGATAAGGGCGGCTAGCACAACATTTTATTTCAATACAGTTTAATTCTGATTAATAGAGTTATTTGCAATTTCCTATCATACGAAAACATTGATTAAATACGAGTATAATAAAGATTTTGAACTTAAATATTATTCAATGTTCCTAAGAGTTCGGCAACACTACTGCCAGCCATGAAAGTAAAAGTATTTTTTTATAATCAAATAGACTACATAATATGAATACTTTCGAATAGTCTAATATATAATGCTGATGACCACACGTCAAGAAGAAGAGAAATACTTCTAGGAACCAATAGGTACGAGACGTTTTCTTTTTCGATTCCCAACACATAACACATTCAACGCCGACACGCGGCTTCTCAACTACACCATACATAGCACGCATGTGTACATAGTGAGAGATAATCTATGTTTTCTTACAGAAACCCTCTGATCACAACCGGCTTTTGTCGAAATATGGCACAATTAAGGGACATATAGTGATACCGCACGGGATGGTCAAATACAGTGACAGTCCCGTATACACTAGTATACAGGACTGTCACCGATACGAGAAAATCGAATCAACGCCCTTTCTCACTAAATGCAATACCTCTACAGTTAAAAAGATTCAAAGATTCAAAGATTCAAAGATTTATTAAATAACTGAGTATCTTCACCTGAGCTGGACGCTTCTGCTACCAAGTCCTGTTCCGCCTCTTCCTTGGTGACCAGGTCCGAGTCCTCAGCCGCTGCCAGGACTAGCAGGCACCACACCACCGCCCACTGGAAACAAAGAAGCAAATATTAAGAGCAGAGAAGAAGCAAATATAAATCTTGTCCAATAACGCAACAAATACAGTCGTGTACATTCCCACTGATGGGCTTAGGTCTCTCCTTAACTATGAGGTGGTAAGCTGTACTCCAACACAGGTGGACAGGTTAATGGATATCCATTGGCCAGCGATGAACCTTACTGTCAGTCAGATGTTATCGAGCCACAAAAGGGCCTTCGACTAGGCTTCACTAGTGAGATCTTGCGACGTCATACATACCATCACGTCTTTATCCCAAACGGGGTAGTCAGAGGCGAGTGACTGTTGCCGTCATGGTGAACGGAACACTCAGAAGCTTTACTCAGGGTTCTAATACCATTGGTGAAAAGTGCACCAATGGTATTGATATTTGGTTTTTTTATCGACGTTTTGGTTTTTTGGAACACAAAGGTGTGGTTTTGGCCAGATTTAAACTCGGGACCGCATTATTCACGATCTGAGTTAAGGTGCTTTACCCCTAGGCCACGACTCTCTCTGCGATGAACGACATACCAATTTATTTAGATGACAGTCGTTACTTAACTGAAGCACAGACTTATCACGTTAATTATCATCTTACTTATTGATTATTGATATAATTATTACTAACGAAAAGGTACCTAAGTTGATGCTTAACTAAGACAAAAATAATCAATAAAAAGTAACTGATGTAATATAGATAGATACAGCTGTTCAAAGTCTGAGATTAGGCTAAGTTAAGCTAAACACGCTCTATAGATCTTGGCCTCAGACAAAAATTTTCGTCATCGGAATGTTTGTCATCGGCGGAGATCGAAACGAACGCCTACAGGTAGGACCACAGATTACAGAAGAAGAGGCAGGACCAGGGGCCTCGTCAAACTTTGAAAGGGTAGAAAGGACACAAAACGTATCAATTGTTTTATGTTAAGTATTTTGTACGATAAAATATGGTTATTAAAATATCAAAAAAATCCACAATAATTTCTAACGGTAAGTAATGTTCTTTTTAACGGCTGAAAATGTCCGTAGTTTCGGCACAAATTAGACATGCGCGGCGCTCTGAAGATAGCCCGCTTAGAACAACACGCCGTTTTTATACGCATGCACACAGAGACGTCAGTTTACAGGCGAAGTCAGTGAGTTTCAGTGAGTCGAAAAGTCGCACTGTCACGTTTGTTCTTGTTTTTGTCGAACTTGGTGCAATTTTTCACATAATGAATTTTGTTTTTGGTCGGTTCTGTCAAGTAGGTATAAACTACCTACTTCATTTTAAAAATTCAGAGCGAATATAGTAGTAACCCTAGGCGGTTCACGCAAGTTTAGGAAAAAGGTTCGAGCGGTCCTTCTGTAAACTCTTTTTTTTGTAGTTTTGGTCAAACTAATGTGTCAAAAAAGCATACAAAAACATAATATTTTTGGATATTTATTAGTGTGTGGTGAATATAATAATAAAGAGTTCAAAATTACGTTACGGTTGTTCAAATTATCATCGTTTTTATACAACGTGTTAATTAAAAAGCGCAAAACCTCAACACCCCAACTTATTTTTATTATAAAAGAATAAATTAAATTTTCGCGTATTATTAACGAAGATATTCGCTTTTTTTTGTTTCTTGTCTTTGTTGCAAAATTAAAAAGTCTATGGTAATAACGCGCGAGCTAGTACGACGTTCCCGCTTCGCGTGCCGCGGTGCCGCCGCATTAATAGAGTTAAGTAATGAATAAACACGGCGTAATGAAAATATTTTATGGTTAAAATTTTACCTCTTTTTTTTATTAGTGGAATCGATTCTACTTTCGATTCTGAACAAACTAATTTCAGGTTTTGCGCTTTTTCATTAACACGTTGTACTAATCAGGGAAATGTTAGTTTGCCCGAAACTACGGACATTGTGTTAGTGAGTACGAGTAGGCAGGCACGCAGTCATAATGTCATTCGCTACCTTTTTTCAGAATAAGGATGTACCTATCTTATCTATAACATTTTTGTGCCGTAATTACAATTTTCTTTATTTAATCAGCAGTTTTTGTGCAAGTAGATCTACCACAGATAGTAAATTATACATTCCATTGACCTCCACTTATCGTCGTGTGACCGACACCAATTCTAGAAAAACCTCTTCGGAAGTTCACAGACTTCCGTGCATAAAAAGTGTGTGAGTGTCGCTTCAATTGGATTATAGGATGTGTGGCGTAACACGTGAGAGACAATAGCGGGAAAAACCAGCCTGCTTCGTAGGGATGGGGGGTGGAAGTATCGATAGATGAATGGCGAACACACATAAAAAAGAAGAAAAAAGATTCCGACGAGTTGAGAACCTGCTTTCTTGGAGTCTGTTAATTCTTCTTCTTTCGTGTCGACAGCAACATTAAATTTCATTTGACCAGTAATCTGCCACCTTAATAGCCTCAGCATTAGCACATATAAGGTCATCGTGTGAGCAGCTGTTCGGACACGAGGGGCATGACAGAAGGTGATCCATAGTCTGCGGGGATGCACCGCATTCGCACAAATTCTTTGCACCCTCGATGTATCCCCATCTGAAAAGGTTGTCGACTCGTGTCCGTAGTCTGTTCAAGGTTTTCCAGGTCGGTCGCGTCGAAAGTCTGTTAATAAACGTCTGGGACATCTTACATCAAGAGCTGACTCCTGAAGCTTGTTTTACGGCTGCCGGAATCTGATGTACATACCTAGATATATCCATTGTTAAATAAACAGGTAGATACTTGAATAAAAATATTCAGGTAAATTCACAATTTGGAAATGTCGTTGAATTTTTTCTTTCTGTTTCGTTACGAACGGTTGCCCTAGCAATGAAGCGGACCTATGGCTTTTGGGACTCTAAGAAGAGCCACTAATTGAGCACACGGGCTAGTCCATAAATTAAACTATAATATACTCTCGTGTTCATATACCGTTTTCGCCATTTCTGAATTAAGCATTGTTTAACCATACTTCATAAATACCTAATTGTATTAGCTAACAAAATCATAACCCTCCTTTTTGCCTCACGCCGTATTTAAAAATTATCGATAGTTTTATCGACGTGCCGTCACCTCCCTAACCGTCATAATCTAGTTTGTCGGCTTTCATCGGATGCGTGGTGAGAGTGTCTAGCGGACCACTAACCCTGACATGGGACAAGGTTGCGGCGTGCCTGTCTGGGAACGGAACTAGGTTTGTAAATAAACTGGTATGATCGAAGAACGTTGACTGCGAAAGGGGTTTAGGGATTTCTGGAAGAGTAGTAAAGTCTCCTACGAGGCAATCGTGAAAAGTAGGGAGTTACTCAAGCGTGGTGTAGACTTATTGAATTTTGCATGTTAGATATTAGAAATGAAGAGTTTAAATGTTTTCATCGGACACAGAAGTGGGGGACAGGTGTCGAAGGGAGCGCACAAAGTATTTTTTTCAGATATTTACCGGTTATAACGGTTTACAAATTACAAATGTAACGATAACGGTTTGTGATCATTACATTTGGTAATCGTGATAGAAGCGACGACTTGATTTCAAGTATGGAGGCCTTTGCCCAGCAGTGGGACAGTATGTAGGCTAATTACTTTGCTTTGCTATCACTATTCCTACAGACAGAAAGCATGAGCAATATTTAGGAAGGTTCGGATGCTTTCTGAATGAATGAATGAATAAAAGTTTATTTGGTAGGTACCATACACAAAAGGAACTTATCTAAGTTTACATTTAATCGAATAGCAACAGTAGGTACCAAACAGGTCTCCGCTCAGCATATGTCGTGCGTGGCGCAGCACCACGACGCTGGTATTCCTTTCTTGCTGCGCAAGATGTATAAGGCCCTACAAGATTTTGTGAGCATATTAATGGCAGGATTGACCAGCTCCTTTGTGTGCCCGCCCAGGAATCTTCTGATACCATGAACTGATGTGTCAGTCCTAGGGGACAGGAACCATTGTCTCTTACCGATCAATCATTTTAAATTAGGATTTCTATCTCTCCTTAATCTACGTAAATATCTACGACAAAAGACGACATCTTTCCCTTTTCAGGAGTGTCGTTGCCTCTAGGTATTACCACCACCTGGTAATAGGCCTGTCTGGAAGCTTCACTTACCCTGGCCAGGTCATTCGTCTTAAAATGTTGTACACCTTTTAAGTGGCACGATGAATAAAGGTTATGCTTATAGCACCGAAGATTGAGGTTTCGATCACCGTTCGGACGTACTCGCAGGTACTTTCCTGTGACGAATGTGTGTGGGTTTGTCTTTAATTATCTAAAAATGTGTGAGGGTCTTAAATAGTTTCTGACGCCCATAATAAACTAAAAGTCTACGCCAGAAACGAAGTTAGCCTATAAAGAGGTAGGTAAATATTTTATCGAAGGATACTTTGATCCTTGGCAATTGAATCAGGTTATCCACCTATTGACATGGTTAGTTACTCTAGGAGTAGGTTATTTTTATATGTATAGAGAGCGTCGTGGCCTGAGGGTTAAGCACCCCCAACACGGATCATGGATCGTGTGGTCCCAAGTTTAAATCTGGCCAGAACCAATCTTTGTTTTCATTGTTGAATATCCGACTAACTCTTCGATGGAATGGATGGTACCTCAGAATCTCAAAAAGCATAACGCTTTAATTTAAAATAAAATGTACGAACAAATAATTAAAAAAATCAACTATTCAAAAAGCCTTACGGTTGAATAGTTCAGGCTCAAAACACCTTATGAATGACGGAATACTTCATTTACAAATACCTGACTTTGAAAAAACAAAGTTTAGTATAACTGTTTTTTTAAAGGTCTAAAGTCCAATGGGGTATGATTCATATCATATCTCATTGCCAGAGTGGCTTGTTTAACGCGGTTTTCCAAAGAATAAATCGATATGCACAACACTTACCCGAGTGAGCGGTACCCATCAATGAGAAATGTACTACTTACACACATCATCATCATATGATATGATGATGATGTGTGTAAGTAGTAGTTTAGTGTGTAGTATAGAGTAGTAGTGTCGATTGAGTATCAAGACCTCAAACTTGACGATTTTTATAGTATTTTACTCAGAAATTATCGGCAGGTAATCCCTAGTAAGAGCAAAGTCTGCGAAATGCTGCGAGTTCGAATCCTGCCTGATGCCTAGACTAAATAGAGTCTTATATGAGTGTCAAAGTACTTCACGAGAATGCTTTTGTAGAAGATGTATTTCTAATAAAATAGAAAGCGCAGTTTACACGGTAGCGACGGACAGACGACACGCACGACTTGTGTTTGTAGTTGTTATCTAGATAGAGATAGTTATCTCAACGAAACTGACGGTAAAAGTGACTGAAGTTTATTGCATTGAGTATAACATGGATTCATATTTATCTGAAGCGATGATCTAGCTCAGTTTGTAGGGACATTGGCCTAGGTATTTATCAACAATATTTTGATCTATCTATCAAGTTCTTGTCAGAATTTTCTCAGTAAAATTACTGTCAGTAGTTGCGTTATATTTTAAGTATAACACTATTCCCATGATCTAAGTGCTTATAAACGCTAAATGACAGTAAAGTAAAGTAAAAGTAAATAATCATCTATTCACTTAAGCTTTTACAAAGAAGCACTTATGAAATGTCAAAATTCACAAAAAATATATATAAACGATAATAGACGTAAATAAAATAATACAATAATAGTACATATACTAGAAACATAATGCGAATCTACCACCGGTTCGGAAGTTGCTTCTTATCGAGAAGACTCCGGCAAGAAACTCGATAGTTACTCTTTTGAACTTTGTTTTGTTTTACAACAAATAAATTCAGAGTACAGTCAAAAGAACAATAAAAATACATTAGTTGAGCAGAGGAGCAGATTGCATTATTCTATGAACTGTCCCACAGCTAAGCAAAGGCCTCCTTAAATCAAATGCGGTTTAGTGATTACAAACACGGGGTATGTTTAGATAAATCCGAAAACATGCCCGACCTGGGATTACAACCCGAGACATCAGGATTTTAGGCCGAGCTTCACCACTCGGCCACAAAGGCGTTCAATTAATAAAGATTATTATTTACTGTGGACACAAATCTTAGCAATATTCTAAATGCAAAAGTTTGTGAGGATGTAGTGTGTGTGTTTGTAACTCTTTCACGCAAAAACTACTGAACGGATTTGGATGAAATTGTACAGTAATACCGCTTATACATCAGAATAACACATAGGCTTCAGTGAATTTTTATTTTCAGCATTTTACAATGCACTATTTTCCACACAAAATAGAAACTAGAAAAAATCGACCTGATCCCGCTTACTCAAATGATTTCTGGAGATCTATACATATAACTATATGTATTTACTAACTCTGAGTCTCATAGATCTGTATTTGGGGTCAGATGATCTTGATATTGTGTAGAGATATATTTGCAAAAAACTGGCCTACCAAAATTACGTCTTAATTAAAGCCTTTATGTACCTACTCATCACCCAAAAACAAAAAGCCTTTTCTTCCGAATTTCATAACCTAAACAAAACTTAGCATTCCACAAACTACCAAACATTATGGTTAACGAGCTAACCATAGCCAAAGAATATCCATCCATACCTAACACATACTTAGTTTACGTAATATTTTACACATGACCATAAGGCTACCACCTATACTCTAACTTAAACAGCTCATAAACTATGGTAACTAAAACATTATATAACAGAAGAAAATATTGGTTTTTCTTTATATCTTCTAAGGGGCTAACCGCAAGAAACTCAGTGAAAGCATCACCGTAATACGATGCCGTCATTCCATATTATTACCGATTAGATTGTCAAGATAGCGGAAACATGATATCATAACTAGTCATAGCACTTTTGCGTTGAATGTCAGTTTTATGGTAAGGAAGGAGTACTTAAAAAAGTTAAAAAGTAACGTATTTCGCTTAAAAACTATACTATTTTCACTTTAAGATGATATGCCGGACAGTTCTCATTTTTCCGTGTCACGCATTCTATTTCAAACTAAATAAAAATAAACTGGCAAAAGAAAATGTAATAAACTATTAAAAAACTATTGTCCTTTCGAAACTTATTAAGTAATAAGTAATTCGAAACATAAAGAGTACGTTATGAACTGTCAGGGATATCATCATACGGCGAAAAAGGGTACAGTGTTGTTTTAAAATTTATTCAAAAATATGTAGAATTATGACCTAATTTTCAAGAAAATTTAAAATGTGTAAGGAAGACTATATTTTTCTGGGAAGAGACATTGTTAACCAATTTAATTTCAAATCAAAGCGTTCTAGTTAATCCCTTGGGATTTAACAAAAAATAATTATAGCTCAGGAACTTATAATCACAAAATTACAAGTGATTAAACAAATTAGATAACAACAAAACAGAATAATTTGAAAAAAAAAAATTGTAACGCCTGTAAAATTGACAAAAATAACTCTTATTGTTTTTTGTCGATGAATTGTATCTTAGTTTACAGCTTTGAAGTTTGACACTGCGCACGGTCACATTGTACGTATATATTAGTGAAAATATTGCATGACATATTTTTGAGTTAGATAAATCGTTAACTTCATCATCATCATCATTTACAGCCACAAGACGTCCACTGCTCAACATAGGGTCCCTCCCCCACCGATTTCCAAACCGA
The DNA here is from genome assembly GCA_947369235.1 of Udea olivalis. Taxonomy (NCBI): domain Eukaryota; kingdom Metazoa; phylum Arthropoda; class Insecta; order Lepidoptera; family Crambidae; genus Udea; species Udea olivalis. The sequence continues at coordinate 11,572,416 of OX376367.1, read as the reverse complement.
CCGATTGCAGGCGGTCTGCATCCACCGGAATTGCAGGCGGGCCGTCCCTCGCAGCTCCTGCCCTGAAACAGTCTCCATTCTAGAACTTTCTTGCCCCAACGGCCATCAGTTCTGCGCGCTATGTGCCCTGCCCATTGCCACTTCAGCTTACTTACTGGGCTACGTCGGTCACTTTCGATCCTCTACAGATTTCCTCATTTCTGATTCGGACACGTAACGTTCGAAACGTTAAATTATACGAGTATAATAATATTTAAATAAAGAAAAATATACGCCAAACAACACAGGTCATGGTTACGAACTAAGGATAAGTAGCCTTGTGTTACGAGTAACTATACAAGGATTGAATCCAGGGGCATCTCCCAGTACACCCAGACGCTAATTTAGAAAAGTATTTTTTTAATTCAAGGCGAGGAACCGCGCGACAGTACACTACGCCAATGGTGTTGCCGTATCATATGGTATATAGGCAGCTAGAGTAGCCTTTGCGTATCAGGTGGCAACAGTGGCAAAAAATAAGTCGTGTTGAACGAGTCCAAAAAAAGGCACCTGAGGGATTTGCGCATCAGAGTTTCTTAACAAATAACGCAACGCCCGCGCCCTTTGAACCAAAACCAAGCATGCGTCACTGATTATACGCTTATTGTAAACCCACGGTGATGTTTCAGTGATTGGAATCCACCATTTTTCAATCCTTTAAATTACTTTACTAGAATGTTAATTCTATAATATTTCATCTTTACAAGATAACAGAGTAATTATATAAAACATTTTTAGAATATATCTGTTTTGTAGGAATGTTCTAGCATCACGAGAAAACACTTAATAATTTGAATCCCTTTGACGTTAACGTTTATAAATATCTCATTAACTATACAATTTTAAACTCCTAGTTAATGGGGGTGAACTTATTGCAAATTACCTCTGCTATAACCCCCTTAAATTAGTTCATAATTTCAGCCTGTTTAGTCACGACTGTCAAAAGTGTATATTTGACTGGCAATGGCAGCGATCCTGCCTTTAGCGCCGGAGGTCGTAAGTTCGATCCCCACCCATGACAAATATTTGTGTGACGAACATTTGTATTTAAATAAATAAATAGAAATAAATATGCGCCAGACAACACATGTAATGGTCAAACTTGTAATGGTCTCGAAGTAGGGATTAATATCCCTGTGTTACGAGGTACCACACAAGGAAATAAGCCAGGGGCGTCTCCCAGCACACCCAGACCCGAGTCAATTCAGAAAAGATCGTTCCCTGAATTAACCCGACCGGGAATCGAACCCGGGACACTACGGAAATCGAGGCGAGAAACCATGCTACAGCGCACTACGCCAAACGTGTCGACAAACTCCGAAACTACTGGACCGATTTAAAAAAAAAACACCAATATAAAGTTACATTAACAGGGAGTGGCTTAAGATATATATTTTTTTATTTAGGTTAACCCGTGTTTCTATTGTTCCGGTTTTTGCATTGTGAGTTACACACTTACGAACACCCGTGTGTTCGGCTGACACTCAAGGGGTACAGGGTAAAATTGAAGTCATGAGCAAATTTTTAAGGAGTGACTCAGACCACGAACCTGAATCACACATCGTGAAGACACAAATATTCCGGAGACAGAACATCCACCTTTATATCTCCGGCCATCCGCTTCTGTGTCTCTTTAATCACCAGATTCGTCGGAAATTGAACAATAAAAACTGGCCAAATTATAATCTTGACTTTCACACACAGTTGACATTGGCGAAATCAATCTGCGGTTTAAGCAAGATTGCTAGGGCCACTACACTACTTGAAAAAACTCCACATCGCGAGAAAAATATAAGCTGTTCCATATCATCAACAGCCTTTGGAAGGCCACTGCTGGGCATAGGCGTTTCATATACAAAAGTGGAGTATATACTCGGCTACTGTTGGAGTCGGTTAAGTTTCCAGGTCCGTGGACTGAGTCCCTCCTCAAAAAAATTTTCATGATTTCAATTTCACTCTGTATTTTGGCGGGAAAGACAGTCTACGCGTGCGAAGCATCTGTCAAACAGCTGGCTCCCATGTATGAAATTAACAGCTACGTCTTGTCTGAACATACACTCCCACCTTAGCTACATGTGCGGTATGGAATATTCCGCGGCTATGTGTCGCACTAGGGCGCTTTCCACGCGCGCCGGCGCAGCTATGACGAGATTTAATTATAATCTTGACGGTTTAAGTACGTTGATGAATGAAAAACTCAATTTATGTCAACTATTTGACGTTTTTGCTTCGTATACTTTGTTCTTCGTGGTCTGAAAGTGTTTAATTTCAAGTTATGGTAGATTGCTTGCAGTTAAAACTCAAATACCATGTGAATATATTGTGAAGTATTAATTCTACTCGTAATTTAAGTATCATGTTTTAACATAAAAGTGAAATGACATGAGAATATTTTCGTAAAAACAGCAACGGAAATCCAGAGCTTGTCAGGAAAGGTTTTTCAGAAGAAAATCTGTACAGATTCGGTATCGAAACGAAAACGCACCGATCCGCGAGGAAGAGGCTTTAATCGCAACTTACCGCTCCCCGCCATGGGAACTGAAACAACAGACATTCATTCATTATTGATTTAGTCAGATCAGAATAAATTAATTGAAATACATAAAAATACACAAATAACATAAATATTTATAAATGACACTTCACATCAGTACTATCACGCAGAACTGTCACCTACTTGATTGCATCCGCCAGACTAGAAGGTACGCGCATTGTAACTCGTAGTGTAACGCTCAAATGCAGTTGCTATATAACCATTGAGGGCTGATCTGATCTCCCAGACCGTGTAGAGCAAATAATCAGATGATTGATCCTACTCGAATGATTAACGCTTTACGCCAGCGTTGTCATGTACTTAGTCTTAAAAAAATAAAAGCCTTTGTTACTCGCTGTTAATGTAGCATCATACTGGTGAAATAATGTAGCATCATACTGGTGAAATAATGTAGCATCATACTGGTGAAATAATGTAGCATCATACTGGTGAAATAATGTAGCATCATACTGGTGAAATAATGTAGCATCATACTGGTGAAATAATGTAGCATCATACTGGTGAAATAATGTAGCATCATACTGGTGAAATAATGTAGCATCATACTGGTGAAATAATGTAGCATCATACTGGTGAAATAATGTAGCATCATACTGGTGAAATAATGTAGCATCATACTGGTGCAATAATGTAGCATCATACTGGTGAAATAATGTAGCATCATACTGGTGAAATAATGTAGCATCATACTGGTGAAATAATGTAGCATCATACTGGTGAAATAATGTAGCATCATACTGGTGAAATAATGTAGCATCATACTGGTGAAATAATGTAGCATCATACTGGTGAAATAATTTTTTAAGATTTTTTTGAGCTGCCCCAACAGTCCTCGTTCTCTCAAATGCTTGACAGCTGAAGTCCATTGTCATATCTCGCCCGCTTTTCTCCGACTTGATTTACATAGCCTATAAAACTCCTGAACAGTTTAGCTTTCTGTTAGTAAAATAATGTTCACGATCGGATCAGTAGTTTCGGAGCCTATTCAATACATTCAAACGAACAATCAAATGTTTCCTCTCTGTAATGTTATAAGCGTGGATTCAAGGGTATTCACGGGTATTTCAGTTATACCAAGAACAGAAGGAACATGGATCTACCTTAGCTTCAACTTCCTTGATTAACATTTGATCATATGAGGAAACTACTTTACATAACGGTAAAAATAGGTAATGATAAGTAATGGTTTTAATTTTGTTTTCGTTTTCTTGTGTTTAATTTTGTTTTATTTAAGTTAAATCCAGTGTCTCGAACAAAAATTGAACCTGTGTAATGTTAATCCTCGTGTTCAGATTACGGCGATACAAGCCTTGAGCTTAGTGCGGTAATCATTGAAAAATATAAATCGTATGTAGGTACCTACCTACCTATTCGTTTTGGTAAATAAATAAATATATTTATGTTTTTATGTTTTATTTAAACGTCAATTTTAATGTAGAATAATTTACCCTTAATGACTTCAGGAGTGACCTAAAATTAGGACGTAGTCTATTATTTTTGGTGAAGAAATAAATGTTTTTATGTTTTATTTATCCGTCAACTTCAATGTAGAATGATTTACCATTAATGAATGACTGCAGGAGTGACCTAAAATTAGGACGTAGCAAGTAAGGACATTACACTAACATTGTCTTCACTTCGTTTGTATTGTCAGAAACTTTCGCGTCCACAAAGTGTTCTTGCAACACTTGTCAAACACTTCTTTTGTTCACTGTGACTAATTCTTTGAAACGACACTTACGAAATCTTTTCACTTTTAAATATTTTACGAAAACATGTGTTTAACATTTTTCGGCTCTGGTTATGATAATTGCCTTTTGAATCTTCAGTAACTTCACCATCATGTAAACTACCATGGTGGCAACTACCAGACCAGGGCATACACCCTTTTTAGTTATATTTCTGTTCACTGGCGTAGTCGCAGTACCGAAATCCCATACAAATGGCGACTAGGGTTACCATTTAGAAATTTTAAAAGTCCTGACAATAAGGTTGACAGTTTAAAACAGTCCGGACATTTTAGGTACAAAATGCAAACATTAGGTAGGTAGGTACCCATTTAGTAGGAAACAGTAATAAAGTAGCATACTCTCGCTTGAGAAGGGCGGATGCGGGGTGTGAGGATCACGCGCCTCGCAACCGAGCGGCTGATTAATTTGAAATTACTTATTTATTTAAGTTTCATTACTAACATCCCATCTTAACCAAAAAAATCCGGACGACGTCCGGACAAAGGTCTAAAGGTCCGGACATGCCCGGCCTAATCCGGACGGATGATAAGCCTACTGGTGACTATATATCAGCATTGTAAACTCATAACTCATTCTAGGGGTCTGTTTAGGTATATCGGCAGAAATCTAAGTAATAAAGCAACTTTTCTGCCCCCACGTTTTTAAACTAGCTTTTTCCCGCGACTTCGTCCGCGTTGACCAGTTTATTTCTTCACCTTAAGTCTTTTCGCAAGGCCAAAATTTATCAAAATTGGTTCACGGTTTAGGCGTGAGAACTTAAAAGTGACGCCTGTTGGGACAGTGGTAGCGATCCGAGGATACGACGTTTGGCGCTATGGCCAAGCAAGTCAATAGATACGGGGTTTCATCGACGGTAGTATGTAATAGCTAGCCATTTCTTTATACTTACACATTATTATACATTTCAGCGGAAGTACTATTGATTTGATATCCTATTTTTGAATCTCAAGTCTCAACCGCTAAAGGATGAAGGTTTTTGTAGCATCAAATCATTATTAGAATTAGGCTCTGTCAGTTTTGACATCACTTGACCCTACTAGATAGTTTTTTATTGAAACTTTGTTCGCTTGTCATTTCAACTCTAAATTACTTTGTTAGAAGAACAGTTTAATAGACAGTGTATCATTTTTTTGAGTTTAGTTAAGTTTACATTGAAGAAGTCACTGGCAGGCATCAGCAGATAGTGACTGAATGTGTATGCTGGCAAAAAACTACATCATTTTTATAAAACCATCATTAGAATGATTCGAACAACTTAATAACAGTCTCATTCACCGTAACGCACGCTCAATTCACACACTAATGGTTGTGTGGCTTTAAAATAAAAACTAAATTACAATCATGAACCGTCACGAACCAAAACAATTTGAGAAATAGCTGTCATTATGATTCGTGTGTGTAGGTCGTTGCACTTTCACGGTCGGTGTAAAAGTGTTTTAGAGTTTCATTGCCTTTTGGGCGACCCAGAGTAAGGTTAATAGGCAGTTGGAGTCATACGCTTAAGGTGCTCCTTCAGCTGGATCATTCGCTGAATACTCCACTCATGGTCTCGAAGTAAGGATAAATATCCTTGTGTTACGAGGTACCAGACAGGAAATTAAGCTAGAGGCGTCTCCCAGCACACCCAGATCCGACCCAATTTAGAAAAGATCGTCTCCTGAATTGACCTGACTGGAAATCGAACCGGGACACCACGGTAATCTAGGTGAGAAACCGTGCTACAGAACATTACGCCAATCGTGTCGTCAGAGGAAGGAAGGCATTCAAGAATAAGTAGGTACATTATTTTTAGCATTTATCAATGCACTAAGTATTTTCTACACAAAGATACTAAGAAACTAGAAAAATTCGTTTGAGTCCCTAGGATCAGGTCGATTTTTTCTAGTTTCTATCGTTGTGTAGGAATTTTAGGGTTTATGCCCACTTGGTACCCCCGCTTGCAATCCTCAGTGGACCTTATTTAATCTGTCATTGCACTATTTTGCACAGAATAACTTATGTTTCAGCGTTCAGTGGGTCAAGACCGCACAACAATGCAAATACGAATACGATTTTTGAAAATGATGCGAATTCGTAACATCCCTAGATTATGCCGGGAGGGCTTCCACCCCCTAGGGTTGACTTTCCAACAATCCGCACTCAACGGTTTGCTGCGTCTTTTCTGGTCCGCACCGCTAGGTAGGGGAACGCTCTCCCTGCGTCTGTGTTTTTGGATACTTACAACCTTGATATCTTCAAGGGCAAAGTGAATAGGCATTTTTTTGTGTAAGCATGGACCACCATCGTCCTCGTCATCGCTTACCAACAGGCGAGACTGAGGCCAAACGCTAACATTATGCTTACGCCCACTCACGCTTTTCCTATGGAATCATACTTTGGGGCAACTGTAGTACTATCCAGGACATATTTATTCTCCAAAAGAGGTGTATTAGAATACTAGTTAATATTAAACAAACAGATTCTTGTAGACCTCATTTTAAAAAACTTAGCATACTTACTTTGTCTTGCCTGTACATATTTGAAGCCTGTAACTCTGTCAACAGGAACATCAACCTATACTCTCCCATAAAAAATATTAGACGCAATAATAGATACCAAAATAAACTAAAACTACCGTTTTCTAAATTAAAACTATACTCCTCGGCCCCACATTCAATGTTAATAAAAATATATAACCACATCCCAAATAAAATTAAAAATACTGAAATTATTAACTTTTCAGAACCAGCTAAAACAGTTTTTAATCACAAAAAGTTATTATAGCGTTAAAGAATTTTTTGATGATGATACTAATATTTAGTTCGAAATGGTATTCACATTTCGGATAATCTTGTGATACAGCTGGTAATAATGTACAGCAAGAATTTGTTATAATGTATAAGTGTCTAACCTAGCACCTAAGCATAGTCATTAATTTGTAAAGCCCTTTATAAGGGGGAAAAAAAAAATGCATTGCACTTACGGGGCGCTACAATGTATTTGTTTACACCTTATGTACGTACTTTATAAGTTCCATGTACTCAATGTAGCACGCAATAAAGATTTTGATTTTGAACGCAAATCGCGCGTGGCTGCTGAATTAGCAGCAACAAAAGCCCACCTTGCGGTCAGGTTATGCCTCGTCCGTGGTCTCTACCTGTAATACCACATCCTTTATGTCGAATATTACGTAAAGCGATTACAGAGGTGACGAATGCCGAAAATGACTGGCGAGAAAGTGCAGGTGAAAGCCGGCAGATGACCCGTCAAAGAGCAAACCGCAGTTGCCCGTGTGGGTAGTTTTTTGCCTATACCGACAGAAATAGACGAACTCAAACTCAGATAACTTTTCAAATCGTCAAATTTATAGCAAAATATACTGAATAATATACATAAATACCATAATAATATGGACATATAAATCCACAGTATACAGACATACAACCATAAAAGAATATTAAACAATTCAGAAAGAAAAATTGTTAGCTTTCGATTTTAAAAGAGCGCCTTAAAACGCTAATTAAACAACGTTGGTTTAGCAACGTAAAATACACTAGACAAATCTGTTAACGGCCTCGATTGCTCAGTTGGAAGAGCAGCCATCCTGACTGTGCATGGTCGCGGGTTCGTACCCCACTTGAGTCCCTACGATTAGGTGTAATTTTTATAGTTTCTATATTTGTGAAGAAAATAGAGCATTAATTATTAGTTAATATTTTTATTTATTTATTTATTTATTCTTCATTGTACAAAATTAATGATACAATTGGCGGACTTAATGCCAAAGGGCATTCTCTACCAGTCAACCACACGATTAAACAGATAAATTAAACACGGTGCACGAGATTAAACTAAATAAATTACTTTTGAAAACAATAACAGATGCTAATTATTATAAAATAACAAAACAGCAAAATAAATAATATATAAATTCAATATAAATCGATAAAAATAAACATACATAAATAGAAGTCATAATATAAATAGAACCAACCAAACCAAGAATTGCTAGCCACAAAAAAAATTACATGATGATTTTATGAGTTTGGAAATAACTACATAGTTCTCCCGCGTTCATCATTTTTCAAAAGCCAAAGAGTTTATGGACACCTTGCGCGACGGTAACCAGATAACTTGGAAAAGTTACTCGTACTTGTCAAGTTGGAGGGCAAAAGACTTTTGCACGAAGCCTTCGCGAGAGTCACGAATCACGATCCGCAATAGTGAGGGACCGACTGGGGATGAGGAAAGAGTTTTTATTCTGAGTGCTGCGTGCGAGTTGCAGTGAGAGAAGTGAATAACTTCACCATCGCGTTTGCGAGAAAAAAAACGCGAATTTGTATGGTATCGAGTCAACGCCATCTAGCGGCCTTAATGTTGCCCGAATTCGCCGCTAGATGGCGCTGACTCGATTCCATACTAATTGACATTTACGTGCTCGCAAAACGCGATGGTGAAGTTATTCACTTCTCTCACTGCAACTCGCACTCTGCAAACTGTTTGTAGTTCCCGAAAAACTAGACAACTAGACTATAATAAAAAAACACCACGAGTTACATGTTACCTATATTTATTATTAATCTGTTTCCATGTAAGGTATTAGAATCTGTTCGTAGCTTATCATCTTTTTAATTGTAAATACCGTTCAAGAGATTTTCTTTCCACTCCGTCAGATGTATACGAATCTTTTGCAAAATTTCTCACAGTGAGAGTGGTTTTAGACAAGCGCGTTACATTTCACTCTTCCTATCACGGGTGCGTATCCTCCATTCTCAGCTACGGTCTAGTTATGTGGGGGAACTTGGTGGACTTTGAAAAAGTATTTGTTCTACAAAAAAAATGTATTAGAGCCATTTGCGACGCCGGATACTTAGATAACTGTAAACCATTATTTAAAAAACTTCACATTCTTTCCTTGCCATGTTTATATACAAAGAAATATCTGCTGCCTAGTAAAAGAACATCCCCAATATTTCCAAACACAGACTTCTCCTGCAGGCGACCAAGAGCTCAATATAAATAAATAAATAATAAATATTTCAGGACATACCACACAGGGCCACACAGAGCCACCTAGTCCCAAACTAAGCCGTAGCTTGTACTAGGGGTACTAGACTACCGATAAACATACTTATATACTTTTTATTTGTAAATACATACTTATTATACATATAAAACACCCAGACCAATACAAACAGACATGTTCAGGCACACAAATGTTTGTATTGTGCGGAATTCGAACCCGCGACCCTTGGTTCAGAGGCAGCGTTTTCTACCACTAAACCAAACTGGTCGTCGAATATGTTCACTTATTGCATAAAAATTAAAAGCTTACAATATGTGTCTGCTCCTGTATAACAAACTACCATTATCTATTAAAAATCTAAAAGGGGATAATTTTTAAAATAACCTCACTAAATGGCTGGATATTCAATGTTTTTATAATTTGAAGGAATATCTTGTCCATGATAAAGATTTCTCAGTATAATTTTTTTTTGTTCGCATATGATCCTGATCCCTAATAACAGAAATAATGAATGTGAAAATATTTAAATTTTGTATATACTTAAAAGAAACTTCAATTTTATTGTCACGTTTTTATTTTTTATGTGTGTAGCCACCAACTATAAAATAAATATTGTATTTGCTAAGATTTGTCAAATAAATATTTGTTTTTAATGGGGTCAACATTAATATCTTATAAATATCCTTATTAGTAATAGTAAAGTTTTGAACGAGTGGTTACTCAGCTTTAAATATGATGATGTGGAGTCTCTCTTTATAAGTAAAATGTAGTACATTAAACACACACACACACACACACACACACACACACACACACACACACACACACACACACACAATGTATTATATATTTTGTATTTTTGTGTTTAAATTGTTATTGTTGTATTGTAAAGTTCGAGGTGGGCGCTAATAACTGCGACACAGTCTCCGACTAATGTAGTTGTTAACGTTGTAATATGTTTGTAATACCTTTTGTACACAAATTAAATAATAAATAAAATAATAATAAATAATAGTAAATGTAAATAAAAATAAAAAGTATACTTAATAGCAACTTTAACTCCATTGTTAAGTTTTGTTTTGTATGTTTGTACACCTACTATAACATTAATAATGCCTAATGTTCAAAGATTTATAAAATAAATGTTTGTTCTTATTGGTGTTAAGAACTTAACATATTAATGTTAACTATTAAGTTACGAAATTGTTATGTTACAAAAAATATTTCTTATAATAATACAAGAATTTGCACGCTTGCTAGCAAGCCGAATACCATGTCTAGGTTCACATTAAGATCTTACTTACCCAAGTGTATTCTCGCAAATAAATTATTTGACTTTACTTTACTTTTTACTTCAAAAAACCAAACTCGCGTACACAGGCTTATTCCGGCGCAATGGCAGCGATCCTGCCTTTAGCGCCGGAGGTCGTGGGTTCGATCCCCACCCATGACAAATATTTGTGTGACAAACATTTATATTTGTTGTGTGTCTGGGTGTTATTATCTATTTAAGTATGTATTTAGAAATATTTAAGTATGCTTATCAGTCTCTGACGCCCATATTACAAGCGCTGCTTAGTTTGGGGTCAGATGATCTTGGTGTGAATGGTCCCAGATATTTATTTATTTATTTCACAGCTGCCTTTAAGGTGAACGAATCTAACAAAAGTGCATTTTCTCTCTCGCAAATAAATTATTCAACTTTACTTTACTTTTTACTTCAAAAAACCAAACTCGCGTACACAGGCTTATTGCGGCGTGTTCGCTCGAACCGGTAGTGGTGAATCAGTATCTCTATAGATTATTCGAGCTTATGCGAGATATTAAGGCTTGTACGAGTTACGTGTGTGGCCAAAAGAGCGCTTGTAGGTACCTAAATGCGTCCAAAAAACGAGCTTATTACGCATATAAACTGCTCTTAATTTAAATTTTTTTGCAAAGTGCTATGATATGACGTCCTCTGGCCTCAACGCAAGATCCTTCTATGCGCAGTACTCTCTGCTAACTTGTTTATTCACTATTGCTTCTCACCGTTCCGTTTCGTATAACCTTTGATTTCATCGTGACCAGTCTCCGACGAGATGCTCTGTGGCCAACGGGACCAGTTTTACTTTCAAAGATGCGTGAAAGCATTGGGAGATGGACCGGTTCTGGCACGGATGTGGCCGAAAGATTGAGATGAATGACCTGTTAGGAAATCCTTACAGAAATACATACGTCACTACTGCTCTTGTAAAACCGAAGTTCATAGAACGGCATTGTGAAGTGCCACACTAAAACTGATGGCATTTTGAAAAACTTTACGGTCGTGAGTGATCAATTGAAGTGCCCCCTGTGTTACGTGGGACCCTCACGAATATACTTTTATTCCAAACGAGGTAGTCAGAGGCGATTTCACAGCTGCCTTTAAGGTGAACGAATCTAATAAAAGCGCATTTTTCCCCAAGCGTATTAAATAAAAAATAAAATAAAATTAAAATTAAAATTAAAATTCTTTATTTCAGACTGTGTCCATAGTTAGGTTAGCAAAACTTATAAATATTTGTTAGTTACAACAGAACTCTTATGAATAAGTGAATAATGCTTTAGGAAGCTTCTTACATTGCTTGTTACAGCGATCAGAATGGTATTGGTGCTGGCGCGCATTCTACGCAGCGAGGCGGTGCATCGTTTGCGAATCACAGCTGGGAAACCATCCACATGTGCATCCGCAAACATGCCCGACGCACTACGAAAGCGCGACAGACCCAATAACATCCTGAAAGCATTGTTGTATTGCACGCGATTAGAAGAACCTAACGTGGTAGGTGGTGAGCCTACCGCCGCTGTATCCAGTTGCTTTAATTTGATTTTTATTGATGTTTTCCATCACCGTACAGTTAGTCGGATATTTTAGAATGAACACAATGGTTTTGGCGAGATTTGAACTTGGGACCACACGATTTTTGGAGTTGGCTTGATTAACCCCTAGCTCACGACGCTCGCTCTGCTAAGACATCCTTACGGAAAACCACAGATATAAGATTTTTCAAGCAGTGGCCGAGTTACCACTGGACACTACCCACTCACAATAGAGCTCGGTCTGGAATCCGGAAGTCCTAAGTTCAAATCCCTGGGCAAAGTGTTGTGTCGGATTTTTCACAACATAAATAAATATAAAATATACGCCAGATAACACACCACTTGTCATGCTCTCGAAGCGGGAATATATATCCCTCTGTTCCGGATACCAGACAAGGCATTAAGCTAGGCGTCGCCCAGCACACCCAGACCCGAGCCTATTTGTAGTTTCTCCTACCCCGCGCCCCTAGACCTCGCAGGCGAGTACTCAATGATGCGGTTTAGCTATAGAAAAGATCGTTTCCTATATTAACCCGACCAAGAATCGAACCCGGGTGACTACCTAAGACAAGGCGAGAAACCGTGCTACAGCGCACTACGCCAATCGTGTCGTCACGTCCATAGCATTTGGCAAGACTAGACAAAGGTTAGTCTGAGCCTTACAAGGTCGGTAACGCGCGGGTGTGCTGTTGCACGTGGCCAGAGGCTGCAGTAGCGGTCACCGCTTATCAACTGATCCTAATCTAAACAGAGCTGGGATTATTGATGTAGTATGACTTTTTTTGAATATATTTAATTTAAATTTAAACACATAGCACAGCAATAATCCTACTGTCTATGAAGTATCTGGATATAACTCTAACACAAGTCTTCGATAGGAATTGAATTTTATTTTTGAGCATTTTTAAATGCTCTATTTCACAATTATCACATCGGAAGATAGAATCTAAAATTTAACTTTGGTCCTGGTGCTCAAGTGTGGATAGGAGGGCAAAGGTTATTCGCGTCCGCAGGAAGATAACCCCTCGTCACCCTGCACGTGTCCTCCGGGTGGTGCTAAAGAATAACCAGAATAGGCTGCTGTACGCTGTACTGCTCGACCAAAGCCTAAGAGCCTCACAGCTAGAATCAATGCGAAGTACAGATTGTCTTCTGTACTCCCGATCCTTTATTGTCATACGAATAAATAAAAAGAGTAGATTCTCTAGTTTCTTTATTTCGATGACAAAATGTTCGTTACATAAATAGAATAAACATCTGGGACAAATCACACCAAGAGCATCTGACCCCAAACTAAGCAGAGCTCGTTCTATGGGTGTCAGAGACTGATAAACATACTTAAATATTTCTGAATACATACTTAAATAGATAATAACCCATCACAAATGGACACACAACAAACACAAATGTTCATCACCCGAATGTTTGTCATGGGTGGGGATCGAACCCACGACCTCCGGTGCCATTAGCAGGATCTCTACACTAACTTGCACCAACGGATAATATATTTTTACTATCAATGTTTGCGGTTCTTCAACGCAAACATCAAGAAACTCACTTAGGCATTTACATAAACACTTTATGCAAACACGTTGTCCATTCATTTAGAAATGATTGTAGAAATTAGAAAGTGTCGGAACCTGTTCGTTGCGAATTCACTATGCTTGTATGAGTTATATAACCCTCGGTAACCACACATGACCTCGGGCTAAGGCTCAAAGTGGTTAGCAGCTAATTATACAGATCGAATCAGAAACGAGGAAAATTATTAAAGAACTTAAGTGACCGACGTAGCTGAGCGAAGTGGGGACGGCACCTAGCATAGATTAGACAGAGGGACATCAAGGACATCGTAATGGTTCCAGTATGCTAATTTATAGTTAATTATGAATAGAATAGGTGGAGTGACGATTTGAAACATCATGAAGGGAACTGGCAGAAGCTGGCACAAAATAGAGACTTTTGGAAAAAATTGGGAGAGACCTTTGCTCAGCAGTGGGACACAACAGGTTATAAAAAAAAATAGAATAGATACTTAAGTGAATTTCTATTTTTAACACTATTTTCTACACAAAGTTGGAAACTAGAAAAATTAGGCGGAATCCCGCTTGAGTCCTTAGGATCAGGTCGAATTTGTCTAGATTCTATCTTTGTGTCGAATAAAAAACATCTATTTGACATAAAAATTAAACTAAAATATCATAAAATTCTTCATCGTACGTAACACAAACACACGTTGAACATATCTCCTATTAACCTTCATGGCGTACCCTTAAAAAAGGATACAACAATTTAAATACCTTGGGCACGTGGTCACGTCTGAGCTGAAGGACGATGTAGACATGGCACGAGGACGTAGGGCACTGTCTGCTGGCGAATATGATCGGACGTACGAGTAGGTTTTCTAGCTGCACAGCACAAGTAAAATTAACTCTTTTTAGAGCATATTGCATATTTATATACACGAGCAGCTTGTGGCTTTCTTATTCGCAAAAACAATACAGTGCAATACGGGTTCAGTATAACAATGCTTTTAGGATGTTGATGGGGTTGCCTCGCTGTACTGTAGTACTGAAGTGCCTCTGGAATATTTGCCGAGGTAGGGGTGGAGAATGTTTTCACATCATCTTCATATTCTGTCTCTTCTCTACACTGTCTTGTTTAATCCCCTTTCACCTCCGTACCTCAAGGAACTATTTCACTTTCTGCAATCTGCCAAAAGTGAAGACATGCGGTCTTGTAGGAAACTGCATCTAACAGTCCCCTCACATTCCACTTCCTATTATTCTAAATCATTTGTTGTTCGCTCCATTCGTCTGTGGAATTCTTTACCTTTATTCATCCGCAAATCTCAGTCCTTACATGTCTTTAAATCCCAAGTCAAATCATACTTCCTCTCTCTGTAACCTAGTATTTTATTATGTCTCATCCTTTATTTTTCAGTCCTTAAAAATGGAAACTGGTGATCCTATTGCAGTACCTATATGTATTTTATGTAACACAATTCATTTAGTTTATTATTTAAATATCTCTTACTTATCCTTTATTTTGCACAGCCTTACCCGTTATATTATACAAGTCTCTCTTCAGAAGGTAGTCTGGAAGAGATCGCTTTAAAGCGATAAGACCGCCTAAATTGTACATTTGATGTCTACTTACTGTTTAACTTGCTGTATTTGTTTGTTTGTGCAATAAAGATTATTTATCTTATCTTATCTTATCATCATGCAAAAAGGGGGCACATCCCTAGTGCGCAGGGTTCGGGCTAGCCCTAGCTAGCATCATTAGCTAGCGTCTAGCGTGCTGGCATTTTGGGCAACTATAAGCTAGCATGCTGCATTGATAATTAAATAAAAAAATAAAAATAAAAAATCATCCAGCATTTTTCGACAGGTTTGATTGTCATTACTTGAAGCATTGCAGTATGGCTCATGTGGTGGCAAACTGACCTGTCATCTATTATTATGTCAATGTCATTATGTATATTGTAAGATTTTATTATGTTTCTAACAGTAGGCTCAGTCTCATCTGTAACTAACAAATTGATCCATGCAATAAATTTTTCATCCATTAAATTTAAGTTAAACTTTTTTTTTTCTGTGTGGGTTTCAAATCCACGACAAAAGCAGCAATAGCAGCTACAGGAAGGATCGCTACCGTTGCTCCTATTTTGGCAGTCAATGATATGTTCAGGAGTTAACTACAGTTTATTATTGTGACCTCGGAACTGGTACAGTCAGCTACGGGTATTTATCATTTATTTTACCAAACAAATAAAAATAAAATAAAAATAATAAATATCCCTGGACATTATTCCACACAGCGCCATCTAGCCCCAAAGTAAGCTAATTAAAGCTTGTGTTATGGGATACTAGACAACAGATAAACATACTTACATACATTTTCTTTTGTAAATACATACTTATTATACATAGGAGACACCCAGACCAGTACAAACAGACATGTTCATGCACACAAATGTTTGTACTGTGCGAGGATCGAACCCGCGACCCCTGGTGTAGTAGTCTACTTCTTAACCATTACACCAAGTCGGTTGTCAATCAAACATCATTAATTAAAAAAAATAACACTGAAAGCAATTGAAGTGGCTCAGCTTGTGCGGACCTAGGATCAGGATCCTGTAGCGCTGTTTCTCAGCCACTTCCATTTCTCTGTCGGTGTTGAACGAGATTTGTAAATACTAAGACTTTCTGCGTTTTAACAATTTTAAATGAAATTGATAAAATGACATACTATTCCTATCTATTCTGCTCGATATCTGTAAAATAAGATTTTTACTAACTTTTTATCTATCTTGCTTGGATATGAAAACAAGCATTTTAAAAATAATGCATAAAAAACTCAAATTAATAATAAATAAATAAATAAATAAATATGCGCCAGACAACACACCTCTTGTAATGGTCTCGAAGTAGGGATTAATATCCCTGTGTCACGAGGTAGCACACAAGGAAATAAGCCAGGGGCGTCTCCCAGCACACCCAGACCCGAGTCAATTCACCCGAGTTTCCTAAATTGACCCGATCGGGAATCGAACCCGGGACACTACGGAAATCGAGGCGAGAAACCATGCTACAGCGCACTACGCCAACCGTGTCGTCAAAAATATAAAATTATAAACACTATAATTCTCATTACATGGATTTTGATAACGACACGCGTTGATGTCTAATGAAGGAGTTACAAAAATGTAGGTATCAATAAATTTTGTTTTATTAAATTCGTGTCATTGTTGTTTTACCTTTGGTGAAAAACGTTTTTTTGTGTTTTTATACAATGTATCTGACTCTAGAGTTATTAAATACCAATATGATCTAACCTGACCTCACATTAAGGGGACTGCGTGGCAGCGTGATATGTTCTGGATGCTAGTTAATTTCAAATACGAGAACATTCTATAAAAGAAAAACATCTACAGAGAAATGTTACTTTGATTGTTGTGTTCTTCCTAGGTATAATCGTACAACGATCCTACAACCTGCGACTTAGTAGGAACTCTTCAGGCCGCGGTAGCCGCGTATATCAGGCAGTCACAAGTTTCTTTGCACTGATTGAGTAATACGGTAAGTACCTTTTTTTAAATTTAAAAATGCAAGTATTTCTCAAAACCATTCTTCACGGTAGTCTGGTATCACTGTCGTGAATTCAGTTCTACTCTAAAATTAGAATTAATTTGCAGTAAAACTAGAACAAAGCTGCGAAATATGGAAACAATGCGTCTGAGAATACTTCGGATTCTCACTTTCGCCGGCCGTCGAACTTTAGTGCTTGACATTCTTTTTTTTCATAAATTCAGTGAAAAACAAAAGAGCGGAATGCTTGACGGTATGCCGGTATATCAACATGGGTAAAACTAGACCTTTTCAAACCCTATTGAGGATTCTCAAACTCTAGATTATTACATTAAATTTATTTATTTATTTATTTAACACAATTAAACGGGATAATCCCAGTTACATAATTATGAAAGCTACAGGAAGGAATACATTACACCAATTTCTCGACTTTGTTTAAAAGCGATTGAGGACTGTCAATGAATATATCCAATTCAGGGTTAGCGACCAGTAACATGTTTAGCGCCCTCTGCATACGACACAGCGGGGATTGCTCACGAGCTACTGTACGACACGGTGGAATAGCGAACAGCTGATGTCTCCGACCGGAGCGAATACGTAAATATTTATCAGGCACATATAGACGGGACAATTGCTCAACACACTCGGGCGAATCCATCCAGCCCCGCAAGATTGCTAAGGCAGTTGAAACCTCCAAACGGGCTCTTCTCACTTCTAAAGAGTTCATCTGCAACATTCCCAGCAAAAAATCGGTTTACGGTATCGGCCTTTACTTAGCTTCGTGAGGATTCATTTCGAATCTAAGCGTCCTCGGAAAGAGCATAATAGAAAACACAAATTACATTTTAAAAATTGTGATATACCTATGTCGCTATGAAGGAAAACACGTCAATTTTAAACATTGTAGCGAATAACGATGACTATGAAGGCCTGCTCAGACGAAGGACTTTTGTCCACAGCGGACTAAAAGTACCCCGTACAAAAACGGGTTACTTTTGGTCCTCGCTTGCGTTATTCGTTAAATTTTGCGAGAGATTGCTTCTATATTATTGGACAAAAAAGTACCTCACATATAGTCCCTCGTCTGTGCTGGCTGATAGCCTGATAATTACTATGCTGATAGTGATATAAGCAATAGTCGTTAATTCACAACAGGTCGTGGCTTCAGTCTTCATCAAGGACAAACAATCGAATAACAGAATTGACAGACACTTGATTCTGTGACTCAGGCACCCAAAGTCGAAGTTCTGCTTAGTTTGAGGAGGTGGCTCCACAGATATAGCTATTGCAATACTACTATTTTGATAACTGAAACTTGATGATCCAACCCACATTGGGCTTGCCAGTAATGCCAGTGCATTAAATAGAAGTAGGTATCTACTATTATCCAATTCAGTAAATTAACTTAAAAAAACAAGATCTCTAGATTTCGGTTGAACATCACTATTTTCTCATCAACTACCTTTTGATTACAACCAATTAATATGAAGATTAATAAATTCGTATAATAATTTAATCACTTTCGCCTTTCGCTTACCACACGCACCTAATATATCTGCATTGACCGAGTTCGAAATGGCCGAAACTAATGTGTTTATCGCCATTCGGCGTATATCACAGTGGTTTACTAAACTGCTATTTGGAGCAGTTCCTTAAATATTCGGAGCAGTGGAAGTTAGACAAGTTCTGCACTTTGTAACAAAATATTTCCTTAGAAACAAAAGCTCAAAGCAGAATAGTATCATTTGTTTTAACAAATAATATTAGATTATATTAGAATTAACAAATTCTACTGTATTTTTAGGAATAACTTTAGATTCTAAGTTGCAATGGGGTCCGCATATAACGGCCCTGGCAGGGAGACTCAGTTCCGCTGCTTGTGCTGTTAGAAAAATACGACTCTTGACTGATATTGAAACAGCAAGACTAGTATATTTTAGCTACTTTCATAGTGTTATGTCGTATGGTCTACTGTTGTGGGGTTCAGCTGCAGACTTGAACACCATTTTTGTACTTCAAAAAAGAGCCATCCGCTCCATTTACAAACTTAGACCACGCGACTCGCTTAGGGAAGTATTTAAGAAGATCGATATTTTAACTGTGCATGCTCAGTATATTTTAGATAACATAATGTATGTGCGCAAAAACTTGCATCTGTTCAAAAAAAACAGTGACACTCATAAACATAATACCAGAAATAAAAACAAATTGAAAACTCCCAGTCTTAGGCTACACAAGGTGGGAAACTCATTTGTGGGTCAATCTGTAAAACACTTTAACAAAATACCTCAAAGTCTTGTTGATCTACCTCTTCACAAGTTTAAGTCTGCAATTAAAGCAAAGTTAATGAAACAAGGTTATTATAATGTAGAGGATTACTTGAACGACAAAAGTTTGTGGTCATAGTAGGAATAATCTGCTCCTCTGCTCAATATTGTGTTCTTTTTTCTACTCGCATTGACTGTACTCTGAATTTATTTTTTGTAAAACAAACAAAGTTGAAAAGAGTAACTAGCGAGTTTCTTGCCGGAGTCTTCTCGATAAGAAGCAACGTCCGAACCGGTGGTAGATTCACATTATGTATATTCACGATGTGTACTAATATTGTACTATTTTATTTACGTTTATTATTATTATTTCTGTATACTTTTTTTGACATGTCATAAGTGCTTTATACAAGCTTAAATGAATAAATGATTTTTTTACTTTTACTTTACTTTTTACTGTTGACTTGAAATGTACAACTTTTACTTCCTTAATTATTTTGGGATAATTGGTGGTTCTACCATTGACATTTGATTTTACCGAAATATAGGGTTACAAGAAATACTAGATTTTTAGATCATAACAGTATTTACTTATGTCAAAAATAACTAAAAATACAATCGATATCAATAGGACTCTAATATGCTCCTGTTTTAAATTTCAAGGCCCATTAGTTCTTTATTTCTCATCTCTCTTTTGTCAGGAATCGGTCCTTCAGCAAACAGGCAGACTACCCTACGTGGCTTGAGCAATCTCCTTGGAATAAGATGTATCCTTGTGTTACGAGGTGCTAAACAAGGCACACCCAGCACACCTAGAATCGCGCCAATTTGCAAAAGTTAATTTTTTGAATAGTAGGTATAATAATATATACGAATAAAACTAACCACGCAAGTCAACGCGATGAAATGTGCTACAGCGCACTACGCCAATCGTGTCACCAATGTTACTTTCCGAACCACATCTTAATGAACACTAGGCAAATAAAGATGTCTCCTCATTATATTTAACGTTTTTGTACTAAGTGTTCTACAAAGGCTTATGCCAACACTTGGCACTTTCTCCACGGAGATAGACAATTATGAAGCGATATCTATCGTCCGAGCTTACAACTCCACTGTGAAAGGATGAATGAATTATTGTACTTTTAAAAAGTTAACTGATCGTCTAATAACGTGGGAAAGCTTATTGTGTTCGAAGGCGTTAGCTAGTAGCGTATTTTAACGCGGGCATACCCCTGGTGTTGCCCGCGTCCATAGGCTGCGGTAACCGCTTACCATCAGGCGGTCCGCGTGCTTGATTGTCATCGACGTACCTAGTATAAAAAAGATTTGATACAGTACGGCCTTTTGAGAGAAAGAGATTACTTAGTTCATTTTAAATTTCTAATGTTAGTTATTTGAAATACCATACAAACTACTTAAAGAGTTGCTACGCCCTTGCAGGGCGTCACATTTCCTACCTACAATTTATTGTTAAGACCTTATTCAATGTAATGTGACTATGCAATTAATAAATGAATATGAATATGAATACCCTTTTATGTACTTGCTTTCCGCCCGCGGCTTCGCCCGCATTAGGTATCGTTATTAATCACGGCCAAAATACATGAAATCTTTATAAATTGTATCTAGCCTATGTGTTATTCTAATGTGTAAGCTGTATTGCTGTAAAGTTTCATCTAAATCAGTTCAGTCGTTTTTGCGTGAAAGAGTAACAAACATACACATATAACACACATCCTCACAAATTTTCGCATTTATAATATTAAGTAAGATTAGTAAGATAAGATGTTGTGTAAATCAACTTTGCTTGCACACATTATTTCAAATTACCAAAAACCAGTAAACCAAAACAAAAAAATCTGAGTCAGCTACTTTAAGAGGTTGTATATCGCCTGTCAAGATGACCTACTCCACCGACTATGTGGCTGACAAGCACAATAACGCAAAGGAATCACTGAGCTGGCCAGCCTCATCTTAAAGAAGGCCTACAGAAATACCTTAATATGAAATTCAGCGGCATGATCTTATACCTGCCGCTGAATTTCATCATCGCACGACACGTCAGAAGTCGAAATTCCATGCTCATCACCTGGATGGCTGGCGCTCAACAACCGTACGTTTTTCGCGTCAATTTCTTTCGCGTACATCCAAGATATGGAATGATCTTCCTGCGTCGGTATGTCCAAAGGAATATGACATCGGAACCTTCAAGAAGAGAACTTGGGACCACAACGATCCGAGTTGGAGTGCTTAACCACTAGGCCACGACGCTCTTTAACTATCCAGCTCAAAGTCGTAAAGGACCCCTTCTATGCGTTCATCGTAAAACTCTTCTGTGATAAAAACCAAATTCAAGACACCTAAACAACCCGGATGACAGTGGATGGTTCGCCACCTACCACGTTGGGTTCAAATTTTTTGCATCTTCGTCTACACATCTTTTAGTGAAAGTGATAACCGCATGCCGCATGTAATGATCCAATCTTCACCGTGAAGTTCGGGTCTTACCGATACCCCACGGTTACGTAATAAGCAACAGGTTTCGTACACCCATTTACCATTTCCAAGATACCAGAGTGACAAGATGAAAGCCTACAACCAGTGTATGTCAATTAATATTGACATGCTCTGAAACGTGGTCTAGGGCTCATAAAGACATCTTAAGATCCATCAGCCAGGTAGAGGTCTTTGCTAGAGGTAGTCCGTAGAATCACTGACAGAAACCAGAAGTAGGCCCGAAGAACTGGTGACCATTGGGGCATAAAATGATAAAATAAATAGGCGCTAGACAACACACCATTTTTCATGGTCTCGAAATAGGGATGAATATGCCTGTGTCATACAAGGTACCAGACAAGGAATTAAGGCAGGAGCTTCCCCCAGCACACCCAGGCCTAAGCCAATAAAGAGAAGATCGTTTCCTGAAATGACTCGACCGGGAATCGAACCCAGACACTACGTAAGTAAAGACGAGAAGCCGTGCTACAGCGCACCACGCGAATCGTGTCGTATTCACTCCTAATCCCGAGGTTTACTTATAAGTAAGGTAATATTAAGATCGCCAGCATCCGCAAATAAATGAGGAAGGCCTACATTCACAAGTGGATGTCTTACAGAACGCAACATAGCTGAAATAAAAAGTCCTTTGGTGAGGGACTAAGCATCCATTAAATCCTTCTTAGGACTTAATATTCTATGCACCAAGACCGGATATCTAAAATTTAAAAAAGAAATAATCTAAACGGTCAGTAAGCGCCATCTTCCTTTCATTCATTCAGAAAATGGCGACCGGAAGTCGGTTTTCCCGCGCCGGACACTCGTCTATGGCCGCAGCCTTGTTATTCTCTGTGGCGACATCGTTTTAGTAGGTTACTAATTCTATTTATGTATGGTGTTAACGTAAATGATTTCATTGATGGAAGCTATTTGTTGTGCAAAGTATGTGGCAAGTATCAATGAAACCACCATTGATAGGAAGCGGTTACGACAGCCTATAAACGTGCAACAGCAGAGTATTACTCGCATTATGCTGACCTACATCTAATCTTATCTAATGTTTAAACGAAATTAATATTTGCATGCTCTTTATCTAGGAGAGGCAATACAATTTAAGAACTTATGTAACTCTTTTCAAGTGCAATTCATTTATCCATTTACCAGAGCTAGGGGCTAGTTTAAACTGTAATCTTGTAGACAAAATACATAAAGGGGATACTCAGGTCTCTCAGAGTCCCAGCTGATCACACATAGTTAGCTTATTCAATAATTATCACAGTAGCCAGAGCTTAAAACCCACAGTATTAAATTTCCATTTTCCACTGCTATAAGCAGTTAATATCTATGGTAACTTTAACCTTAGAATAATTACACCTAGAAGGATATTTCCATACAAAAAGGCGCGCCATTTGTGATGCCAAAAACAACTGTCAAAAAGAGTCAAAATAACAATTCGTTACACATATAATCACAATTTTCAGTATTTAACATGTATCAATACTACTTGTGCTTCTCTGTTATGTTGTTGCAACCATTCACTGCACAAATAAACATTTCGAAGAAGCTCTTACCTCGAGAAATTAACATCGTAAGTTGAGACCCAGACGTGACGTCCTGACATTTGTGGCATCAAAAGGGATGCCCTGACTCCTTCTATGCATCATTATTCTAAGCTTCTAACTAACTGATAGATTTCTTAATAGAACTAATTTAGTTTATTTTTCTTTTAGTTTTTTAGTTTTGCACCAGACAACACACCTCTTGTAATTGAAAAAATATATTTCGGACAGGTCCAAAGATGTTAGTATAAACTTGCTTACAGACTATGTTAGTATATTACATTGTGACTATGAAAACAACAACTATGACAACTCTGATTGTTATTATTTCAGGTGAGTTTCCACCCACCTTCCTAAAAGGGGAGAATCCCTCCTGTCCGCAAACACACTCATTATGGTAATGGTCTCGAAGTTGGGAATAAAATCCCTGTGTGGTGAAAAATAAGAAATTAAGCCATGGCGTCTTCCACAGAAAAGATCGTTTCCTGAACTGACCCGACACCAGGTAAATCAAGGCGAGAAATGCTACAGCAGACTGCTCCAACCGTGTCGTCTAAGTGGGTTCGTCTAAGCGCTTTGCACTGCCCAGACATCGAAATAACCTATATGTTCGGCACACACAGTCATGCTAGTTCGTTCTGTGCAAGAATTGAACTTCCGGCCCCCGACGTCCAGTCACCGGGCCACACGGACCATTTTATAAGATACTGTAACCACGGCTCCTATTTTAATAACGCTCAATTAAAACTAATTACACTCTAGATTCTTCCTTTTACTTTCTTTAATTAACATAAATCATAATTTTATTTCGTTTTAATTACATATTTTTACCACGATAATAACGGCATGGCGTTTCAACTCAGCAGTACCTTATCAAACTTACAAGTAAGTAATAATTTAGGTAAACAAAGGGATGATATGGCAAGCTAGCATGCTGAGGGTCTGGTGGTAACCGGTTACCGCAGTCTAAGAGACGATCAACACCAGAGGACCCAGCTGTTTGACAATATTCGACTATTAAAAAAACTATTGTTGTTACTGAAAACTAAGATAAAATACTGAAAACTACTGTTGATAACCTTGTTCTAGGTTCTAGGTGCTTCTAAATGATATAATTTGTCAAGAATTTACACGATATTACCAAAAGCTTGTTTTAATAACCTGACTGGTAATAGAACCTTGAACTAAGTACCGCTAAGTTAATGGAGAATGACAAATTGATTTATCTTAATCTTTTTATTATAGAAATGATCTTATTTCAGGTGTATGTAACTGTAAAGGCTGAAAAGTATTATGAGCTTATTTAAATAAAAAACTCACCATTTTCCCAGGTCAATAAAAAATATATCCAGGGCACAAAAAAGTTTCTTCGTCAAACCGGACACAACACTACCAATCCAAAGTTCGAAAAAAAACAAATAAAAAATAACACGTCACTGTCACTTTTGGCGGGAACCTGAAACTTTTTAAGTTTTTTTTTATTTCACCCACCAACAAAGAGGTTCATTTTTTAACGTCCAAAGCTTTGGGACGAGAAGTTGAGACTGGCTGCTAAAGATCTCTTCGGAAGAAAGTGGGGTGCTACTTCCCATATGCTAGTGTGTCGGTATGAAACCTGTAGGCCGTTCTCTCGTACGACCCAACACAAACTACAACCTACCTTAACTGCAGAGAAATACAGTTGTTCATTGCTTCTCTGCATCACCAAAGTTTGTTTTCATTTGACATTAAGTCAACGACAGCATCTCATACAGCCAGCGCTCCGAATTGAACTCTGTGCACTTGAAATTTAAAGGTGTTTTTTCTATTAATTCACTTAAATCTTGAAGCAGGATATTAAATACATGCTTGTATAAGCCATTTCTCTTTTATTTGTCTCTGGCTGGCTAGGCGTGGCGGAGGTTTAAAGAATTTGGCGAATTTAACATTTGCATAAAAAGACGAAAGTTGATTTTCGGACAATATTTTCCAGTTTGGAATGCGATTCCAGTTTTCACTTGTCTATGGTTGAAACGAGGTTTTCTTTGCTTAGTTTATGGTTTATTTGGCCGACATTTTGTGTGCTTAATTAAATATTCTAATTAATTAATGGATTCTCGTCTTGATAAATAGAAGTCATTTGGGAAATATGTTATAGTCGTCATGGAGTCAAGGTTTATTAACTATGCGACCCCGTTGGCGTAGTGACCAAAAATACTTTTCACACACAGGACCACAGAAAACTTAAGGGGAGGTGGTTCACAAAACACGTTTTTAGAATTCATTTTTGAAGTAATCGTTAAACAGTGAAATTGAAATTTACTGATTTTGTTGAGGGGATAATACAGAGAATTCATGCGGTGGAAACATGATTTGATAAAGTTAGCTCGGTAGAATAAATTCACAAAGTTACCTCTTCTCGTGACATTCTGTCTTCTATTATTGGTTTTATTCCTAAAATAATTGATCTGATATTAAGGGACCTTTACCAAAACAATGTTTAAAGATAACAGCTATTAATTTTTAACTCGATTATTTTAGTCCCCTATCTTTATAAATAAATAAATATGCGCCAGACACACCCCTTTTAATGGTCTCGAAGTAAGGATTATTATCCCTGTGTTACGAGGTACCACACAAGGAAATAAGCTAGGGGCGTCTCCCAGCATACCCAGACCAGAGTCAATTCAGAAAAGATAGTTTCCTGAATTGACCCGACCGGGAATCGAACCCGGGACACTACGGAAATAGAGGCGAGAAACGGTGCTACAGTGCACTACGCCAGTCGTGTCGTGTCGTCATAAGACTGGTGCATAGAGGATACCCAATGAACGCCGTCGACAGCGTCCCTGGGCTGGGCTGTCTGAGGCTCAGCCTTACTCCCAGGGAAAATACTATACTTTTTTTACTTTTACTTTAAGAAAAAATAACGATATGCCTATTAGAAAAATGTATTTATAGTGTTAAGGAATATACAGAGTTTTGTTCAAAATTATGTAAAACCAGCTAGTTTATTAACATTTACACGTCTGCATGCAGACCGAATACAATGGACAATTTATGCTATATTTTAAGACCTTTTTGACATGTATTCTCGTAAATAAATATTTTGACTTTGACTTTGACTTAATGTTCTTAGAAACGTTAATCGACTGTACGTCCCCATGTTTCACTGAGTTAATGTACAAACAAATACATGAATTAATATCCAGGATACCTTACACCAAGTTCATCTGACCCCAAACTAAGCAGAGCTTGTGTATACTATGGGTGTAAGAGACTGATAAACATACTTAAATATTTCTAAATACATGCTTAAATAGATAATAACACTCAAACACACAATAAACACAAATGTTAGTAAATGAATGTTTGCCATATGTGGGGATTGAACCCACGACTTCCGGTGCTAAAGGCAGAATCGCTGCCATTGCTCCAACAGGCCAGTCAAAAAAACTGTACTAAGCTGAGGCCTCATGATCTTGATGAGCGGACCAATAACCGGTTTAGCGCAGTGGTTCGTACGACAGTTAGTGCAAGGAAACAAAACTACGGTAAATTGTTTTACCTATTTTCTCGACGTTTCGGCGACAATTGCATGTCACCGTGGTCACGAGCGGGCTCTAGTCTTTCAGTCCGCCCGTTTTTATTAGAATTAGTTAAAATGCAACAAGAAAGTTAAAAATGTTATTCGGGCTTGATGTACAGTGTCTCTGACAGAAGTAGCTTAACACTTTAGTATTGTTGTCTCATTTTATTCATTATTGCGGGCAGTTTGCGTAATAAGTTTGATACAAAACTAAGCTTAGTCACCTCGTTCAAAGACAGATCCGCTACCGCAGGAAGTCGGCAAGTGAGTGAGTAATTGTGTACTTTCTACTGAGTCGACTTAAGTGGTAATTAAGCATTGGCAATGTATCCAATAAGACGGATGAGGTGGAAATCACCTGTTTAAAACAACTTGTCTATAACAAACGAGGAAAAAGAAATACTTCACGAAACTAACCATTATTGATAATAATTACTTTATCCCTATTTCGAAATCACCACTCACATCAAGCCCTATCCCAGAGTGTATATTTTTTTTACGATTAAATAAGTGTCTAGGATATATCCCCGTCTTTGCGTCAGGAAATACAATTAATCATTCCCAGGGCCCTGGGTTCGGGACACTTGGAATATGTGGGCCTCGGAACTCAAAACAACTTTCGTGGGCGCGAAAACAGAGACCGCTACCCACTAAAACTGACGGTGGTCGTCTTCGGCGCAGAATGGATGGGACCGGGATCCCCGAAACGTGACGCTACCTGTGATCCTTTGGCGCGAAGGCTGCACTTAAACGATAACACAGACCACTGTGTCCAAAGACACGCGTTACCGCCAGGCCCCTAACGTGTGTTTCACGACCTCATGAGCCCTTTTAGTCGCCTCTTACGACCGGCAGGGATACCTCGGCAGTGTTCTTTACCGCTAACCGCATGCAAGCATGCTTCGCAGTCAACACAATGTGAGATTTAATTTGGTATAAGCAGTGAGGAAGCCTAAACCTTGACTTCCTGCCATAGAAAGCGTTTACTTCCGATCAAAAAGGAACCACAGATTTAGTAATAGTAGCTACGGAACTCATCGTGATCATTGTTGAGGATAATGTTCATCCGCATTCTTTTAGCAGAGATCTGTAGGAATTTAGAATAGCTAACTTAATAGGAAAAACATGATTTGTCGATATTATTTCAATTCATTTCTTCCACTATTTTACATATTTTATCTCCTTAAAGGTTTATTTATAAAAACGAATGAAGGTACTTATTCTGGGCTTGGTCCATTTTTATTTTCTACTTTGTTCAATTGCAAAACACCAACTAATTTTTTTTTATTCAATTCTATTCAGTTAAGCACTTGAATAAAAAAAATCAAACACTCAGATTTAGAGCCCTTTGCCAATTTTTCGATTCAGTATCGGTACAGTCGCAAAACATCTCACCTTTACACACAAAAAGCAGCGATACAATCGCGACGCAGTCGCGCGACAGTCAAACGCGCGTTTTGTATCACTGCAAAAAGTCGCCATGTATAAAGGCCCTTACCATACTTTTGATCACTTTATTGTTAACCTCCGATAAGTAACAATCATTGTTTGCAATATATAGTTTAGTGATTTCGATTTTTCATGACAGATTTGACACATTTAAACTCATCTATCAACTTTTTTAATCATGCCTCTCAGACAACTTTTCATATAACTACGGAACCCACTTAGGACCTGTTCGATTCATTCTTGATAAGTTTTTGGTCCAATCAAGTGATTCTAGTTTTTCAATGTAAGCGTGAGATTTACGTCTTTGTTCATTATTGTCACAGGCCTCATTACTTACACTTATCTGTAAGGTAAGCTTCTATTAAGGCGCGATGCAAAATTAGTTCTTTTAAATTGTAAGTAGTTAACTTTAAACTTAGAATAATCACATCAACAAGGATAGTTTCATAGAAAAAGGCGCGCCATTTGTGATGCGAAAATAAACTGTCAATATAATAATTCGTTACTTGTGTAACCACAGTTTTCAGTATTTATCATATAGAATAGTATTTGTGCTTCTCCATTATTTCGTCGCAACCATTTACTGCACAAATAAATATTTTGACGAAGCTCTAACGTCGAGAAATGGACATCGGTAAGTTCAGATCAAGCCGTGACATCCTAATATTTGTGGCATCAAAAGTTCAAAACGGGTTCCCCGACTCGCCTTCTAATTATTCTAAGACTAACAATAATTTGGTTTGGTTAGGTAAAAGGATCAAAATGTATGCTAACAAATGCGTTCGGTTTCTAGATGACTAAAGTAGTTATACTTTTTTTTCGTCGTAAAAAAAAACACTGGCCAGGACCTGCGCAGTGGAGCGAATTTAAGTCAAAAAAGTCCAAATTGGAGGTATGAATTCCCCCTTTTCGCTGTACCCGTGCGCAGAACCATCCCCACCACTGTCGCCTAACGTGTTTTTCACGTGGCGGGGGTTAAGTAGTGCTTTACTTAGAGCTTGACAAGCATAAATGATTCGATTGACGGATAGAATTTTACCCACTTCCGGAATTTCGTCAAACACTGACAATTTAAATAACCATCGTTATTAGTAGAAAACCTCCTCAATTAAGTAACAATACCTTTACAAAATAACATTGTCATCCCAAAAATGTCTTTAAAAATCTTTACGTAACCTTTTATCGAAAATCATGACGAAGGCGTATAATGTCACACAGCCAAGTGTGTCAAGTTCCACTGGCATTAATAAATAAAAAACGAAAGTGGTCTGTTTACGGATGTGCTAGTGCTTTCTAAGTTTTAAAAAGTCAATATTTTTGGCGCGAGACGCCATATTTGTCAATATGGAGGATTGGCGTGGGCGATAATTTGCGAAAAACTGAGACTATAAACAAAACATAATATTTATTTTATACCATGGCCGTTATATCTGTATACATTCCCACATTTCCTACAAATAAAAGCAAAAAACACAAAGGCGAAACTAGAAGCGCACAAAACAGTCAATGGGAAATCTAGAAAAAAAAAACAGAACGCCGTCGTCGAAACAACAAAATTTATTATTGTATCTACTAGCTTTACGCTCGCGGTTTCGCCCGCCTCATTGTTTTATAATATGGCCAAATTACATAAAATCTTTATAAATACAATACAATTTATACAACCATTTACCTAAATCGTTCTTAGAAATAATAGATATTGATAGGTATATTTGGCAGAAGTTTGACTTTGACTTTGACTTTGGAAATTGTAGCCTATGTGTTATTCTGATTTTTAAGCTGTATTACTGTAAAGTTTCATCTAAATCCGTTCAGTAGTTTTTGCGTGAAAGAGCAACAAACTTACACACATACAAACCATACATCCTCACAAACTTAGTATATTAGTATTAGTAAGTAGGTATGTTAGTTTTAGTAAGAAGTTAGATTGTTTTTTTTTTATTTTTCGTCACCAGTGTCGTAATAATGACAAACAAAGATAGTTTATTTAGAGAAAACATGATCATTCCTCGTTAGCACTAAGATAACAGATTCCTTCACACATACAATTTTGCAGTCCGTCTAAATGCAAATAGCTCCACTAATAATAACAGTGTATTGTTTCAGCTGGTTTGTAGTTCATGTAGCCTAGAGCTTACATGTAAGTTACTTAATTTAAACGCATGTTATGTGAAAAAAACATAAATTGTTGCCTTTTCATTAATGAATTGTTGTTGTAGTTTATTGCCTGAAATAAATGATGTTTTAATAAAGCAGGAAAAAATAGTAGGTACATGAAAATCGTAAATAAACACGCTCAAGGCTCTTCCACAACCCGGAGCTGCGCGGGTTCGAATCCCGCTTGAGCCCAAGATTGAATTTGGTGAAACAACGATGGCTTTCAACGTTAAATACACTAGACAAATACGCCAGGTCTGTTAATGACCTCGATAGCTCAGATGGAAGAGCAGCCACCAGGATTGAGGAAACGCGGGTGCGAGGCCCACTCGAGCCCTGGGATCAGCTCGATTTTTTCCAGTTTCTAAAAATATAAATATGCGCCAGATAACACACCTCTTGTAATGGTCTCGCAGTAGGGATTAATATATCACTGTGTTACGAGTTACCGCACAAAGATATAAGCCAGGGGCGTCTCCAAGCACATCCAGACCCGAGTCAATTCAGAAAAGATCGTTTCCTAAATTGACCCGACCGTGGATCGAACCCGGGACACTACGGAATTCAAGGCGAGAAAGTGAGAGCGAGAGTTAAAACAACAAACAACAAATACAGCCTTATACTCGTACGTCCCACTGCTGGGCACAGGCCTCACCTCAACTATGAGGTGGTACAAGCCATACTCCAACACGCGGGCTCAGTGCGGATTGTTGGAGAGGTGAATGTAAGGCCAGTGATAAACCTTACCGTCAGATGTTATCAATGTGACCTTGATGGCCTTTTCAGGCCTCTGACTAGGCTTTACGACTGATATCTTGCGACGTCAGCCGGGACCAACTGTTTAACGTGACTTCCGAAGTACTAAGATGCCCGAAAAACACATCACTTAATTTCGGTCGGGATGGTCACCCATCCAGAACCCGACTTGACTGGCGTTGCTTAACATCGTTAAAAATAATGCTTAAAATAAGAAATCACTCATAGTCTGAAACTCTTTTCGTATTGTACCCGTGCGCAGAAGCATGCCCTCCACCGACACCTAGCGATCTTTCTCGGATGGGATCTCCACTTTTAGACTTGTTTGCGCATAATTACAAATTCGCTACAACCAAGCGTAATCGACTACAAATATTTGGCGTTACATAAGCTAAGTAGCAGGTCCACACATTCAATTATCCAGCACAACTTTCGAATACGCCAATACAGAATTACGCGCGTTGCGTAAGCTCGCGAAACAAAAGTTTCTCTGGGCGCAACAAGGTTAGGTTTCAGCGGCCTTATTCTAGAACGTTAAGGCGTTCCCTCACTTGGAGCATTCGCAAATGTAATGCTCAAAGTCGTATCTAAAATGTAACGTACTTACATTACAGTACTGCCTCCCTGGCATGATGAACATTCGCCTGTAAATCACATTTCAGATTCGATTTTGAGAATTACTTCATTAGAACATTATTAATTATTAATTAATTATTCAGTGCTTTTCCCTCATCAACGTAATGCTCGAATCTGTAACATTACCGTTTGCACACTGTGCACTGTAATGCTCGGTTTCCCTCCCTCACTGATGTGATGCTCGACTCTGTAATTTACATTACAGGCGAACGCTCTAAGTCTTTGAGGATAATTTTCCCATTAGCAACGATGCTCTTTTCTAGAGTCGAGACAAGTTTTACAAAACGTTGTTTCTGACTCTTTTTCCGGAAAACGCATTGTAGAACGCCCACCGACCTTTTTCCGGAAAACACATCGTAGAACGCCCACTTGCAAGGCGGAGTGACTACCTGGACAAAGGTTACGTGTCCCAGTAATCGTGGCCAGTGACCGGTCGCAATTATATGCTTGTCACTCTTCTGACTTCGAGTATAGTCACTCAAATAAGTTACAGCTTCGAGTTTTTCAGAATACGTCCGCAGTATTACGTCGCCGCAAATATTTGTGCGTTGAGGTCACTCGGAGGAAAGTCGGTTGACATTATGGACACCCATCTGGCATCATTGTGAGTATTTAAATTAAAAAGCTAAAGTTACTCGTCCGACATAGTTGCAGGGTTCTTTTACATTAGGATAGTTTTTGCGTACCTTCCTAACTACATACAAAAACAAAATTCTAGTCCGCTCTGAAGTTGTTTATCGCATGCGCAATACCGGGACTCGGGGCAACTTCAGAGTGCACTAGAAGTTCAACGCGAGATAACTATAGGTACTTCGCATGTCGTCGTTTTTATCAATTTCGGTTATATCAGTGTTTCAAACTGTTATTTGAGAATTCCTGTGATTATAAATAATATTAGAAGGAGGAGGACAGAGCGTCGAGGCCTAGGTCGGATCGTGGATCATGTGGTTCCGAGTTCAAATCTGGCCAGCACCAATTTTTGTGTTCATTGTTTTTCTAACTAACTCTCCGGTTATGAAAACATCGAGGAAAAACTAAATCAACCCGAATTACGGTGGAATGCTCACCTCACCACCTACCACGTTTGGTTCTAATACCATTGGTGAAAAGTGGGCTTCTGAGTGTTCCGTTCTCCATGACGGCAACGTCGACAACAGTCACTTGCCTCTGACAACCCCGTTTGGGATATAGTCGTGATGGTATGTTCTGATATGTTTTAATAAATCTTTTTGATAGGAAAATCAAGCCCCTCAACTGTGGGAGCGTAATTGTCAGAAGAGTCGCGTCTGTGGTGGATGAAATCCTCCATCTCACAGACCCGGCGTTTTCTTTTTTTTTTCGGCGCGTGGTTTTTTAAAACTGCAATAAATCCATTTCTATCATGAATCGTGGCTTTCTTTTATATATTCCTAATTCTGCATTAGTTCCTCTACCTTTTTCTATAAGTTATTTCATATGCAATAAGAAAATGAAAGCTGGTATAAAGCACTTAAGTCGCACCTAAGTGGCACCGAAGTAGCACCGAAGTTAGTCGAATTCAATTACAAAATTCTCCATGAAGTTGCACATAATCATCGAAAAGTAGATAATATATTCGAGGATAACATTATATTTTCGATGTTTTAGACTTGAAAACGCGTAATTGACGTTAAAAATCATCAAGTAACTTAAAAGTCACCACTCTGTGACACTCTGAGTCAGCAATATTTCAACGACAAAGTTCTTCATCTTTTTATTTTACACATAGGTACACGATAGGTCTGGGTATTGTACCATACAGCCTAATAAACGGGAAACGATTTGTCGGCCCGACCTCCTGCCCTTACTAAAAAAGTATGTGAAAAAACTTCTTAAGTGGAAGTCTGTGAAGGTGGAGGATTTCATCCATCCCACAGACAGGTGGAACTCAACTCTGTTTTTTTCATATTAAAAATTACCTTAATTAAGATTTTTCTTATTCAACCCGACCTTTCCAAAACATTTTAATTTCAAACCAAATTTAACCAAAACGATTAACTGATGACCACATTCATAAGCCAAGATTAAATCAAACCAAACCTCACATATACCGATCGTTTCAATACTGGTTTGATATTATGGAGTCTTCAGGCTATAAAAATTACTAGTTTGGTCGTTAGAGAAAGCTGGTGGCTGACGCTGCTTCTACGATTTGACAAATCAACAGTCCAGTAATGATTAAGCCAATGGACATTAATTGAAGCGATGATTAGATTTCAATGATAGCTTTTTCCCAGCGGTGGGGCATTATGTACTGGGTGATTATCAAAAGACTTATAAAAACGTTACCGCATAGTCAGTAAGTTATGATAGATAGATAGATTATTTATTTCTCATTACAAAAATACACATTAAATTATTTATTTGACATTGCACATGAACACATAACAGAGTATACTTAGTCGTAACTTATAGCGATACATGTACCCTGAAAGGGTGTAGCAATCGTATGTTATACAAAGCTATCGTATGCTGTAACATAGGGAATATTGTTTAGTATGAAATATTAGAATCAACAAAATAAAAAATCCTAACGTACTTAAAAAACTATAACAATTTAAAATTATTTTTCCATTCAAATCTTAAGGTATACTTTTTCTATTACTACTGTATTATCTACATATCACAATATGTACAATAACAGTGTTTTAACACCAACTGTACTCTTCCTAATGATAATACAAGTTATTTACATTTTATCTTCTGTCATAAATTCTTTAACTGAGTAATAACATTTTTGGATTAAGTGCGCTTTTAATTTATTTTTAAAGATTTTTTCTGAGGGTTCATTCTTTAGGGAGTTAGGGATTTTATTGTAAACTAAAATTGATCTGTAATATGGGCCTTGCCTATAAATTTCTAATTTGGGTTCAGGTAGTGCTAATTGGTTTTTGCGTCTAATGTTTTTGGTAAACTCAAAGTATGTGGGATGTTTACGTACAAAGATGGCTATTTCTAATATGTACATCGATGTTAGAGTTAGTATTTTTTCTTTAATAAAATAGGGTCTGCAACTATCCATTTGGTCAATGTTAGCTATCACACGAATACACTTCTTTTGCATGATGAAAAGGTCATGCGCATCTGTGCTATCACCCCAAAGAAGGATGCCGTAGCGGAGCCACGAGTACGCATACGCATAATACGCTGTCAGAGCACACTGTGTATGGGTATTTCTTTTTAAAAGGTTAAATGCGTATATGAACTGGGACAATTTTGTTTTGATATTAGAGATATGTATTTTCCAATTTATATGTGAGTCAATGGTTATGCCAAGTAAATTGAATTCGGTAACTTCTTTGATATTCAGTTCTTTCTTGATAACAGTTAGGTCTATTGGTCGCTTTTGATGTGGTCTAAATTGAATTAATTTTGTTTTTTCCATATTAATTTGCAAATTGTGTTCGCTAAGCCATTTTTTTATAGAATGAAGAATCGTATTCATTTCAAAGTTATTGTTTCTATTGTTAGGACATTCAAATAATAAAGATACGTCGTCTGCGAATAAGATGCTATTGGTTTTTGTAATTTTAGGAAGATCATTAATGTATATAAGGAATAGGATGCACCCTAGCACACTTCCCTGAGGAATGGAACAATTAGTTGTAAGTATTTCAGATTGTATGGATGATAGCTCGCCAGTACTTTCGTCATAGTGTTCAATCTGTACATATTGTTTTCTGTTCATGAGGTAAGATTTTAACCATCTATATGCGGGTCCACGTATACCCATTCCTGACAGCTTAGAGAGAAGAATATCATGTAGTACACTATCATAAGCTTTTTTCATATCAAGCAGCAGCCCGACTGCATAATTTTTGTCCCTGATGAAGGTTAGTATTTGTTGGATGTAATGATAAACTGCCAGTGTTGTGGAATGATTTTCTCGGAATCCATATTGATTTTTGTCAATTAATTTGAACTTTTCTAAAAAATTGTAAATACGATTTGACATTGGTTCAAATATTTTTGAGATGGACGATAGTAAAGCTATAGGTCTATATTGGCTTAAATCTTCTGATTTTTTTCCTTTTTTGAGCACTGGTTTGATTTTGGCTATTTTAAGTCTATCTGGGAAAGTGCATTCTTCTAAGGACTGGTTAATTATTTGGGTTAGTACTGGTGTTAGTTCATTACAACACGTTTTGAGAAGTAAGGGTGGAATATCATCTAAGCCAGTGCTATACTTACTGGGCAAGTTGCGCAAAACCAAACAGATTTCATGTTCAGTAACTGGTTGTATGAATATGGAGTTCAGGGATGGCTCTATAGTGGGCTGGCCCATAGGTTGACTAGTGGATGCGTTGTGTTGTGCGCCTACTGATGCAAAATAATCGTTAAATTGTTTTGCAATTGATTGGGGACATTTCTGAACTGAATTATGGGATTTTAGTGTTATGTTTTTATATTTTTTATTCGTTTTGCGGTTTGTAATATCTTTGATAATATTCCACATAGTAATGGTCTTGTTTTTGGAATAGTTCATATTTTGTATATAACAAATCTTTTTGGCTTTTGCGATACTTTTTTTGAGAATTTTACTGTATGAACTGTAATGCTTCTTTAAAACACTATCATTTGTTTCATTTAACATAATTTTTAACTGCCTTTTATGTTGGCACGCTATTCTCAAACCTTTTGTTAGCCAAGATTTTCTCTTTTTAGGCTTACATTTTATCTGCTTAAGGGGTATGCATTGGTCTAGTAATTGTTTTAATTTATCATCAAGTATGTTGTAGTTTTCATTAATATTATTATTCGTTTTAATTAATGTACTCCAATCTATGTCACCAAGGGCAATCCTGAATCTAGCTATGTTATTGTGTGTAAAACATCTCTTTTTTGTTTTAGTTGCTAACTTTTCATCGACTCTAACTATATTAAATTTACAAATGAGGCCTTTGTGGTCTGAAATACCTAAATCTTCCACTTTAACGTCGTATTGTCTGTTATTTGTAAATATGAGATCTAAGCATGTCGATGTTTTAGCAGTTTCTCTTGTAGGGCCTTGGATAATTTGATGTAAATCATTTTCAAGCATTGTGTTAATTAGTTTCTTATAATTACTAGAATTTTTAAACTTATTTAAATTAAAGTCTCCTGCTATAATGATATGCTTATGTCCCTTTACAGACAGTTTATATAACAATTGTTCTAAAAAATCAAAAAAGATGTCAATTTTACGATCATTTCTGTAAACTACCACAATAACTATGTTTGGTTTCAGTTCCACACAACAACATTCAACCACATATTCTGTGGATAAGTCTGCAATGTCAGTTCGCTCTGTACATTTAATATTTTCTCTTAAGAGAATAGCGACACCGCCTCCTTTTTTCTGACGTCTGTAAAATGCTGCTCCAAATAAATAGTCACTTACTTGTATGAGGTCTTTTTGGGATTCTCTTATCCACGTTTCTGTTAAGCATACTGCGTCATATTGACTAGTCTCTAATATATTTTCTAGTAAATGTGTTTTATTTTTAAGGCTTTGTGTATTTTGTATTAGTATATTAAATTCAGTTCCGAAAGGAATTATTAGTCCTATCCTGTATATTTTTTCTTGTTTGTTTCACTTCATTTATTATATTTGTTTCGTTTATTACTTCGGTATCTCGATCTATCAATGGTTGGGTTTTCTCCGCCTTACTTGTCTCTTGAATTTCTCTGTATTCTTGGCCATTTATATATAATTTATTGTTCTTGATGACGGCGTGTTTACCGCTTTTTCTTGCTTCCTGCAGATTCTTTTTCATTTGACTTCGTTTCCTCAGCTCATCCCTACCCAAGTATTCGGTTACCGACAATTTTGTGTTTTTGAAATACTGGGTGTGTTGTAATATATATTTTGTCATCTTTTTACTCATTAGTTCAATTTCCAAAGGTCTCTGATAGCCCTGTTTGCCAATTCGGTTTAGTTCTTCAATATAGCCTTCTAAATTAATATTTAATGTGTCGCGAAATATTTGAATCACATGATTATGTACATGAGCCTCTGTTTCACCGTAATGTTCTTCAAGACCATGCAGTACAATTTTTTTATCCCTTGATTCTCTAACATATGAATCTTTTACTTCGCTGTGGGAATTATCGCTGCTCAATGGCTTATTTTGCAGGTCTTTTAGTTGAGTTTCTATATTGGCAATCTTTTTATTGAGGTCACTAATATTGCTTCGTAAGGTTTTTTGCTCTGTGGCTAGATTATCAGTACGTACAGTGAATTCTAATTTTAATTTTGAGATGGCAGTTGCTATTTCTTTCTGTACTACTGATTGAACTTCTTTTATTATTGTCTGTTTGTTGTTTTCTAATTTTTCGCATAACAATTCGCTTAATAGTTCGTAAGTCATTGGTGGGTTTGAGATTTGATTGACATAGTCATTCTGAATGGTGTCACCCATGATACTCTCATCGTTTTCAATCCGTTCATTAATTGACGTGTCTTCACTGTCGGCAATGTCACTGTTTAACAAAAATGTCGGTTTGCGCCTGAAGGTCACGTTTTCTTTTGTACCTTCATTGCAAGATCGTACCGGTGTATTTGTATTGTCTCTTTTAGGCATTTTGCAAACACAAGCTTGACACTTCCAATTGCGTCGGTGTTCTGGGGTCATAATATTATAAAACCGTTTTTCAGTAACGTTGACGCATATTAAATCATAAGATTAATTGCAAAGACAACATATTAAATATCTTCTACTTGATATTTCTTGCTTGCAACCGGAGCACTCCATCTTAATGTTCACCAATAAAATATTACCACGAATAAAAAATAAAAAATTATATGTCTATTCTCATTTTTAATAAGAATAATAACCGTGAACAAGACTATTGATTTGACCAATAAAAAGCTTCCAGATTCGAACGTATATCTCGCAGTGTTTTATGTGAGATAGTTAGCGCGCTATTTCATAGCGGTACAGTATAGCTGATCGCGTTAACAAACGCTTTGAGCGGAATGATCGTTATGGATTCGAATTTAATTTGAAAAGGACGCTTACTTTTCAGATTAATGCTACTGGTTGGTGATAACATGAAATAACATTGAAGGTGGTTTAACTTAATTCGGAAGTCGGTTTCTGATGTGCGAACTTGGTATTTGCACTGTTTTTGCACTTTATTTCAACTTAATGTCACTTTTTTATCACTTAGTATGTTGGGTATTATTTCACTTTAAAGCGAAATAATTATGCGCCACAAACAATATCACTGTTTATTTAGGCTATTATGGACACATCAGTTTATATTAAGCACCAATTAAACGTTATATTTATTTTTAATGCAATTTTATTCACGGAGACTAATGTTTACGGTGGCAGTGGCTCTTTTTTTTTCAATTACATTTGTTCATGGTTAATTGCAGGATTTTCACAATGAGATCGTCAAAGAAAATTATTGAGAATGAAATATAACAAAATATGGAACAATAACACAATAATGCAAATTAAATACAAAAAGTCCCAAAAAAATGTCAAGGCAATCACAAAATAGAATATAAAATAACATGTCGTCAATATCAAGTCAAAAGGAAAAATAAACAATGTCAAATAATGTTACACAAACTATAAATTAAATAAACAATTTACAATTAATTCAAAATGTCGTTTTAGGCTGCAGTGAAATCCTTTTTCAAAAATTCCACTGCAGAATAAAAATGATTTTTCAATAAAAGGCTCTTTAGCTGGCGTCCAAATGCCTTGTCCGATGGTTCGCTTTTTAGTTTTGTGGGCAGTTTTTCATAATATGTCGGACCAATGACACGCGGGTTCTTCTCTGAAAGCGCCGTGCATCGAGGAACCGATTTCAGACGGCCTGCAAGGTGACTCCGTTTATTATTATCCATTGATAAAAAGCTACATTTGTTCTTTCTAATAAACATGATTATGTCGAATAAATAGATCAAGTACTTAATGAGTCATTAAGCGATGCGTCAGGAATTACTCTGTGGTGTTTAAGTGTATGTGGTGGTTAAGTGTATTAGGGAACTGAATTGAAACTCTAAATATTTAACTATCTTTTAATGTAGTAATACTCTTCTATGCATATATATACACAAAACTATATTCTGCACGATGTTCTCTCTGCGGCGAACCGACGACGAATCAACCGCAGCTTTTTTTTTTTTTTTTTTTTTTTTTCTACATGGCATGCATTGTTAGCCGCTGATGGCTTTCACAATTTCACCGGACAAGACAACCGCAGCGGCCGTTGTCCAACCGTTTTATCCAGCGACAAGCACGATAGCAGAGTGTGACCAGTAGGTACTCAATTAAACTCCCTTTTATTAATAATTTTAAAAAATATTTCAATACTACCCCAATTTAGTGCAAATACATCATGATATTTATAAATCATGATGACAAGTGAAAATTTGTTTTTTTTAATTTAA
Organism: Udea olivalis; assembly: GCA_947369235.1. NCBI lineage: Eukaryota > Metazoa > Arthropoda > Insecta > Lepidoptera > Crambidae > Udea > Udea olivalis. Next base: position 11,531,832 of record OX376367.1, on the reverse strand, counting down.
ATTTTATGTGTGAAAAATTATAATTTAATCGAAGGAAGTTCCTACATTACCTACTGATGACGTATAAGATAAGTAAAAAAAAAGTAAAAGTAACTTTATTCATATAGACTTAAGTACTTATGACAAGTCAAATACAAAACGTCGTGGCCAAGTGGTTCAGCACCCGAACTCAGATCGTGAATCGTGTGGTCCCGAGTTCAAATCTGGCTAGAACCAATCTTTGTGTTCATTGTTAAATATCCGACTAAATCTCCGGTGACGGAAAACATCGATAACATACCAAATCAACCCGGATAACGGCAGAAGGCTCACCACCTCACCACATTGGATTCGAATACCTAGCATTGGTGAAAAGTGGGCTTCTGAGTGTTTCGTTCACCATGACGGCACAGTTACACCGCTTGGGATAAAGTCGTGATGGTATGTATGTTAAATAGGATAAAAATATAGCAAAAATATACATGAAAATAAACTTACATAAAATAATACTATGGTAGTAAATATCTTAGTCAAACTTTTAATAATGATGATTTTCATAATAGTAATTTATTTCTCCGGTTTATGTGCTACTGTGTCTACCTATTCCAATTTCCCCGAAGCAGATGTGACGTCATTCACTACAAGTTGTCAGAATTCATCATTTCCGGTAAATTAAAATTCGAAAAGCCTTGACACCGTTAGAGAAAATGCAAATGGCGGCTATGCGAATGTGATTTATGGCATTCTTTTAAAGCTGAGAACTTTCATGTTGAGTCTAAGGCCCCGTATTCTAGAATCGTACTCAAGCAATGATCTGTACTTGCGTAGAGATTTCATAACGTCAGTTCATACAAAAACGTCACTCAGATCTATACTCAAGTACAGATTTTGTTTTAGAATACTAATAGCCATATGATAGCAGTGCCAGAAAGGAATAATCAGTAAAAGATGATATTTAAAAGTTCTAATTTGAAATTTATATATATTTAGTAATATTATAAAGAGGAGATATTTGTTTGTTTGTATTGAATAGGCTTCGAAACTACTGGACCGATTTAAAAAAATATAAAGCTACATTGTCAGGGAGTGGATGTTTTTTTTAATTTAGGCTATATTTTGACTGGAAAGACAGTCAACGGGGGCGAAGCCGCTGACGGACAGCTGTAAGCTGGTATTTTAATACTAGGCTTCGATCAGTGATTTGATAGAAGTAGTTATGAGACGTCTTTACGCATGTGACTCTGAACCACGACTTGCAAACAACTGTATATCACATCATAGGAGTTAATATTATAAAACAGTTAGCTGTTTTTTAATATTAGGTAAATTAAAATGTATTCATTGAATTTACATTTAAACAATAATTTAAGTTATTTGTGTCACTGCTTCATTTTTTTTTGTGTTTATTTCAAGTGTCAAAATAAAGTTTAATCGATAATGCTCGACTGGCCCATATGGCGAGTGAGAAGAGGTCTGCGGATAGGTCTTAGGTTAAGCCCTAACCTAGGAAACATTCATGTCTGTAACATTTGTGTTGTGCTGTGTCTAATAAGTAGTTTGTTTCTAATGAAACAGATGTTGTTTCTAATGTAGAATGTTGTTTATTCTCTGAAACCCTTAATACAAAAGCTGTGACTAGTAATTGCCGAAAGCGTAGAGAGATCAGCACTGAAAAATCAATTTACCAAACTTGAAACTAATTTAATAAAGACGAGCTGCCCAGATTTCGTTCTGTCAAAAGTTTGACAACTAGTGTCCATCTTGCCCGCTTTTCTCCGACTTGATTTACATATACTATAATTTTAGACTTCGTTTTTTGTTCAATTGTAATAAAATATAGCCTATATTACTCCTTAATAGTGTAGCTTGCTGTTAGTGAAAAATTTTTTACGATCGGATCAGTAGTTTCGGAGCCTATGCCTATGCAATGCAAACAAACAGATATTTCCTCATAATATTAGTATGGGTAACAAAGTTTATTAAACTTTGCTTGCAGTCACAAGGCCGTTTTGAAGACGTCCAGACAGAAGGGTGCCTTCATACAATTTCAACGGCAACCTTTAAAACACATGGAAATCATTCGGAAAGCCTTGACATCGCATCAGGTTGCTTCGAGTGAACGACCCGGTTGAACTTTCTCGGGGGCGAAGGGCTAACTTTCACTGTGCGAGAAAATAACAGGGTGGCCAAGAATTGGGAGGCTGTGCGGACAAGTTTTGGGACTGGGCGTGGAAATAAAATGAAAATAGTGATTAGTCAACATACACGCTAATTTTTTTGCCAGACTTAGATCTTCCTTAGATTAAACCTGGCTGGCTGGATGATGATTGGGTTTTATTTGTTTTTTTTTAACTAGTGCTCAAAAGCACATAAATCAGATTATTTTTAATTTTTATCAGCATTTTATGTAAAAGAAAACCAACTAAAAAAACTATTCCAAAACAAAGCACTAAAAAGTAAAGAAATAATTGCGTATTCTTCTAAAACGTATACGATAATATAATGTAGGTACAATTATTGTTATTGTTGGAGTCGGTGTCAGCCAAGGAAACACTACAATATACCTAGTAATATACCTATTTCTTGCATATCACGTTTACGTATGTATGTAGGTAGTTACAAACCTACGTTGGCTGACACCGACTCCAACAATAACAATAATTGTATTGTATATTATGTATAAGTTTTAGAAGAATACGCAATTATTTCTTCACTTTTTAGTGTTTTGTTTTGGGATAGTTGTTTTTGAAGTGGTTCTTTTTTTGTTAAGATTTTTGTTTTTTTCTTGATTTTCAGTGAACAGTTCTTATTTATTTTATACATCGAAAAAGTATCGTACAATTGCTCCTAAGAATTGAAGAGTTCCGTTACTTTGTCATGGATCCCATCATCAGAACCTAACCAAACTCTCATCAAACTACCCTGGAAGTATATCCTTTCCAATAATTAAACGGTTATGGAGTTTAAACCTTCGGTCATCAGTTCACTTGAATAACCTGAAAGAATATGATTGTCGGTCTTGACGTACCTATAATATTTAAAGAATTATCTTCCAACTACTAACCGTTAAGGAGTTGTACCTTCCATCGACAGCTCATCAACATGAGATGATGAATTAAAAAAAGGTAATTGCTTAGCACCCATATTAAAACTATAATATTGCAACCTGAAAATATTTAGTATTGGGTAGTTCCGGTGGCCATCAGTGGTCTTCATCAGCAGTTCCACTTCACCAAATGGTACTTTTCGAGAGCAACTGCATGAGTTACTATCAAAAATACCTAAATCGTTATAGGTGTGCCTATAATATTTGAAGAGGTCCCTCGATTTTTCCTAGATCCTATCATCCGATCCTGATATGCTGACAATGGGACCACCAAAAAAATAATTTTGAAAATTGGTCCACAATTGACAGAGATATCGGTGAACATACATAAAAAAAATACATACAGTGGAACATAGAACCTCTTCCTTTTTTGAAGTCTGTTAAAAAGATTGCAACATTTAGTTACAAATTAGTTTGAGTTATTACCACTGGTGAACCCTAATAATAAGATGAATAAACAGATAATTCAAGTTTATATATAGCCTGTCGAAAAAACCTTTGTGCAGTGAATAAAATACCTATTTATATATCTGATAGAGAACTGCGTTGTATTATCTGTTCCACATCGCAAGAGCGTACAATGGGCATTCTTAAAGTTTTGGTTTAAAAGATTGAAATATTTCTAAATGATAATTCGTCGAATTATATTCGAAACTACTAAACAGTATCTAATATTTTAAGTGCATTCAAACAAGTTTCGACAGCAATTACTTTTGTTTTTAAAAATCAACTAACTGGAAATTCAATCGCAGTCGCAGTAGCCCGTGTGTTAACTGGTTAGTGCTAACGACGAACTGTAATATGCTAACAAACATAAGTACACATTTGTGGTATTACTAAAGTATTGTATCATTTATTTTGGTACCTACAGTAAATTTACATTGACTAGGTTTTTTTAGCTTACAATATTAAATTTGTAGCTTTTCTGCTCAGTCCTACAAAATCCAAAATGATGGTGCCCTCACAAGACTTTTTAGCGTTACGTAAGCTTGACCAAAGAGTATATTTAATTGTCCGTCCATCCGTGTGCTCACCGCATTCCGATGTGGCTAGTTGGGTGACGAAACAAACTGTATGATATAATTGTTTTTGAAGCTTTTTAACCTGTTATAAGCTTATTGTTAAACTGATTAAAACGCAACAAAAGGTGGACTAATTCATTAAGTATATGGTTGGTTGAATTTTGAAAAAATTGATTGTTTTAGATTCTGTGTAAGTTTCCTGTTAAGACAAAACGACACGCATGGTTTCTCGCCAGGTCAATTCAGTAAACAATCTTTTCTGAATTGACTCGGGACTGGGTGAGCTGGGAGACGCTCGTGGCTTAATTCCTTGTCTCGTACCTTGCAACACAGTGATGTTTGTTTATCCCTACTTCGAGACCATGACTAGTGGTGTGTTGTCTGGCGCATAACTATTTAAAACTACTTAACAGTTAGGTATAATCTCTCCTCTGCACATTTTTTTGTTGTTATGACTTTACTCTGTCAATTCAATTTTTGTGTATAAAAACAAGATTAAAAAGAGTAACCATCGATTTGCCGGTCCATTTTGCCGGAGTCTTCTCGATCGGAAACAACCTCCGAACCGGTGGTAGAGTCACATTATGTTTAATTATGATACTTACTATCATAGTATTATTTTTTGTATATTTTTTTTTGTGTATATGACTTGTCATAAGTACTTTTTATAAGTCTATATGAATAAAGATATTTTTTACCTTACTTTTACTTTACTTAGTAATGATTATTTAAAACCATTCAACTATTACTACCATCGAACTCAAATTAAACGTCCTTGTAGATTTCTCTGTCAGAACCAGTTTCACTTTCGTTAGTGAAAAGCAGACGCTATCGACGATTTGGAGTTATTATATTGGTCAACTAGTTTTTATTTTTGGAGCTGATTCAATAACAGGTTTGGTCAATAGTATTAAAGAAAAGGAAATTATATTACACGACCGCTTGCTAACATCGTCACTTCAATGTAAGATTAAAATGTATCCGTTTATGGGCTGTATTCATCAGCAGCCTCCTTTAAACTATATCTCAGGAAATATCTGATCGATAGCCAAAGGTCTAATTATTGAGTAGTCGTACTGTACCTATTTAAACTCGTATACATGCATTATATACATATGATACATACACATGATACTGTATACACCTATTACACTATATATACCTATACATACATATTGTATACTTTCATTTCATCTACCTCAAACACGAACTAGTTTGCAAACATTCATTTACACAAAACAAAAACACATTTCTTCCACATTCCACATAACCAGATACAAATTCCTTCACGAACCATCAAATCTTCACATCAGTAAGGCTGAAAATAGTTCATGATATTTTCAATTTTTCATGGCAGTGACGTCCTCCCTCACACCTCGTGGTTACCACAGAAACCATTTTGGTAACATTGTCACACATGTTTTATTTGTAGTTATTATTTTTTGTTTTTGTCTTCTGCCTATTGTTATTTTGTTGTGTTCTTTTGTTTATTTTTGTTAATGTGTGATGGTTTACCAAATAAATGCTTATTTTATTCTATTCTATTTGTATTACAATCGCTTAACACTTAGATTAATAACGAATAGAAGGATAGTCTTCATACAACCGCCCCGTCAAAAATGAAGCACTAATCCGATCCACACATGCGTGACTATTACTTGCCTACGTGCGGCGCGCATTGGCATTTAACTTTGCGAAGCTGTAATGAACACTGCAAAGCGATCCGTTCGGAGCCATTTATGGCTCCAATTAATTGCTTCAAAATGGGCGCGGGACTTGGTTTCTTTAAGAAATTGTTCTAAGCCTAACTAGTTATAGCCAGTCAAGTTAATTTCCCAAACCGAGGGCAGCAAGCAATTTCTTCAATAATCCAGCTTAGAAGATGCGTTAGTGCCAGTACGTCTACCACGAGTTGCCAATTTTTTTAAGAGCAATACCAGGGCATCGTACAATTCAAATAAATACAGTTATGAAATAGTAAAAAAATAACACAGCAATAGTTATAATTTATAACGGCCCTCTCAAAATGAGGCATACATTGACAATAATGTGGGGCTCGTCAGCAAATACATCACATGGTACCGTTGCCAGAAGGAGGTTCAGATCGTTGAGCCCACGTATGAAAGGTGAGAATCGGCGAGCCTGAGTTCTGGTAGTTGGCACCGCCAGTAAGTTGTGCCGACGACTATGCGTATAATTGTTAGGCACAAAAAATCTTTCAATTTACGCTATCGTCCGCGTAAAAAATTGTATACTTATTACATTTTTTTTACGCGAACGATAACGTAAATTAAAAGTGGCAACTCGTGGTGGACGTAAAGGTAACCGCTGATTGGCTGTAAATTGCACACATTGGCTATCCACCCTCTCATTGTGGATATCCTTATCGATTCTTTTATATTGCGAACAGCAAAGGAGTGGAACTCGCTGCCTGCGTTTGTTTTTCCGCAAAAATACAACCTTATCTTGGACGACCGACTTGGTGTAATGGTTAAGAAGTTGGCTACTACACCAGAGGTCGCGGGTTCGATCCCCGCACAGTACAAACATTTGTGTGCATGAACATGTCTGTTTGTACTGGTCTGGGTGTCTCCTATGTATAATAAGTATGTATTTACAAAAGAAAATGTATTTAAGTATGTTTATCCGTTGTCTAGTATCCCATAACACAAGCTTTAATTAGCTTACTTTGGGGCTAGATGGCGCTGTGTGGAATAATGTCCAGGGATGTCCAGGGATTTACTGGGCGGCCATGTACCATCATAACATACCACCAGGTGCGATTGTGGTCAAATGACTGCCTAGTCAATCTTACTTCTTACTAATATTATAAATGCGAAAGTTTGTGAGGATGTGTGTATGTATGTGTGTGTGTATGTTTGTCACTCTTCCTCGCAATAACTACTGAACGGATTGAGATGATACCTCACAGTTATACAGCTTAAATACATCAGAATAACACTTAGGCTACAATCTATAAAGATTTTATGTAATTTGGCCATAATATATAACGGAAACGCGGGTGAAGACGCGGGCGGAAAGCCAGTAATTAAAAAATGATAATTATACATTATGAAGTGCTGGCTACGTTCAGTTTAGGGAATAAACTTGGCGGGATATGAGGGATTGTAACAAAGTCCCAGTTCAATCACGACACGCTTTTTTAAAAGATACTAATGTGGTTTTTAACAGTGTTACAGTAACTCTACCATGGTTTTACGTCACTAAAACTACAAGAACTCCTTTTAACATTCCCTCCACATTCCTCAAGCTATTACTCAAATTCCTTCACTGTCCAATCCCTCCGGCTGGGGATTCCCTACCTTCGCTTGTCAGGCAATCTCAATCCCTACCTATATTCAAATCCCGTGTCTAGCCTGTTTCCTCTCACTATGACCTACTCCTCATGCTTGTTGTGTTGGTGTCTAGTATGATGTGACGTCCTTGCCAAAATAAATCTATGTATGTGTGTAAGCTATAATTATGTATGTTTATTATATGTGTGTATATGAAATATATTGATTGTTTGTTTATTTATTTATTGTATGTTTTATATATAATATTGATTGAGTTGTATTCATTCATTTTTTATGTTTTGCTCTTAAAGTTGTTTTCACTTCACACTCTTTATGCTTTAAGGAGTTTTTCTACCCAAAGGTTGCCTGGAAGAAATCGCTCTCTAGCGATAAGGCCGCCTAAATTGTACAAATTGTTGAATATTACTGTTATTGTTTTTTAGTACAATAAAGTATATCATTCTAAGTAACTATCTATAACTTGTACTTTTATGCCCTTTTTAGGTCCATTTCTATTAACTAGGGGCGCTCTAGAAATATTTTAACCATTTTAATACTTTACGTACGATAACTATCGTAACGTGAACCTCATTGTAAGGGTGCAGAACTAGAGGGTCGGTCTACTGATATACGTAGAAACAGCGGGACCCCATTTATTAATGGTTTAGGTCCTAAATAATCGAGTTGGTGTTTCTACCTATCGCCTCGATTTCCGTGGTGTCCCGGTTCCGATTCCCGGTCGGGTCAATTTAGGAAACGATCTTTTCTGAATTGACTCGGGTCTGGGTGTGCTGGGAGACGCCCCTAGCTTATTTTCCTTGTGTGGTACCTCGTAACACAGGGATATTAATCCCTACTTCGAGACCATTACAAGAGGTGTGTTGTCTGGCGCATATTTATTATTTATTTATTTTTATGAAATAACCGGCTGTTTTTTTAAAACTACCTGGGGTCATGTAAGTCACTAAATATCAAAGGGCCCTGCTAGAAGGTCAAAATCTTCGAACGCATATTTCTCAAAAACTATTTGTTACTAGGGTGTAGTGAAAGGTTATTTGGAAGGTAGAAATAAGAGGCTCCTTGAATGGGTACTAATTCATTTAGTCTGTAATCTTTCAATTAAGAAAGGGCCCCGCTGTCACAGCTAAGAATGAATTTTTCGTTAATTTGCAAAGGTAGAAATTTTAAAGTACATAAATCGATAGGCAGAAACATATACCAACTCGATTATTTAGGACCTAAACCATTGATACATGGGGTCCCGCTGCATATACGTACATGGTCTACTTTGGTACAATTTTTTTTGAAGTCAACTTCGAAATGCTAAATGAGAAACATATATATTACATGATAGCAGGTGTTAAGTAAGCTGCGTACAATAAAATCAGGGGGGGGCGGCTAATCGCGAACGAAACGCGTAGTTTCGGTGAAACTAATATGGCAAAAAAACCTACAAAAAAAATATGCATTTAAAATATATTTATTTGTGTATGGTGAATATCTTATCCCTTTTCCTGTACCATGTAACACGTGTGATTCATAACAATAATAATAATAAATAAATATGCGCCAGACAACACACCTCTTGTCATGGTCTCGAAGTAGGGATTAATATCCCTGAGTTACGAGGGACCAGACAAAGAATTAAGCCAGGGGCGTCTCCCAGCACACCCAGACCCAGGCCAATTTAGAAAAGATCATTTCCTGGATTGACCTGACCGGGGATCGAACCCGGGACACTACGGAATTAAAGGCGACAAACCGTGCTACAGCGCACTACGCCAATCGTGTAGTCAAAAAAAAAATGTGAGTCGATACCCTGATGCTTAGAAATACCAAGAAATCAAGATGAATTTCGAACCGCAGTATGTTTTTTAACGACTTCCTATACTTCATATTCTTGCGAGGGAGAGTAGGCCCCTACGCTTATTGACGTGCATACGGACGCCTCATTAAGTGTGTTATTCAGTAAGTTAACGTTGTTATGTGATTCATCGTGGAGTTTGAGGGTAACTCTCCGGTAGTGGAATTAGTGGAAAACCCGGATAACGTTGTTAGGTAACCTTTGGGTTCTAACACGCGCCGGAGCTTCTGCATGCTTTCGTGTAGGTAGCTCTTGAAGGCTAAAATAAAACATACAATAAAAGTACTAGTTATATGCGCAAGACCACACAGCACTTGGCATAGTCTCGAAGTAGGGATTAATATCCCTGTGTTACGAGGTACCACACAAGGAAATAAGCTAGGGGCGTCTCCCAGCACACCCAGACCCGAGTCAATTCAGAAAAGATCGTTTTCTAAATTGACCCGACCGGGAATCGAACCCGGGACACTACGAAAATCGAGGCGAGAAACCGTGCTACAGCGTACTACGCCAACCGTGTCGTCAATTGACTCCACTGGGATTCGAACCCGAGACACCGCGCAAGACAAGGCGAGAAACCTTGCAGCAGCACACTACGCTAATGGTGAAATATGAACAGCCTAAATGTAAGTACGATAAAATACTAAAATCGAAATACCAAGTAAAGAATTTCTAATTGTGAATCTTTTTCTAACGCCCGAAAATTAACGTTACACGCATTCGGACGAGCCGGAACCCCTGGCGCATTTTTATAATCCTTAAAAACGTAAAGTTCATTCCCATAACTAAGCGTGGGGGGCAATTTCTTGTGATGTTTCATTTCCAGCCAGTCAGCGGCTCAGGTAGGCTTCTCTAGGCTGGATTTTACCAAAGTTTAGGGAATGAACTTGACAAGTTTTATGGGGTTGTAATAAGGCTCCTTAAAGCACAGACTAGATGCTGGATGTTTTATGAAATCGGTCAGAGTGAGTCTCACACAAGCACGAATGGGTGAACACTTCACTGCTTTAGACAGGGTCACAGGATAGAGACGCGGTGGAGATGGCTGTTTTGTTAATTTTTAATGGCGTAATTTATTTTTGACGTAGACTAAAAAAGGCTCTAGATTGGCATAGAAACGAGAAAGAGAGGCGTTTGCTTGCTCAGTAATGGGATACAAAGGCTGCTTTTCTACCAGAGATGTGCGAGGAGCGTTGCGAGGATTGTGTTCGTTAAGAAACAATAGAATCGCGAAGCTAGGTGAATGAAACAATTCTATTGGTTCTTAACACACACATTTCTCGCAACGCATCCTCGCACCCTAAGGCTGCTTTTCCACCAGAGATGTGCTATACGACGTTGCTGTGGATGCGTTTGAAATCCATCAATCACATTTATTGGTTCACATGGCATCGCACTGGTAGAAACGGGTTCTATTAAACTATATTTTTAATATGACACATGGAATGACGCGTGGATGAGTTGTTCTAGGATGCGCATGCTATGTGTGTCTCCTCTACTGTCGATACGCCTGCATAGCTCGAGCTGCGCATCTTCATCGCACAGCTACCTTGCGGCAGCGCATCTTGATTCGTAGCACATCATCCTCTCTCCGTTACATAGCATAGCATCAGTAGAAACTGTCTAATAGTTTCTTAGTTTGCACATCCTTAGTGGAAAAGCAGCTTAGCTGGTTTAGAATTAGAGTAGAAAATATATATTTTTTTGGCTATTTTGTTAGCTCTGGGCCCTGGCCCTGGCTGCTGCGCTTAGGATTATAGGGTTTACCTGGCACAGCAACTTTCAAGAAACAATATTTGACTCTGAAGGTCATAAGGGCTTTATATATTTATCTTAATGTGCCCTTAAATAAGTTGAAGGCAGTCCAGACCGTGCCCGACGATTCAATCTGTCTATTACTCAAACTCACACCACTAATAAACTTCTTCTTGTAATTATATGCACACGCTTTAATCAATAAAGCAGTAATATTTTGAAGCCCGTTTTTAATTATATTTGTTGTTGCTAAATGTCATTTTAGCGGCTCCACCCCGCAACCTGTTGCACGCGCCAGTGCACACCCACCGCCCTTCATTAAGGGATGAAGCGCGTAGCAGGCGGGAGCGGGGTGGAAATAGAGGAAACAGCGACTTAAAAACCTTTTTTTTATTAGGCAGTGTATACAACATCATTTATAGACTACACGTTGCCCGGGGAGCACCGTGCGTGTCTCGGACTCTCCTGCTACCTCACGCAGGCATACCGAGTAAAAATCTACACCCTCAATTCGCATTAAATGGGAGAAGGTGGGGGAGGCGTAGAAAACCTAACCCCCCGACAGGCAATGCCATGTTTATTCATGTGCAAGTAGCAGGCCACCCCGACCTGCTAGCCGCTGGCGGCGGCGCACCACACGACCAACGCGCTTCAGTGAATACCCCTCACCGCGTGCCTAGGAGAGTCGCCATCCACGGCAAACGGCAGCCACCATACCCGAAGGTCCCTCCATAGGACCACATCCCGTAATTCCTCCCGGGGAAGCTCCTAATATGGGAGCGGTCCCCCCGCAAGCCAAGTATTTTGCCAACGAAGAACAAGAACCGCGTTAGCAGAAGTTGAAGCAGGGTGCACCGGTACAGAAGCTTTCCGTTCCGCAGTAATATATTACCACGGACAAGCAAACCCTGCACACGCGAGGAGGTAACTTGGCATGCACCCCGACTTAAAAACGCCTGGGTCAGCTTACAACAAATTTACTATGAAGTGCTTTAGACAAAACAAGAGAGAAAATAATATTTCTAAGAAATACGTAACGCCTTGTTAAAACATTATAGCAATATCAAAGAGAGGTGTAGGTTTTAGATATACCGACAACAGACTTATCAAAGCAAAATCTATGTGTGTTAAAGTCCGATAAACATACTTATGAATGCTGATAAGATTCCCGTCATCTTAAAAGAACGCTAGCCAAATTCAGGGCCAAATTGGTGGTGTAGAAACCTCCCCTTTAAACTATGCCTGTCCGTCTCTTCTACTCAGTGGCGTAACTATACCATCTGAAGCCCATGTCAAATGCATTAGATGGGGATCGTCACATTGTCACTTCTGAGCTGTAAGCTGTCAGCCTGTAAGGCCGGGCTCCGTCAAGCTGGGCCCGTGGTATTTTGCCAGTCCTGCCACATCTATAGTTACCCACTGCTTCCACTCTGTAGCTGTACTGTACTTACTGTAGTCTAGCGTTATTTTTACTTGATGAAATGTGTACACGACTGGTGGCTCCTTAGCCAACAAACCAATAACTTAAATTAAATCAAATAAATGCCCTTGAAAAATGAATTTCAGAAAGCTATCTAGAAAAACTCTTTGTATCGATAGGATGTCTGTTTCAAGTGTCTCCTTGCAACCTGTTGTACTGTGTTTTTGCACTGCTCAGAAAAAAATCACCCTCTACCCGCTACGCCCATCCCCATATGTCCACCCCAATCTACCCATGCATATCATAAGATTAGCCCCATGCCCCATAGTCGCCTGTAGGAGCCCACCTGTGCCAAGATACATATACGCATAGCAAGGCTGCTTTCACTGAACTTGTGCCAGTGATCGGGAACCATTCAACGAGAAAACTGGTGAAACTGTGATTGATGAGCATTAAAACAGATATTTGTATGAGTTTATGTAAAATAGTGACGAAGTTGGCGGTGTGAATGAATTACATTTGTTTTGAATCTCTAAATTGCTAAAAAGTCTGATTGTTTTGGAAAGTAATTTCCTGGTGAATATTAATGTAGCCGGAACATGTAAGTACTTGACCGTTTTTTTTGTTTATTTACATAGTTATTCATTTATATTAACTTCCCTATTTGTAGCGCTAATTAAATTGGGTATGGGAACAATTGTTTTAATTTTTTTTAAATACCTTTTACTATTTTAAGCAACTAATTTGAATATTTTGTTGATCTAGCCGGTAGTTCATTTTTTATTAATTTCGAAACATTGCGAACTCAAGATGTCACAAATTCGCTTAGTGTTACCACATGTGTTTTTCCCCGATTCGTATTAAATGAATAATGAGGAGAAAATTACTGATTTACTGCACTTATGGCTGAAACAGAGCTCGCCGTTCATCATGTAGCATCTCACGAGAATGTGAGAAGTAGACTTCAGATACAATTTATTTTGCCTAAGTTCTGAAACCAAGCCCTACTACCTGCAAGGGTTGGGTTAGCGACTGGCTATTTTAAGTTCTACCTGCCCGTCGTAAAAGGCGTAAATTAATGTACGTATTATTAAAAATAACTTAGTGGAAAAATATTTTTCACCTGGGGGAATTTAAAATCTTCTACCTGGAAACACCATTAATACTATGCAGGAGCTCACGTATCGATACAGATCGCGTCATTTGATTGGTTGATAAATAGATTATTAACCAATCACGTGAAAGAACGTTTATACGACCGAATAGGTTTCAATTGTGAGATGTCAATTTGATTACCGTCAAGAGTTCATTAAGAACCTTAATGTAAATACTCTCTGCGGACGTTGGCTTTCTGGGGTCATTTATTTGACTCCAGATTGCCAACGTACTTATTCAAATCAAAATATCCTAGATCATTTGCCTTTAAAAATATTTAAATAAGGTATAAAATACAAATACCTCGAAATGGTTTTCGATTTCGGACATGTTTGATTTTTTTTCCCATACCCAATTCAAACAAATATTTAAAACACCTAATTTTTAATAGCAATGTTGATGATTGAAGTTTTCACACGGTAATTTTTTAGCTAGAGTCTTGTACTAAATATGTAGGTGGTACTGATTTTGAACTCCCTATCCTAGAATCTAAAATTGTGGAATATAGGCGTGTCGCTCGTCCTGCCTGCCGCTCCTTTTCTCCCTATCTAATCTAATCTAGACGTTATCAATTGTTTTTCTACTTTCCTTATAGTTCTTAACTTAAAGTTAAATATGGTTAGGGAAGTGAACACACAAATCAAGTCACTGATTATTGATCATTTTTAATATTGCAGCTTGCAGCTAGGGGTAGCTGCAAGCTGTAAACCAAATAACAGAACACAATAAAATGTTTTGGAGGAGGAACGTTATGAAATCGTTCTTGGTCAGTTTACCGTTAACCGTTTTTACCATCTTTCCAATCTACTTGTAATTCACAGTAGTCATATACATACCGATTTTTGTCGCTCTCATAAATGTTTCTGCCATAATTAACCCAAAGCTTTGTATTTCAGCCACAATGCAACGCAACGACCGATGGCCAGAAGATTACGAACCAGACGGCACCAAATCACGCTCTAGCTCTAGAAGGAACTCTCTTTCTAGAAGGAGCAGCGTGAAGAAGGAGAAGGAGACTAAGAAAGACAAAGAAGTAAAGAAGAAGAGTCCGCTGAATGTTTCTTCTAGTTCTGCGACGTCTACGCCTAAGAGAATAGCTAAACCACAGAATTTGGAGTTCATGGTTACTGGAAAGCAGTGTTTGAAGAAGTAAGTAATGTCACTTAAATGTTAGCTTATAGGTACTATTTAGAACCGAGCTGCCGACTGCAACTGCCAACTTGCAACTGCACGTGCAGCGTCCGAAGTTATCAATGTCACTCACCATCGAGTGACTTGGGACTGCACGTGCTGTCGGCAGTTGCAGTCGGCAAATAGTATCTTTAGGCTCCTCTCCCACCAGAGATGTCCTATGCATCTATCCTGTGAGGATGTGCGAGCTAAGCTACGAAACTATTGGACCGTTTCCACTGATGCTATGCTATGTTACGGAGCGACTAAGATGTGGTAGTTAGATGTACCGTCACAAGGTAGCTGTGCGAAGAAGATGCTCAGCTTGAGCTATACGATGAATGACAGTGGGGAAGGCACACGCAGCACGCACCCTTATCACGAATCCATGAGTCATGTCATGTGTGTATAGCAGTATCCGTTTCTACCAACGCTTTGCTATGTGGACCTATGAATGTGATTGGTGGATATCAAACGCATCCACAGCAATGTAGCATAGCTAATCTCTGGTGGACAAAGCAGCCTAATCATGACCGCTACGTTCCAGTTCTCTGAGTGAGAATTAGGTAAGCGTTATTCATATTTCCACTGACTTAACTGTACAGAATAAAGCCCACAAATTTTAAATTCTCCTTAGATGCGACCGCGCCAACTCCCTTCCGGGCTACCACCGGCGCCCCTCATCAGAGGGTAGAGCGAGGAAGGCCGAGGTACCCAAGAAGCCGCCCGCTGGCGCCTCCCAGGCTTCGAAGAGCAGAGAGACTTCGTTGGAAGATGACATGTCCTTGGATTTGTCTCAGGTAATGTCGAACTAACATCGACATAGCTCACAGGATTAGTAAACTCAAGTGGCAGTGGGGAGGCCAACGATGACTTACGAAAGGTTGCTGGCAGAATCTGGATGCGTCAAGCTGAGGATAGGGCGCGATGGCACGCATTAGGGGAGGCCTTTGTCCAGTCTGTGGACTTTGCTAGGCTGATGATAATGATGACAGGTAATGTTTAAAGTTCTTATTGGGACTTATTTATTTATTTATTTATTCTTTATTGCACAAAGAAAAAGTACAATCAACCGTACAAAATCTTAAAATATTGCCTTGAAAGGAGAGAGGTTTGGTTAAATGAGTTAAGGTTTATCTATGAAGAAGTTATGGATTGCTCTTTTGAAGGAAAACCTACTGGTTGACAATTTAATTTTATTAGGCAGCGAGTTCCATAGCCTAATGGCAGCTAATGTGAAAGAATTCGTCATATGGGAAGACGTATGAAGAGGAGTATGAAGCAGCAAAAGGCTATGCGAGCGCTGGTTGCGCGTGCTGCACTCGCCCCTATACTTAAAATTACATTTCAGATATGTGGGGGAATTGGGATTACTAAGAATATTAAAAAGTAAACAGAGCGTTCGAGAATTCCTCCGGTGACGAATTTTAAGCCATTTTAATTGAGAACGAAAGGGAGAAATGTGGTCGTATTTTCGTACACCATAGATAAACCTTTTTTTTTTTTTTTTTTGCGTCAGGAAATGCTTTTAGGCATTCCCAAGGCCCTGGGTTCGGGACACCTGGGATATGTGGGACTCGGTACTCCTGGGAAAACAGAGACCCCTACCCACTAAAACCTGACGGTGGTCATCTTCGGCGCAGAATGGAAGGGACCCGGGATCCCCAACGAGGGAGAGACTCCTCGCAGGACCCTTCGGCGCGCAAGGCCGCCTGGCAGCCAGCCTCGGGAGGAGCAAGCTCGACTCCAGTGCACGATAACACAGACCACTGTGTCCGAAGACACGCGTTACCGTCATCCTCGGGATCGCAAACCGAAACACACGCAGGCCCCCCCGCGTGCGCTTCGCGACCCCAAGGGCCCTTTTAGTCGCCTCTTACGACAGGCAGGGATACCTCGGTAGTATTCTCGTTCCCTAACCGCAGGGAACACCATAGATAAACCTAATGCAACTGTTTATCAGACGTTCAAGTTTATCAAGGAGACCTTGGGACAGATTAGAAGTGCAAACGTCTGCATAGTGAATGAGGGGCATAAGGAGTGCTTGTACTAAGATAATTTTGGTGCCGAGAGGAAGAAAGTTTTTGAATTTATATAAGGAGCGTAAGGACGCAATGACTTTTCTGCTCGTTTCAATAATGTACTTATCCCAACTCAGAGTATTGTCCATAAACAGGCCAAGGTTCTTGACGTGAGGACTGTAAGGTATAACAGTGCGGTTATAGGTTAACACCGGCCAATCAGTCCCAAGGCTACCCAGCTGCCGCGGGGTGCCTAACACAATTGCCTGACACTTAGTTGGATTTACCGATAGCCCGAAGCTGATAGACCAGTCAAGTAAGCGTTTGAGATCATCATTCAACTGGAAAATAGCCTCATCAAACCCCTTCACGTCAGTCTGTACGTACAGCTGAAGATCACCAGCGTACAGATGGTAAAAGCTGCAGAGAACATGGGTTACAAAGTTAATGAATATATAAAATAAGAGAGGGGATAATATTCCTCCTTGTGGGACTCCAGAATCGAGGTCACACCTCTGAGAAAAAGTTTGGTCAATGCGCACTGCCTGTTTCCGGTTACGGAGATATGACGAAAACCAATCCAATGCCTGTGGAGTGATGTGCAGATGAGAGAGCATGGCAAGAAGAATGTCATGGTCAACGACGTTAAAGGCATTAGAGAAATCTATTAAAACGAGAACAGTTATTTTGGAAGCCTCCAGGCCAGCTCTGATATCCTCAGTAACCTTCAAGAGAGCAGTGGTCGTACTGTGGCCTGGCCTAAAGCCTGATTGGTATTCACTGACGAGGTTATGGGTGAAGACGAAATGGGAGAGCTGTTTATGAACGACGGCTTCAAGTGCTTTAGAGAGGAATGGGAGAATTGAAATAGGGTGGTAATGACTGAGCAGACTAGGGCTAGAAATTTTCGGGACAGGTTATTGGGACTTGTTGAAATCTCACTCACTCGCAGGGCTTCCAGCATCGTTAAGGTCTAGTCATCACTACAACTGATAGGTATTATTATAATCGCCACCCCTGGCAAATGCAGTTGATGATCACAAAGCGCAGCTTCCTAAGTAACGCATGGGTCAAACATCTGGTATCTTTCTACTACCGGCCTCATAAGAAAGCTAGAAGTAACTCTACAAGTTATGAAGCTTGATAGTGCCGTTCTTTGATTTTGCTACGTGAACAAAACAGAAATGGGATAGAAAAGAGATTATCAATTAAAAATACCTCGATGATGGCTTGGGCGGAAAAGTCCTGGAATGTCAAGGGTGAACGTTGAACTACCGAAAGGTGTATAGACAGCCTATTAGATCTTAAGATCGCAGGATTCGGTACATTCGATCGTTCCCTGACTACCGATGAAGTAGTAGGTAGTTACTATGTTCAATAGTGTAGACTCAGACCTATGACTGCAAACGATGATGATGATCTATGAAGACATTCGCAATGTTTCAATATGGATCTTTTTTTTACTACAGGTATCGGATTTCGAGGACACCAACTCTAAATACGGCTTCAAGAGCAAGCTAACTGCGCTGGCCACGTCGACTCCGAAGCCGAAGCCCAAGCCTCGCAGTGCCTCGCTGAGGAGTGACCTGGTCAAGGCCAGGAGCAACACTTCTGCCTCCACCAGCAACTATACGTGAGTATATTTTTCTAAATACGAGCAAGTAGCAGACGTGTCTACTGCCTAATGGTTACCACAGTCTTTAGGCACAGGTAACCATGTGCACTTGCTATGTCACGCGTGGGAGTCCAGTACTGGTAGGCCATAAAACACCATGGGAAACCAAGAAAGGCAAGGTGGTCTCTCCACTCACTCGCTAATTTCATGCTGAAGAGTCAGCTCCCACTCTGCACTGCTCATACTCTGTTACAGTATTTATCAATTAACCTGCGAATGACCCGACTCTGCAACCTGAAGAACTGCATGCTAAATATAGCTCATTGGAAAAAATTAACGATTACTTTCGCAATTCAAACGATCTAGAAGGAACTAAATCATGAACATTGAGCGCTCTTGCCCTTTGAAAATACGATCATCGTTGACAAGTGCTCTTTCTACTCTGAGATCATCGGTGACATTTTCATATCCAATATCACTGTTGCAGCAGATGCAGCGTGAACACAGAACTAGATTACTCATCAGTGTCTCCGGACTACTCCGGCCAGTCTTCCACCGAGATGTCTCCGAGGGTGCCCGTGGATGTGACTACGCCAAGGAGCCTGGATCCCCTCGCCTCAAGGTAACTTGTGGTGGAACCAGAAGTTTAAATAAGCCAACCGGAAAAAATGTAATCCTTTTCCCTTCATCCTTTTTCTAGGCAATTTTGGACTCTAACATTCACATAGCTTAAAACCAATGAAAAATTGGCTTAGGCTCGACCGTAATTATGGGTTGTGATATCTCTGCCTGCATCAGCTTCACAAGAGATCGATCTTTTAACATGCAACATCCACTTCCTGCCAAGAACGTTGAGGATGTGTTTGCTCAACACTAAGTTCTCCGAAATTTGTTCACCACTTGATAGTTCATAATGAGGCTGACCCACTGTCTGTCTGCCTGCTATTTCTGAGAGCTCACAGATCGCGATAGTGCATGTTATGTCCATAACGTGATTTATTTATTTTGTAGCTGCTGTGGCAGCAGCTGGCAAGACTGCAGCGAGTTGGAGCACACAGCCATGCAGAGGAACGATGGAGAATGGAGCGAGTTCTGGGCAAACTACAACAATTCCATAGCCAAAGTGCCCATAAAGAACTACTACGACCAGTGCCCGACGCCGTACCGGACTGAGAATATAGACTTGGCTGACCTGGGTAAGTATATCATTACAATAATTGGCAATATGGGGTGTTGTCACTGTAATTAAAAAGACAGCAACAGTAACACAATACACTGACGACTACTTATATCCCAAAGGGGTATAGCCAGGAGTTGACTTCTGCCGTTGGACAGTCACACACTTCACCAAGGCTAGTTCCCGACTTCTAAAAAAACGCTGACCACGAGCTGCGCAGTTAGCGAATTTAGGGACAAATTGGTAGTATACTATACTGTGCGCAGACTCATCCCCTCCACTTTCACCTGTATCTGTATTAGAGTTTAACGTGGTGAACCGCCTATTCGAATTGCAAAACATATTTTTAACTTGATTCTTGATGGTATTCTAAAAGACATGTAACAAATAACCTTCATACGTCACCAACCTTGTTGAAAAGGGTCAGGGGAAATTCTGTTAAATCAGAGCTCCGAGTGCGAGTTGCAGTGAGAGAGAGTTGCAGAGAAGAGAATGACTTCAACATTGCAATTTGCGAGCTCGTAAATGTCAATTAGCATGGAATCGAGTCAGCTCCATCTAGCAGCAAATTCGGGCAACATTAAGGCCGTTAGATGGCGCTGACTCGATGCCATACAAATTCGTGTTTTTTTTCTCGCAAAACGTGATGGTGAAGTCATTCGCATCGCTCACAGTAACTCGCACTCAGAACTCAGATAAAAAATGGTGATTTAAGCACTCTTGGATCCTTTAGTTAGTTCTACACTTACTCTTATCACTGCGAAGCAGTGTCTGTGGCTGTAAGTATTATTTAAATTTCTTGAACTATTTCAGAACTCTCGACCGACAGCTCCCGCAAACGCTCCCCAGACCACATGGACCATCTGAACTCCATCATCCGGAACGAGGGTCTGCGCCTCACCCCCCGCGAGACACAGAACATGATCAAGTGCGCCCACATCTTAGGGGGCGTGCTCAGCAAGGCTCTGGAGAGGACGTGTCAGGAGCGGAATCCGGAGAGAGTGCAGGAGGTGAATAAAGCCAGCGTGGAAGTAGAAGAGGTGACTATCCGTGAAGAAGATCCTTTTTCCAGTTCCTGCAGGCATTTCGGGATATTATCTCAATAATCTCCCCTACACTACACTCCCCAAAAAACCTATATAAAATTGCAGCTATACGGCCAGTAGTTCAAGCAGCTGCCGTGGTCTGTCAGTTACACAAGTCAATAACGGAATAGTTTTCTAGGGAGCTCAAGGCTATAATTTTGTGGCATGTGGCTCCATAAAATTTGATTGTTCCCATAAAAATGGGGCGCCGTTACCTGTCAAATTCTTATTGTGTCATTATTTCAAAGTTATCTGTACGTTTTCTATATAGTATATTAAAGACACTTTTTAAAGAGAGGTAAAGAATTTCAAAGCAGAATATGAGGTACCTAACTTGCTTACTCGTTGAACAAATTACTTAATAATGGAACCTGCAGCATGTCCAAAGGTGACTTTGGCTGCTTTGAAACACCGACATAAGCAAGAAAGTGACTTAATACATGAACTAAACTAATTTTTAAACAGAAAAAACAAGGACAATGTGTAATCTTCTGCCTTAATCAACTTTTCACTTCTGATTCTCAGGAAACTCACGAAGTAGATCCAGAACTGGAATTAAGAAGGAAAACACTTACACTAGACCTCAAAGAGACCACAGAACCAGCAGAAGAGATAGAAGAGAAAAAAAATGAAAACGTCCAAACGCAAACTGACATTTCCTTGCCTAACACCAAGAGCGCGCCTAGAATATTCGAGAAGATTCTAAAGCAGCTATCTAGAAGTTCCCTAGATGAGGGCTTGAAGGTGATGGAGAGCAAAGCAGCGGAAACCAAGGAAAAAGAAGAAAAGGATTTAGTTAAGAAGGATAATTAAAAATGTATTTTGCGTTTAAAATCTCCAATTATAGTAAATTGCAATCTCCCAATATCGTCATAAGAAGGAGGTCCGAGCCCTATTTACCTACTCTAGGAACTTGGCAAGCTCTTTAGCCGGGAGCTCAAGGTTATAATTTTGTGGCCTGTGGCTCCAAAACGCCATTTTTTGGGCTAAAAATTGAATGAAGGCGCTATTTGAATGGCATAAAATACGAGCAGGTAAGAGTAGTAAGCCCATGACCTGATTTTCGAAACCTCTGACATTATGTTTTAAAATAAATAAATAAATAAATATCTGGGACAATTCACACCAAGATCATCTGACCCCAAACTAAGCAGAGCTTGTAATATGGGCGTCAGATAATAAACATACTTAAATATACACCCAGACACACAACAAATATAAATATTCGTCACACAAATATTTGTCATGGGTGGGGATCGAACCGGCCTCCAGCGCTAAAGGCAGGATCGCAGCCATTGCGCCAACAGGCCAGTCAAAGTCAGTTTTGTCCTGTGAATACAGAATTATTTTATAATGTTAATAAGTAGAGTGATTCATTTAATAAATGTGTATTTGTGTTAGTTGGTATTTTTTATTATGCAATTAAATTTAAAAACTCCAACGCAGTACATATTTATACAGACAATACATTTTTTAACTAAGTTAAAATTATCGAAAGACCAAAGAAAACTCAGTTCGAAGAGCAACCGCCTGTTTTGCAAAAGGTTGCTGGTTTGAGTCCAGCGCGACTTAATAGGAATGCTACAAAGACCGAGACGATTCTTTCTAGTTTCTTTAATCCAGTGTTTTTCAATCTGTGGGTCAAACTCAAACTCAAATAACTTTATTTATATAGACTCTCACAGTAAGTACTTTCAAATCGTCAAATTTAAAGCATGATAATATACCAAATAATAGACATAATTACTATAATAATATAGATATATAAATACACAGTATACAGACATAATGCGACTCTACCACCGCGTCGGAGTTGTTTCTTGCTGAGAAGACCCGGCGAGAAACTCAGCAGTTACTCTTTTAAACTTGTTTTGGGTTCACAACAGGCCTTAGTAAAGTACAATGTGTCATTTTGATACAGATAAACTAGGGGTCGCGACTCGTGACCCTTAGGGGGGTCGTGAAACCTTACTCGGGGGGTCGCCGGCAAAAAGAAAAATGTAAGGTTCTACACAATAAAAACAGTTTCAGTGAGAAAGATGAGCATAAACAAGTGGTGCTATTTCAAAAACGTTAATAGATAATCAAATCATTTTCTAATTGAGGTCTATTCCTTCTTTTTATGTAAGTAAAAGTGCAGTAAAAAATCATTTATTCACTTATGCTTTTACAAAGAAGCACAGAAATGTCAAAATTCACAAAAAAAAATATAAACATTAATAGACGTAAATAACATAATACGATAATAGTAAGTTTGTACATATCCTAAATAAACATAATGCGAATCTACCACCGATTCGGTTTTCCGTTTTTATGTCCACCATCGTAGAGAATGTCAGTTTAAAACATTTAATGAGAAACTTGAATCATTACAAATTAGATTTTTTGAATTGCTTGTGAAAAATAAAACTAAAGAAACTGTAAAGGCGACTATAGAAAATTGTTCAAAATCTGCAAAATCTTACCAGTACCAAATATTTATTAGTAATAAACAACCACGGCAGTCTGGAGCGTGCCCCTTCAGTTGGTACCTACACGGCTATGGCACGAGGTCGGTGTGCGCGGGTACATTTGAAGTACCGAGAGTTTCCAATCATTATGGTGACAGACCCCTAAAAAAGTCTACCTTATCTGCTAAATAGTTTGCCTGGGGACATACGCCTTGAAGCGAATAAAAACAAATTCAAAAAAAAGTATTTCTTGGATTCGCTTGATGTGTGAAGATAATTTAGCTAAGGCGTATGTATTAAGTTGTTAAAGTGAGAAATACCCGTTTTATTTAAGACTCCATCCTGCAGTCTTTCAAATATTTTTTCTGTTTGTCTATGACAAAAGGGGGTCGCCAGAACTTTTCAAAAACGTTCGGCTATCAAGCCGTGAAGTTTTGCCGCCATTTAAATAAATAAATATCTGGGACAATTCACACCAAGATCATCTGACCCCAAACTAAGCAGAGCTTCAAGTATTATGGGTGTCAGAGACTGATAAACATACTTAAATATTTCTGAATACATACTTAAATAGATAATAACACCCAGACACACAACAAACACAAATGTTCATCACATAAATGTTTGTCATGGGTGGGGATCGAACCCACGACCTCCGGCGTCAAAGGCAGCATCGCTGCAATTGCGCCAACAGGCCAGTCACAATAGATGTCAACAAACTCCCGTAGTAGTGATTCGTACCTACTGTTGTATGGATATATCAAACTGTCTACATACGGCGAATTAACCGTCGATTTTCACGGCGAAAATACGTGTGTCGTACAAGAGGCCAATAGGGGTCGCAAAATCAAAAAGAATGAATTCTAGAATACGAGTCTAAATCTATACAGCGTGATTATCAAAAGACTTACAAAATTGATATGGCATCATACTCAGATGATGTAAAAAGAAACCATTTAAGTGAAATTCAGATTTATTTAATTAGGTACTTTAATTTCAAGGTCACCGTACAAATTACTGTACTGCGCAGAGGACGTACGCAGAGAAAAAAGTACGCTCCGCGAATACAAAATCCCCCAGACTCAACGCACACGGTGCGCGATCATTTGTTGTCAGAGAGTATTAAAATATTTTGAGATTATGTTGTGCTGTAACTTACATGAAGTTTAAGCAAAAGAGAATACGTTTTAAAAGAGAATACTGGGGCCGCGCACTTTAATCCGCTACGCTCCGCGGGCGTCCGCGGTGTTTCGGCGGATTTTCGGTTCGGCGTACTTAAAAATGGCGAGGCGTTTATTAGAAAGTTATTGCATAGCGATTTCTGAGTAGTACTAAACACTACGAATATGTAAGTTTGTTACAGATTTATATTGAACTTGAGGTCTGAGATTTCGGGACGATCGGTTTTACCAATCGGACACCGAGTTATATGTAATAAAAGTGAGTATTCTGAAAGGCTACAAGATTAGCCTTGCTCATGATGCATTTACTCGTATATAAAATGGACGTTTTCAAATTCAACGTTTCAGAAGGAAGGTTAAGTACGGTTTTTAATTTTTCTTTCAATTGTTATGACTTACTGCTGTGCAAAAACATCCCTCAAACTAATCATTTATCTCTATCGTTAGCCAGCGTAGCAAAACTTACTTCCTCTTCTTCCATGACCGTTTGTCGGCTGACCGTTTGGTGACCTGGGCCCATATTCATATTTAGAATCCTTAAATCTAAATCATAAAATCGCATCACTGTCGCCGCAAGTAACGCAGGGTTCGAGTATTTAGACTGTCTAGTAGAGCTCTAGACGGCTGATTTAGGGGAGAGTGGGGATATTGCGACACTTGAAGAAACCCTTAAATAAAAAATACAGTATAATACGTTTTAAATAAAAAGAAACATAGGTTGTAATCCCACTTCTAGATTTAAATGTCACATTTTAAAAGTTATATAAGACCCTAATGGGCAATGGATAACAGTTTTTACCTAAAGCAATTACTGATGCATATGCACGTTACTGAAAATCTATAAACATTACAAGAAATTACTTAAAAATTGTCGAACGTTCTTTTCTTGAAACGGGTGCGCGGCCTGCTTTATTGTCGTCCTGCTGGGCACTAAAGATGGCGCCATGAGTCATGCGAGACAAGTTCCAGGGCACAGGGCAGGTTGTATCGGCTAGCACGGTACGATCCACATTCACCCGCTGCCCGTAATCACTCCACCCTTCCCTATAATTTGCATGTATAGGTAGTTGTTAATAGCATAATTGCGGTCCTTCATAAAGTTGTGTCCGTTACGCCATAATAACTGACTAGTAACTGACAACACCATTTTAATTGCACTTAGAGTGGACGTTCCTGGAAGTATCGACCACATGGTAATAGCGCATGGATAGGCTTTTTAACCCTAAGAATTTTTAGGTTTTTTCGTTTCGTCCAGTACCGGCCATTACGCTGTCCTGCAGTACCGGCCATTTCCTAAATTTGTTTTTGAAAGGTTTTGCATTACTTACAGATACACAAAAATGCCAAATGATAGGAATGATGGTCAGACGAGGCAAAAAAGGCGCCTGGGATCCGGCAGATATGCATAAAGCTGTAGTTAAGGTACTGAATAACGAGATGAGTGCACGTCAAGCCGCAGAACTACATTGAATGACAGAATTAGTGCTATTAAAAATGATGAAGAGATGTCCATGTGGGAACTAAAATTTGGGTCCATGAGGCTTGTGCAAACATATCGGAGCTATCTGATCAGTATATTTGCGATTTTTGTATTGTCTAAATGGTTTCATACTTACTGGCCGGTACTGGAGGCCAATTATTTATAGTCTGATTTTTTCTAGTCTTTGAATTGCAATAATAAAGCTGATTAATTCTAAGCGATCTGGTTGTTTGTTATGTTTATTAATAGCACAATAGTTCTTATAAATATTTCAGGAGGTATTAAACATGTAACCTTAGGTATTTTGATTTTTTTGAGGATAAACCTTAAGGTGACGGTACTGTAGGACTCTCCCCTACTTTTTGTATGAAAACCTTAAAATTAAAGTCAATTGAAAAATAAACTATTAACTACATAAGTAATTACGTATTTAGTTACTACATCACACTGAGTGTGCCATCGCGTTTTGTGTAAGCCTTTTGATAATCACCAGGTATAAATTCACTTTTGGTCAGAAAATTAATAAATAGTTTGAACGAAAGAGAGCTTCAGCATCAGGTTGTATCAGTCACATAAATAAAAGAAAGGTGTATATTTTCATAATTTATTCAACTTACAAAATCTAATTTCACAATTTTATATACCTATTACAAAATTACCCTAATTACACATAATATATTAGAATTTCGCCGAAAATAGACATTTTATTACCAAAAGACAACTAAAAAGGATCTTGACATTTTAAGCCAAAGAAAATGAAAGAGATTTTTTCCCATATTATAAAGCTTATCAACAACTATTCCTGCAGAAGGAAAGCTAAAATATATTGTCATAATTTTATTCAGAAAACCCTTAATTAAAAATGCCAAAAAATATCATTGCATCTATACAGGGTGGTTAAATTTTAATCAAGATACTTATTTGATTTGTCAATTCATGTTTTGCCATAATTATTTATCGGAAACGAATTCTGCTTAGAGGCGTTTGTATAATCGAACACAAATCAAGTGTAACAAAACACTGGCGAGAGTTTCAGGACCGCTGCTATAAGTTCTCATCGCGAAATCTACGATAGTTAAATACAGCCTCTTACGACGTTTTAATCCAATTTCTATTCGCTAGAACTGTACCGAAATGTTCTACAAATACTTCACTACTAACGCCGTCGCGAACACTACACGTCGCCACTGACAATAGATACAGGCGTATCTCATTTTTTTTTTCAGAGTCAAGAGTTTTTGTCAGAGAATCGCTTTTTGTGACTATATATAATAAATAAATAAAATAAATATGCGGCAGACAACACACCTCTTGTAATGGTCTCGAAGTAGGGATCAATATCCCTGTGTCACGAGGTACCGCACAAGGAAACCAGCCAGGGGCGTCTCCCAGCACACCCAGACCCGAGTCAATTCAGAAAAGATCGTTTCCTGAATTGACCCGACCGGGAATCGAACCCGGGACACTAAGGAAATCGAGGCGAGAAACCGTGCTACAGCGCACTACGCCAATCGTGTCGTCAACATATTCAAAGATTAACATGTTGGTGATTTTAACTCATTTTAGACTTCATGAGATACGCCTGTAGTAATAATCTTCAGTGGCGATGCGTTTGACTTAAAATCTTGTTAAAGAAAGTGAATTGCACAATCCAAGAGGAGAATTTTAAACACAATTTTTTTTACCAGTAGACATTGCAATGATTTAATTCAACCAAATACTAGTAAAAATCCAAAAACTACTAAGCTTACATGAATTTGGACCTATAATTCGTAAAAAAATCAAACATTACCTTCTTTAAGTATAATAATTTTATCAATTACACCTAAAAAGTTATATCTATCTTAGAATTTATTTACATAACTTAACAAAGTAGTAAGCGTAAGTCGTACGAGATTTATCTAGTTTTTATAACAAATATTCAAAAGCAATGCCTATTTTTCATGGGAAAAAATTGGAATACGGGACTCGGGACAAAAGTGATTCAGAGTGCACTATAGCGAACTATATCGCATAATATTGTAAATCGCGACAATTTTTGGTTTTTAATTTAATTTTTTTTTATCAAAGAATAGAAATAAAGAAAAAAGGAGAAAATATGGAGAAAAATTAAAGGTGCTTCAATAATTATTTGCAGCTATCCCTCAAATGGCTTAAGTTGTCAAGAAAACTTGCTAAAAAACTAGATTCCCGAAAAAATCTCAGGTTTCAAAGTATTTTAAGCGTTCGACATAAAATATGTATTTTTGGATATACAAAACAATCTGTATTAGGAATGTGGCGAAATTATAATATTTTGTGTACGTTTCTTTTAGGAATAATTTTATTTAACTATTTTTAGAACTATTGCGTCGAACCTCTCAAAAACTTAGATTATTTATACAGGGTTATGGAAAAAACATCAACATCAACAACCTCGCAAGACTAGGTAGCTACCATCATAAATCACAACATTTGTTCTAAGACTTTTGATAATTTGACACATTTTACTTTCATACAAAAATAAATAATAATTTAATTTTACGTCTAAATATTCTCATCTCTGTGCGCATGGCATCGCAAATATAAGGTAAACAAGCCCTTCCGAATCACGGGCTTGCATCCGAACCACTCACTATGTACTTCATATCACTATCAGCATCGCGCGCGCTTCCCGCACGCGTCGCCTTTTCTTATGTGAATGAAACATAGACTTACAAATGTCACGACAGTACAATAAAAGCTTGGAAAATAATGTTTTATTATTGTATTGACTTATGAAAAAACTCGTAGAACAAATGTCGTTGTTTGTGATGTGAGCTATAGCACCCCTAGTCGTGCGGGGTTGTTCATGTTTTTCTAGTAACCCTGTATACAGGGGAAATAAAAGTTAACTTAATCAATAGAATATATGTGTATTACTCAAAAAAAAAACACGTGGCGTCATAATTTTTAAATAAAAAAAATATTTTTTTACTACCCAACCTAACTATAGCAAGCGTATTATTAGTATTGCCTTAAAAAGGCTGATTTAAAATCGATTTCAAGAACGTATCAAAAACAAGTAAAAATTGTGTGTATTGACATACTTTCCTAATTTTTTTTCACTTGAATTCAATTCACTCTCTCCATCGATTGAATCAAACCTATATATACTTTTTCGTAATGTCACACAAAAACTTTTAAGATGTTTAATAATGCCCTTAATTTACCAGCCTATTAATACAGGGTGAATAATAAATACACTGACTTTAAATTGGCTTTAAATAAGGCACTAATAAAATCTAGATCTCAAATAAACTACAGGAATCTACAAAGTCTGAAATAAACCTTAGGTTCTAGACATGCTTAAACTTAACTCTATTTACACAATTTGGGGTTTAAAACGGCACTTAGATTTATTTTAAAGCTTGATTTTGCCTTTACAATATAAAATTACTGCTTTTTAAATGTATTTTGTCCCTGCCGGATCACATTTATGTAACAGTTAGTTGTGTTGAATAATGTTTGAATTACAATGATCATTAATCATTTCAAAACAATCTTACCCGAGATTTATATTGCAAATTATGACTTTTATATGTTTTCTTAATCATTCAAAAGAGTGTTCTAACATTGACAAACTGTTTTAAACCGTTTACAATGCCATGAGAAATATTGATAATAATTAAGTATTGAGAAATATTGATAACTTAATTGTTACAACCACCATTGCACAAGCTTGATATTATAGGAATCAACTACATCTCCAAATATGATTTCAATTTCATTAAAAAAAACATTTCCTACAGAGAATCACTATTGCCAGCAGTAAAATTGTATGTAAAGGCGATATCTTATTTATTTCATTTAGAAAACAGAACTTTTCGACTTTATTAAGCCAAAATGTTACTCAATGTTTATTTCCCATTTGAAATAAATTCAAAATTGTTAGTAAAATTAAATTGTGTGGCGTTCAATATGTCTGACATAATAGTTACAGGACAATTTATAATTTAGAAGCTGTTGAATATAGAGAAGTCTTTAGAAAGATCCTAAAAAATATATAAAAGGGTAACAATTAAGAAAATGTAACCCTGTATATTTTTTTAATTATCGGTTGTAATATCAGAAATATTAAAAGGTAGCACACAATTCTATTTTTTATATAATACGTTTTTATTTACAATTAATGATATTACCACACTATATATGGTTTACGTAAGAATGACGTATGACGGATTAAACATTTACGAAAGGAACACATTCAATTTACTGTCCAACTATCGCTTAGAAAAAAATATATTGTTTTTGTTAAATATTTTTTTTGATGATATAATTATAATGAATAACATCGCCTTTATTCAACTATGTATAGTATGGTAATAGCATTTAACAAAAGGAAAGGACACACTATTTAAAAAAAAGGTGTATCTACTGTTAAATTTTGATAATTTTACCAAGCTTACCAACGCATACAATGAAACTGCTATTTGTTGTATAAATCGGTAATATTGACAAAATAAAACTTAAAATTTTCGATAAAATTTAATGTCTCTCATTAACTAACATCAAAAATAAAATTTCTAAGTTTTTTCAAGTTTTTCGTTCCTAAGAATATATTGCAAAGTCAAAGAATAAAAACTTAAAAATAAATGGCATTATAATAGAGGTGGGATTAATGTCGACTCTATAAACTATTTTTGTACTATTAACCTATTTTAATATGGCATAATTTTTCTTTGTATTTACATTAAGAGCTAAGATGTTCATTCAGTTCTTCGTTATTGACGGTCTACTGAGTAGACTGAATAGACCACGCCAAATTTCAATATAATTTCTATACCTAGAACGCGACATTCAAAAAGTTTTAAAAACACTGAAAATACCGCGGTATTTACAAGTAGACTACCTCTCAAGACACATATTAAACCAAAATAGCCTTCCAAATTGCAATTTTCGTACAAGTCTACTCGAAAAGACCGCGGTCTTCTCAGAAGACCATTTATTTTTTTAATTAACATAATCTACAGAAGCAAGCGCTGCCGCCTGTGGTGTGTAGAAGACGTGGGTTGGGAGATAGATCTGTGTTGGCGCAATAAGTGCTTGTGACGAGGATCTAACATGGCAGTATAGCCTGCAGGCGAGCATAAATCTGGATACCGCTGGTAGAAAGCCCGATAACCTTCGTGAAGAAGGTACACTTCGGGGTATTGCAGAGTGGGGTAGTTTTCCTTGTTTTTGGCGCGATCAGAAGACCGGAGGAAGCGAGATCTGAAAAGATAGAAAGAGCAATTAGTCAAAAATGTATTAATTAAAAACAAATAAAATCTTATGATTTTATTTTAAATAATGCCTAATTGTGTTAGTGTAAATGAGATGGCTGATATTTTGTATTATTTTCTAGATAGCCTTTAAATAAATATAAATTGTACTGTGTGCACCGTGTACTATGTTACAACAGTATCAGTTTTAAAGGGTGCTCAACATATCATAGGGAATTATTAAAACTGACAATTATTATAGTCATTAAATCACAGCACATGGTTTAAAATATATTTGGATATACAGTGTCAATTCTTTATAACGAATCTCAAAGGACCTAGCATTTTTTTCATCTGTTGATATTTCGTTATATTGTGGGTAGAAATAAAACAACTATCACCGATTACAATAATAATTTCTTTAGTTCTAAGTTTTTACTTCGAAAGAGGTATACTTAAATATAAATATCGATCAAAAACTTACAACTTAGGTCCCCTCTCCCTTGAAAATTCGCAGTGAAACACCAATATCCGTCGTCTATGATCCGCGGTCTTCGGCAGCGACTCGGCCACCATAGACAACACCTGCGTAGGAGTGAAGATGTTGAGCGCGCCGGAGATGTGCCCGCCTTCGAACTCGTAGGGGTAGCGGCAGTCTATCACCTGGAAAGGGGGGGGGGGGGGGGAATTAAACTCAAACTCAAATATCTTTAGTTAAATAGACTCAATCAGTACTTTTAAATAGTAAAAGAATATACCAAATAATAGACATAAATACAGACATAATGCGACTCTACCACCGCGTCGGAGAAGTTGGTTCTTACTGAGAAGACCCGGCGAGAAACTCAGTAGTTACTCTTTTAAACTTGATGTAGGGGCAAAATAATCACAGAAATAATATTTGAACAACATGATTCTCATTGGGCAATCAAGCAAAAAAACAAATAGTTTATTTGCTTTTTAGTTTTACAGTTGTTCACTTTACGAAATTTCACAACTATATAATTGTGAAAAAAAACGATTGATTGTAACTGGTGTGTTTATTGTTACGCTTGGCATTATGCAATTTGGTAAAGTATCTAGTAAAGACATTAAAAGCCTTCGTCTTTATTTTTATTTTTGTATCCTCAAAGGGCAAATGAATTCTTTTCTTTATTCAAACATTATTGAACCTTTTTTGTTATTTTTTTTACCTGAAAAAATGAAATAAAAAAATATATATATTTTGTTGGACATCGCATTGCAAAACATTGAAAAACTAACAATTACAAAGGAAAAAAAAATAATAAAATAACAAATCTTCTAAAAACTAACAGGGAGCGGTGTCACGATGTCCAAAGAATAAATATAATAAAACGACGGCTCTGTGGATAATGCCCTATGATTAAAATCAAGATAGACATTGAGTTTTATCACCACACGTGCCAAACCCATTTGTAAAAAATGTAGGTACATCTTATCGCAATGTACAAAATGGCGGAAATAATTCAAAGTATTACTGGGCGTTAACCCGTATCATTAAAATTAATTACACTATTTTATTAAGTATATTTTCTTTGACAAGTTCAAAACCTTATTAACCATCTGATATAATCTGTGTATTTTCAAATTAATAAGAAAACAATATTCTATTTTGTTTTTATTTTTTCCTTTTTGCACATTTTACGTAGTAAAAATGATGGACTTAATGCCAAGAAGCAAACTCTACTAGTCAACAGAAAAGTAAGGTATATTAAAGGTCTAGTTAGTATGTAGCAAATATTGTATCTTATGTTTCTTATTCATTCTTAAAGATTTAATTTGTTGTCCTATTTTTAGGAGTAATGAGTTTTCTCACTTTCTTATTATTACCGTTTAATGGACACTTCCTAAAAAACTGCATGGTTTTTTTTATTTTATTTGATTTTAAATTGAATTAAGCTACATATTCATTTAAATATTTAAGAGTGTTTACTGAGGGTAGATCTTATGATTTTAACTGTGTTAGTGAATTTTTATGTTTCTTAACAATTATTTGACGACCGACTTGGTGTAATGGTTAAGAAGTTGGCTACTACACCAGAGGTCGCGGGTTCGATCCCCGCACAGTACAAACATTTGTGTGCCTGAACATGTCTGTTTGTACTGGTCTGGGTGTCTCCTATGTATAATAAGTATGTATTTACAAAAGAAAATGTATTTAAGTATGTTTATCCGTTGTCTAGTATCCCATAACACAAGCTTTAATTAGCTTACTTTGGGGCTAGATGGCGCTGTGTGGAATAATGTCCAGGGATATTTATTATATTTATATTTATTTTATTTATTCATTAACTTTGTTTTATTGAGCAAATAATTGGCGAATACCTAATTTTAGACGATTTAATGTGTTTTCATGGGTATTATGCAAAACATAATAGAGGATAATTATAGTTTTATTACAATTCAATGAAATAAAAAATGCAACATTTCCGATTCACCCCCAGCAAACGGTCTTAAGTAAAAGTGATAGTGTCTCACCTGAAAGTCACAAATGGTATCCTCAAACTGCCCCCTCAGCAGGTCGGCGAGCGTGTCGCACGAGATGCTCTTCAGGTCGGAGTGCTCGCCCGCGGCCAGCGGCAGCGCGAAGGGCTGCGAGAAGTCGCCGATCAGGTCCGGCTCCACCAGCGCTGGAGGACACGAATAATCAATCAATAAATCATCAATAATAAATGAAAAATCAATAATAATAATCAATAAATTAATAAATAATTCTACTCTGATATTATAAAGAGTAAAAATTTAATTGTTTGATATACATAAGCTAACCAAACCCAATGGTAAGACGAAAAATGACTGTTTCAGAATTAAGTAAGGCACAGAGGTTGGTGTGATGTGAGTAGGGAATCCAATCATATTTGCGGGATTGCTCATGCGGGATCCCGCATGTTTGCGGGATTGAAAAATAAATAAGATTTTAATGAAAATTGGCTGGTTTTAACATTTTAATTATTTTTAAAATCCAACACAACTTCATTAACAAGTTTATAACAACTTTCCTATAAAACTCATAGCTTTTCTATATAGTGTTTAGAAAAACTGTTTTCAGCTTTTAACTTACACTAAATAATTTGGTTTCGTGTGTCGGAACGGAACGTAATTTTAAACATGACGATGAAACTTTACTATTGAAAAATTATTAATAAATAGTTTTCAAATTAATTCCATGATTTAAAAGAAATACTTAAAACAGAAACGGGTCTCGCAGGCTTGCGGGATTGCGATTTTGATCCGGGATTGGATTCCCTAGATATATGGCATTATTTTATTTTTTGGTTAGCTTTCATGAATTCATGATTTCTTATGGTCACTATTTTTTTATATCTACTGAGTGCCATATTATTTTACATACAATATAAATTATCAACCGGTATACAAACAAATACAGAAAATAATTTGATTAGAGACTTTATGTAATTAAAAGAACCATTGATTGACCATTAACCAATCGAGGTATTCCTCGAAGCGCACACATTTGGAGCGCACAAGACGAGGCACACATTTATTAGTTCTTGAAGCGCACTATTAAAAATATTAAAATGTTATTCCTCGAAGCGCACTAGGGGTCAGTGTGGATGGTGATGTGTGTAACTAACGAAAAATATCGATAACAAATGGTGAAAATTATTTTAATATTACCCGAAAATAGTTTAATACTAAATAGATTTAAGATTCATTTGAATTTGTTTCATTTATATCTCCATTTCTCTATCAACACAAAACTATGGTACGCTTAATTCCTGTTAATTTCTGTCGCCCTGGTACTTTTAGGCCCGTATTCTAAAACAAAATCTTTACTGGAGTATAGATCTGAGTGACGTTTTTGTATGAACTGACGTTTTAAAATCTCTAAATTATAAAGCCTGTACTCTACCATTTATGGCCAAGTAGTAGGTTGCACCTTATTCCAGTACATTTATGTTTTCCTGGTAGTTTTATTAAATTATTATTACAGCTTGAATAACTTTTATCGATATCATTTCCTACAAATCTTGCATGCCCTTCTCTTCTCCTGTTTTTGTTTAGCCTCTTGTGCGCTTCAAGGAATCAAATTGTAATATTTTTCAGCTTCCGACAAAGCGCACATTATGCATTTCCAGGAAAGATAAATGTGCGCCTCGTCTTGTGCGCTCCAAATGTGTGCGCTTGGAGGAATACCTCTAGTAATCAAGTCATCACTACAATTGATGCATTATGGATTAATCAGAATTATAAATCTATATTTATATATAAGAGAGGGGGGAAGAAGTGCAATATGTGTCAGGATTATAGCAATTCAAAGAGTGCATGTATGTAGCAAAGTATGTACAACTTACATCTCGTTAAAGCAGACATGATAGAAGCGTTGTTCTCAGAGAACGCTCGTTGCAGAACTGGCCTTTGAACTCTTTCCACGTCAGGACTGAGGATGTTAGACTTCCTCCGTTTATTCATAACATCTTCATCTTCACCCCGTTCTGTCCTTTTAACTGTTTTCTTCTCTACTGGACTCTCTAAAATCGATAATAATGATACTTTAACTCTAGAACATTCTGGATTGAAGCTGAGACTCCGGTGTAAAGGGGGTCGCTTCAAAAAATCTTTGTCAGTGATTATGTTGTCTTTGATCGGCCCGGAGAGAAGATCGTTGAAGTTAGCCATCTTTGGGGAATTAGAACTCTCTTCCATCTCTAGGAACGGTTCTTCTAATTCTGATATGAAGCCGGATTCCATTGATGTAGTGGATTCTGATGTGAATATCCTTAGCTTATTTG
Organism: Udea olivalis; assembly: GCA_947369235.1. NCBI lineage: Eukaryota > Metazoa > Arthropoda > Insecta > Lepidoptera > Crambidae > Udea > Udea olivalis. The sequence continues at coordinate 11,496,059 of OX376367.1, read as the reverse complement.
AAGCCGGAGATGTGAAAGAATTCATGGAATTCATTGAGTTCATAGATCCTATGCTTGAATCGCTACGTTCATGCCTTAGTGGGTTCTTGGTAGGAGTTTCTGAGAAATTTAAAGTTTTAGTCGGTGTAATACTGAATTTCAGATTCTTAGCTGGCGCTTCACTGAATTTTAAAGACTTTTTAACCGACACACTGGTAGTTGCAGACCTTTTTGCAGCCGGTGAGGTAAATTCAAAGTTCTCATCTTCGAAATTCAACATTCTTGTCGCATTTGCATTCGGCTTGTTGAAAGAAGTGGATGTTTCACTGTCAGAAATAGGAGCTCCAAAGACGAAATTCCTTGAATTTACTTTCCTAGATGAAGAAGATCGTCCTCTGGATATGATATCTGGACTGTCTGTAGAAATTATTTCATACTTAGTGCACTCATCGAAGTTATCGTTCTCGAATTCTTCCTCCAAATCATGTAGCGTTTCAAAATCAGGGTCCATGTCTGTGTGGTGGTTCTCTGGGACGTAGATGTCTTCTCTTACCATTTCTTCATCGAAAGACTTCGTTGGTAGAGCATCCGTGAAGTCCAGCTGAAATGGTACATAAGGCAGCAATTAGATTAAGTGCAAAATTTGTGATGTTTCGGCACAGCATCTCTAGTTAATAGAAACGGAACTACAAGTTAAACACAAGTGGCTGTATTAAACTATTGTAGTTTACATTTACGTAAACTGATGCTAGAGGTACTGACCTCATTTGATTAACCATTTGAAATATTAATGATGATGAAAACAATTGTTTTTTTTTAACTCACCTTAGTCATGGACCAATTGTTCATCTTTGCAGATTGGAAGCTGTCTCCAAATGAGCAGTCTCTGGTCTCCTCTTCCACATCCAACTTCACAAACGTCTCACTCATCAAAGATTCATTCTCTTTATTTGACATCTTGAATTTTGATCTCTCTTCGAATATCCTTGAAATCTTACTCGTACTACGTTTAAAATTTCTACTAGTTAACGGAGATAGAGAATTTCTGTCTATAACTGGTGAATTCCTGTTAAGTGGAGAATTCCTATTTAACGGCGATTGTTGTACTGAAGAATTCCAGTCTTTCAATGGAGAACTTTGAAAAGAAGAATTCTTTAACCGTTCTATTGAAGGTGATATTTTCCTAAACAACGGAGAGCTGTTCTGTATTTCTCCAAGTACTCTTCTTTTGGATGGTGTGGCAATTGGAGACGGTGTTTTATTGAAGTTTAAGGAATGCGGGTTCATTTTAAACTTGAAGTTGTGAGCAGAAGCATCCTCTTGCTTCCGTTTTGTTGCGTTGTTGCCCGAGTTGATCTTGAAGCTGTCTGTGATCAACCTGGAAAGAAAGAGAGGAGTTTGTTAGACATTTGATTGGAAAGTTAACATAAAATGATCATTGTCACTATTCAAATAATAAAAAGATATTTTCCTACTTATCAAACCCACTTCCAAGATCAGTACAATTTGGGCTGACCCTATTACATACAGTAATAAAATATGTTTTTCAGAGACATTATTAATTTAACAGACAAATCATAATTGGGTCACAACCTCCAAACAATAATGGTTAGCAGTTTTGACATCTATGATGGAGGCGTTTGCCCAACAGTGGGGAAGTTTAGAGGCTAAAATTAATTATAACATTATATATTTAAGACATGATTTCATAGTCAAAAACTGCACAAGAAAGAACCTACCTATAAAAATTAAGACTGTGGGAAGGTTAAGGTGTTTAAATAAAAAAGTTGTATTATATTTGTAAAAAATATTTACACATCGACGTGTGAAAAATACTCGATTGATTATTAAGGATTTTGAACCATTTAACAATAAAATACTAAATAAAACGATACGGGGTCCCAGTAAGGGCAGTAAGTATTGGATTTCAACCCTAATTTTACAAACTTTCTTCAGCCCTAGTCAGTCGTCATTTTAACCCAAAGCGAAAGATAACAATACTTTAAAACCCCTTTCCGAAAGGGATGAGACATGTTTTTTTATTCGATACCGAAATAGGAAGGGAACTACAATGTGACTTCTTTTAACCAATACGTCGTAAATAAGCCAAAAACTGGTTCCACATACCTCCGTGCCCTTTCTCAAGGCCTGTCGAACACATTTTGAACCTTACACTAAACTAAATAACAAAAGAATTCACGAAAAGGTTATGAAAGCACCGTGATCAATTTTATAAACTAATTTCTCGTGTGAACACTTGAATATCACTAGAAACACACACAGGACATGATTTTCTAAAGTTACAGAGGGAATGGAAGCGTAAAAACATCACAAAGTCAGGTAGAAAATAATTTAGTGAATCATCGGAAAGAACACGATTTCGCGCGCTTTGTTTTTTTTTAAGTACATAAATGTCAAACGCTCGCGTTCAGAAACCGGGTATCAGCTGATTTGACTTCGTGGGCCAAAGAGGTAACAGTTCCTATAATCTAATTTATAAAGCTTGGTTTATTTTACGTTCGATATGTAAACATTAAACTTCTTTGAGGCCTTACCATTAAAAATTAAAAATACAAATACTTTTCGCAATAATTGTAGCTAATTGCCAATTTATTCAACAGCTTAACTCAGATTGATCCATTTACATAGCAGACAACACATCTCACAACACCCAACCCCGCCCATGAGACATTATTCCACCATGACAATAGCAAAGCATCTTAACCATCGTTAAGTGATCAATATTCATCACTTCGACTAGGGTGTAGTGTATAATTTTCTGAATAAATAACCATAACCGTTATGGGATGTTTAACGGATTTATTTATAAGTTTTATTTACATTATCAATAATACGTCATATTTATTTATGATTGATTGGATTTCTGCAATTTTTAATAGATTCGTTTTAATCATTTGTTGCTAATTCTGGAACAAACTAAGTTTATATTTATAATGATTGCGGTCTGAACTTCTATTCTTAGGTTTTGTTTATTTTACTAATAAACGAGTACCTATCTTATAAATAACTTTAACTTTTTCTGATGATCAGACAGAGTTCAAAACTAACTTTGCGTTATCTTGGTCTAAAACTTTGTCTTTTTATAAAGTTTTTAAATGATTGCTTTTACACAAATGTGTATGTCTGTAGGTTTATTTAACTTTTGATTGGGTGCTTTGTTTCATCGCCACAAGCTATTTCTTCCAAATTGCAACGATTTTACATAGCTTGCTCAAAAACTGCACCCCACTTTCTTAAGAACCCGAACCGAATCTTTCTTTAGCCCGTGCTCCATTCAATCGTCGAACAATGCAGTGCATTGGTTGCAACGCCTCTCCTTATCAGACTGGGGTGTTTTTTGTCGGGTAACGGTGGTGGGGTACCGGGGTAACAACCCTGCCCTTTTTTTAACGGTTCTGACGTCATAACAAGAGGTGTTATTGAGAAAGTGAAGGTATGTGTTGCTCTGAATCTCAATTATAATCTACAGGGTATTGTTTAACTAATTAAACAAAAAACGATGAGTAAAAGCAAAAGTTTGAAAAAAACTGCATTTAGTTAAAAGAAAAATAGTTTATAAAACTCTCGGGAACCTCAAATCTTTTCGAAAGACGTTATGAAAGCCTGCAATAAGTCATAACAACTTAAAAGTTAAAACAGAACACTTTTGTATTTTTTCTCGTTTTGTTCTTCTTAACTACACTAGTGGATCCTGTCTGGTTTTCATTATCATGTATAAAATCTTCTGTATTCATATCAAAATCTAGTTTAGCAAAGGAAACCTCGATGTTTTGTGGCGCACGAAGTTAAGGACCTTACTTTTTAAAGTACATAGCCTCTTCACCAGCAACTTTTACTACTCAACAGGGAAGAGCTCTATCTTCCCTACAACAATGAAACCTGTTATAATAAAACGGTAATGATCAACTGACAAAAGTGCATTATAGGTCCGAGAGGGCTCTTGGAAGGGATTGAGTAAATGTTTATGTAAATCAAGGTTCGTTACAGCCCTTTGTGGACGGTGCATCTTTTTGTTCTCATCAAGTTCCCGAGCGAGTTTGCGTTGAAGAGCCGACGTTGACTCGCGGGTTGGGAACGGTCTGGCGAATTGACAGGTCGTTTTCTTGAGTTCTCTGTCTATTAGATGTGACAATAGAAAACAGTTACAATACAGACCTGCCCCCGATTCAGAACAAAGTTATCGAGCGATTCTGTTTTATCTTATTTTTAATTCATCTTTTTAGTATGGTGTATGTCTGAATTATTTAATTCACACAAACTGAAGGCCTTTGGCTTCTACATATAAAAATATTGGATGCAACCGCTAAGCGGGTAATTAATTATATATATTTTTTTAATTTGAATCGGTCGATAACTTCGTTCTGAATCGGGGAGCTGGTCATTTAAGCAAAAATGGAAAAGGTCCCGAACGAATGAAGTTTGTAAAACATTCTTCAAGTTATCACCAATAATATCCACTTGAGTTGCGGTACTAGCCTACAAGCTATGCTATTAATACTTCAAATAACAATATAATTGGCATATTTGTCGTAATATGCCCAATATTTCCTGTAGAACGAAGTAAACAGGATGCTCGGGTCGCTTGAACTGATATCCTGCGCGGGCGCTGGTTGCTCGCTATATTTAGTTACGGCCATATGGCACAAGTCTTTTTGCTCAGCCAATGTCATATGTGATATATTCGGCATGCCTTAACGGTTTTTGGGGCGTCTTGCGTCAAGTGTGGGATTTGAAGATAAGAATCTTTAACGTTCGGCTTAAAATAGGATTACTTCAGTTGAGAATTGGAAGTTCTGTTTTAAGTGATGAGGTAATGATGTCTAAACCCAGTCATCAAAAGAGCTATTAGTTAACTTTGATGGTCACTGTGAACTGTGAAATAACTGTTTTTGATAGTTGCGAACGAACGAAAGTGAACACTCCACCCATATTGTAATGAAACAATCGAGTCGTATTATTATTATTTAGCATTTGTTGGCCCGAACTACAAGGTTCGGTGACTCTTTTCTTTGTCGTACCATCCAGACGTGAAACGCCCTTCCAGCACATGTGTTTCCCTCCTCGTATAGTCCCGGGTTCTTCAAGCGGGGCGTGAAAAGGCATTTCTGCAGGCCTTCAAGGTGAGGATGGCCAGCCCAGTGATTCGTTGAATGACTGGGCTTGTCAGCCTCATATCTGGACCTCACGACCGCTTTCCATCAGGTGGAGTGAGGTCATCTTGACGGACAACAAAAAAATTAAAAAAATCTGATGTCAAATACCTAATCCCAACATTGGCGACAATTTCGCGTTTTTGACAAAAAAACCCTAGTAGTATATATATATATATATATATATATATATATATATATATATATATATATATATATATATATATATATATATATATATATATATATATATATCCTTTAATATAGTAATTAAACGTTTTCTAGGTCCTGCATTAAATTATATTTCTGACATTGTTAAGTATGTTATGCTATCAGTAAATCACGCTGCCGCAAGCAATAAACTAAATTGCTTTCTAAATCAAACACGGAATCTCCATCCCCCAACGAACTCGTACAAAAACTACCCGATCGGAACAACCGTTAACCGCTATGACTATGTGTTTGCTATGGGGTGCAAGCCTAGGTGCATGCAAGGATAGTAACGGCAATCATCGCGACCGTTGTGTGAAAAGGAACGTTAGAACGCGATAGACGTTACGCTTTCAACGATAAATGATAGTTGCAGTACGTAAATAAATATGTAAATTGATTGCAATTAATTACATTTATTTATTTATTTATTTTTATTATTAGGAACAACTTAATTAATCAAAAACATTTTTTTTTTTTTGGCACTAAAAAATATTTTTTAGTTAGGTAGTATTGACACTTTTTAGGTAAATAACATTTAATTCAAGGGGACTTCGGTTTACCATGTTTTTTTTTCTTTTGCGATCATTTTCTGTGAAACAAATAGTATTTCCACCGTGAAATATTAATAATATTATAATAATACAGCGGTTACTTTACCTATCAATGTACTCATTACAACATGCGTAATATGGCACGCGCCATACACCCACATATTATAATTATTGCCATTTAATTTGGAACCCTATTCCAATAACTTTAAATAAGATATCGTATCACAAGCCCAAGCGTATTATTATGACGAAAAGGTTATTTTGTGCTGCAATTTCAACCCTATCTCTCTACGACTCGAATCATTTTCGCTAGTGCAGAAATAATTTACGAGGGGAGTCATATCAGTAAGGCTTCACAGATGGCGCTTTTTATGGTTGAAAAAACATGTTATCATTTTGATAGTTGACATTTCGCAAAAACAACGGCTATTCTGAAACGCAGCAAAATTATATCATTCGGAGTCTGAAACTATTGCGTATAAGAATAATTCCACTGGAAACCATCCCACGGCCCATAGTAGAAAAGATTTGTAACAAAAAAAACTGTTGATTATATATTAAGTAGTCATCAAAACAGCTAAGTTAAAGAAAACAATGTCATAATTATTTTTTTATGCTTTTTTAGTTTTTAATAAACCGAATGCAAACTTACCTACAAATATCAAACATAATAAACACTCAAAAATAACTTATTGCACAAAATCACTAGTCGTTTTCAATCTACCAAGCCATTTCCGAAACGAAACGCCACTGTCAACAGACACGGATCGACTGATTTCTGAACGTAACATCCCCCGAAGGAAAGCAAAAAAAAAAACAACGTAACAAAAGATTTACCGGTGAGACGTTATGGGACTTATGGGTCAAAGGTAAGTTATTTAGAATCGACAGTTATCTTTAATTGCAGTTTGGCGCGTGCGGGGGAGGCAGATGCGTTAACAATGCAGTCAGGAAATAGAGCAAGTGCATTTGGGGGTCTTCGGATGCAGCTGTATGAGGGCGAAGGCGTTGGTTAAAAGCGAAAAGATGACACTATCTATCTCTTTCCGAAGTTCTAATAGGTACCTACTGTAAATTGCAGTTTTTATCTTTTATGTATTTAAGAACTACTTTTATGTAATTAAATCTAGTTGTAGGACAGGTTTTAATAAATACTATTGGCTAAATTATTATGAATTCTTTTTCAAAAATGCTTGAAAGTAGTTACTAACGAGTTTAATTCGATCTGAACGTTATTGTTATACCCGTGATTCACAATAAAGTTTATTTGTATTTGTATTTAACTAATATTCATATAACCATTTTTCTATTAAAATTTAAAAGAATGGAATTTACTCTCAAAAAAATAGTATTTATCAAAAATGTGTCAATCAATATAATAGAGCCTGATAATCGCAAAGGTAGCAACTAAAACATTAAATAGAAAATACTGCACAATCATTTCAGTTAGTCAATTATTAAAAAAAAACATTAAAAAAAATATTTTGGCATCAGCGATTTGGCAAAATTACCAAAAGAAACAAATACTCGTACCTACCTAACTACCAATTTTCTAATGCTATTTTTTTCTTTTTAATCAAAGGCATTTTTTTTCTTTCAGAAACATCTTAGTACAAGATATTTTGGCGCGTGCGGGGGCGCCAGCCAGCTGTCGCAACAACAACTGATGCAGCAAGTGCATCTGACGCAGCTGTATGCAGCAAAGACGTTGAGATTTTTTTCCGGCTCCCCAAACTTAGGGATTGCTACAATGAAGCTAATTTCTATGAAGGGGAATTAATATAAAATAGTTTCACTCATGTACGAGTCGATTTATTCAACGATCGTTTGATAATACTAAATAAAACGGTTTTAAATTGAAATATCCAGTGTTCAAGATAGGAACTGGAAGACTGAAACTTAAGAGGCGTAAAGAATTAAGCCTCCATCAAATGTAGTGATGATTAGGTGCAAATCAACGCCTATATCTGGCTTACGAGAAACTGACTGACACTCTCTGACTTACCAATTTTCTATTAATAAAATATTTCTGTGTATTATCGGCATCGGCTGCCACATCTATACTATAATCATACTTGGAAAAAACGTATTTCTGCCTGAAAACCAATGCCGCTATAAAAATATAGTTTCGGAACCCAAATATATGCGGTAAACCTTACTGTTTTCAATTTTAAATTGAATGACTAAAAAACTTAGATTTCAACAATAGGTTTACAGGCTGTTAATAGTATATTTTAGATTGAGGGACTAAACGAAGCCATTTATACTAGAGGTGGTTTGACTCCCGAACGTGCGAGGGAGTCAATGAAACCGAGGGTATATTAAGTTGGCGTTCAGTCCCGAGGTGCAAACTGTACTTTTCACTTTCTAGTGCGAGAAAAATAGTCAATTTAGTACAAAAACATTTAAAACCGAAGAAATTTACACTTGACAAAAGTTCTGAAATTTTCGTGATCAGTTTTTTTTCTGAACTGAACCACAGATTAACAATTTAAAACACATGGCGCCACCTTATTTGCGAACAAACCATGGAACTAAAACATTTTCGCCATGAAGACGGTCCAAACTCCACAGATAATAGTATATTTTTACTGGCTGTTTGAGTTTGTCTATTTCTCATGAAGGAAATTAAAAAACTAATTACTTATTACTTCCTAGGGGCTAAAATGATCACTTTAGGCCCGCTTCGTAGGGCTATATTGGCGTACTTTTAGAGCATGAGAAGTGAAAAAGTATTTAAAAAAACAATAAATCATAACCGTAACGGTCAGTTAAAATTAATTGAACATCATAACGATCGACGCGTGCCCATCTGTAACAAAGTAATCGCGACAAGTGCAGTTTCCTTACGCAGCTGGACGAACAGATGTGATCTCACCTTTAAGATTTGAAGCGTTACAATTATTGGCCTATTTATTACAAAAAAAATTGTTTAGAAAAAAAACGTAGGTGAACATTGACCTCGGAAAGAAGGCAGATGTGCCTTAGATAAGATTACGGTTAGATAGGTAACAATAGATGAGTGTTAGCCTTTTTTAGGGGGCATGACTTCTGGATGTCTTGCGGCAGCTGACCACTGCGAATAATACCTATTTGTGAAATTTTGAAGGTTAAAAATTAAAATAAATTAAAGAAATAAATATCTGGGAGAAACTACACCAAGATCATCTAACACCAAACTAAGCAGGGCTTGTACTATGGGTTTCAGAGGCTGATAAACATACTTAAATATTTTTAAATATATACATACTCAAATAAATAGGAATACTTATAAAAGATTTGTATATATCTACATTTCAGTGTAAAAGAAAATATGTTTAACTATTCTCTGGTTTTTTTTATAAAATAAGAAGAGATTTCATTAACATTAGTGATGATGACTGAAAAATATTGTGAATGTTTTTTTTTAAAACAAAAACGATATGTTTTTTTGGTTAGGTTGTTTTTTTTCACAGAAACACCGGATGCGGAAGCGCACGTGCGCGAGCAATAGATAAATGGATTATTGAATAGAGACCATCCAATTGAAGTATTCGGTGGCCTTTGCTTGGTATTTAAATGCGTATATATTTGTGTTTTGACAATAGAGGTAATAGGTGACACGTTTTAGAGAAAGTGCAATAGGTAGTAGTATACGGTACCTCTTGAAAATAAGGCGAGGTTTTAAAGGTCATATAAAATTAAAAAGGTTAAAAAACAAAGACCTGGGGCGGCCGAGCGGTCGACGCCCGGTCGGTCGCCCCAGGTACCGCTGGGTTGACCAAGTCATGAAAGACTTGCGCGAGCTCCAGGTGGAAGGAGGTGGCACTCGACAGACCGAAATGGCGTCTCTTGGTATCGGAGGCCAAGGTCCACTTTGGGTCGCAGCGCCATCTTAGTTAGTTAAAAACAGAAATCAATTGAAAATTTCATTAACCTTTTCTATGGTTTAATATGTTAAAAAAAATTTTTCGCGCTCTTCAATTCCCGAACGAAACCGTCAACTTTTTAAACAACAGCGCAAAGGCCACAGGCGCCACCCAGCCCGCTGCGCGGCCGTTACCGATCGATGATGCTGGCACATTGTGCATTGTTCGAGGGTGAGGGAGTTTAAAAAAAACAACTGTCAGTTACGGCCGGTACTCGATTTGATTGTATGAAACAAGTTGAGTTGATTGGTTTGACCTGCCGGCTGGCGGTTGAGTTGTATGAAGTTAAAGATAAGGTTTTTACGGACAATGTTATCAAAATTATTGTATATTTTTTCGTAGGTTTTAGTTGTACATACAGTCAACAGCAGAAGTAAAACGTGATTTTACAAATACTATAAAGCTTATTAAACTACTAAGAATATGAATGAAACATTTCATTCATTAGAATATAATGGTTATATGCTGCTTGTAATCATTTTTTTACGTATTTTCATTCATAAAAACAAATTGGAAGTTTGTTCAATCGTGTACCTTACATTAAGGCTTGACTGTTGTAGTACTGTACCAATAACATTGAATGATAATGATGGGTATTCAGGCTGGGACTATTAACGGTGTAAATTTTACACCAAGATTATCCGACGTCAAACTAAGCAGAGCTTACACTATGCCAGCGACTGAATAACATACTTAAATAAAGAACGAAGAATTACCACTATTTTTCGTCACTTAAATGTTGAACTCCATGTATCATTGACAAAGGAAGTTACATGTACTTTTAAAGTTAAAATTAAATCTAAGGCTAAAGTGATCAACGCAAGGGGAGCGCGGCCACCTAGATTTCTATCACGACGTTCGCTCCATCCGCCATCTTTGTTTTAAAGACAGTGTGTCACTTCCCGCGTTCGGCCCCCAAACTCCGGAAAGGGATATAAGCTTGGGTAGCCAAGGAGTATACATTACGGGATGAATGACAGTCCTCTGTGGTCACTTGTGGTCGTGGTCTCTTGAGATAACTTTTATTTCGATTTCAATTATCTTAACTTTGCAATTGTGGTGTAGGGAGAATGTAATTTAAGAAGCCTGTTTAAAACGAGTACTTTACGAAACTTTTCTGGTTGACTTGATGTAAAATGTAAAGTTATCGTTTTAATATTGAGAGGTCTTGGAATAACATTATTCGGAGCTATAGACGCTCATTGCTCAAAATAAGTTATTTTCTACTTGTAACACACTGATTCATTGTTATATTAATAAAAATTATGAAAACTTGCCCCAAAAACCGGAGGTTCAGGTTTATGCCAAGTCGGATAAAACTCTGTAGAGACCCATAATTTGTAGCAAAGACTTGTTTTCAATGATGAAGACCTCTGCCCAGCAGTGGGACAATATTTAGGCTAATTGTTTTACGTATGTAAAATTACTTGCACACACGTACTTAAACTATTCATAAAGACCTCCCACGCCGCCTCCCGCGCCGACAGCTGCGCCGCGCACCATGAGGACAGAATTAGTGGCGTTTTGCACTCACATGGTCAAACGAGCTTCACACTTCGTTAGTGCTCACTTAATTAAAGGAGCCATTGAACAAGATAATCCAGGCCCACCAGCTTTCTTTAATGGGAACGGTATTGAGCCTTCAGCACTAAAAAGGTCCTTCTCAGAACCTTCGTGTGTTTTTTTGGTTTTCAAGTTGAGCTCACTCCACCTGATGGAAAGCGGCCGTGAGGTCCAGAGGTTTACAAATACAGGGGCCTTTTTACAATCCCTTATCACATGTCAAGTTCATTCCCTAACTAAACTAATATGATTAATTTACTGGCTGGATATCGATTGTGATAAGGCCGCAGAAATGTTTCATCTAGATTCTAGTAAGGTCTGTACTGTTAGTTTATTATTGATGACTGTCTATTGTGTGTAAATAACTTTCATTTAACAATATGTTAATATTTGTATCAATCTCTAAAAAACAGCTTTGCTAAGCTTCAGGTCAAACCGACATTGTCATTAAAGTACCTACATTAAAGATCAAACTTAACATCTCTTAGTCTTTGCCTTAAAAAACAAAGTAAACAGCCGTCAAAAATCAAAAAACCCTGTCTAATCTGTTTAAGAGCTCGAGAGGCTGGAGCGCACGTGTGTTCACGACTTAACATCAAACAAACTTACAACGGTTAATAAAGAACGAATTTGAACGTTTGAAAATGGAACCAGAAAGTTGCGGTAGGTATTTGAAAATCTGAACTAAGACAACAGTGAACGCTTGACGCACAAAACACTTTGTATCAAATATAACTTATGATATCAGTTTCAGGCAAAAAATGAGAACGTTATTGGAACGGACATACAAAAACTAAACCTAAACTAAAGATGCACTTGTCATCATCTGTTTTGAACAAGAATGGACCCTCAACTGACCGGAAGCGGGAAGAAACCATTCGCAAATAATATCTGGCTACTTTCTCAAAAAGTATAATGACTGGCAAATTCTAGAAACAAAGCATACTCTCGTTCCATCATCCATGATGTGTGTACAGTCATACACGTGTACCTTCATAATGTGATTACGATTCTGTTTCAAATAAATAAATATAATTATACGCTAGACAGCACACCTCTTGTAATGGTCTCGAAGTAGGGATTAATACCCCTGTGTTACGAGGACCACACAAGGAAACAAGCCAGGGGCGTCTCCCAGCACACCCAGACCCGAGTCAATTCAGAAAAGATCGTTTCCTGAATTAAGCCGACCGGGAATCGAACGCTACATTACGGAAATGAAACGAAAGTACAGCGCACTACGCCAATCGTGTCGTCAAATTAATATAGGTACTTAAATGAGAATGAGATGTAAGCACACCGGCCACCTTGTTTTCTAACTTGACAGCTTGTCAGACAATGATGTTGTAATTGAAGTCCAAACTGTCCAAATAGGATTATCGCTATAACAAATACAGCCTTATACGTCCCATTGCTGGGCAGAGGCCTCACCTCAACTATGAGGTGGTACGAGCCATACTCCAACACGCGGGCTCAGTGCGGATTGTTGGAGAGGTGAATGTAAGGCCAGTGATAAACCTTACCGTCAGATGTTATCAAGCCGCCTTTTTAGGCCTCTGACTAGGCTTTACGACCGTAAGGCTGAGGTCGCAAAATACAATATTCGATTGTAAATTATTGCTATAGGTCGAATGTACATTATTGCTATAAAAATCAAATAATTATTGCGATGGAAGTCAGTCTCGGCGGATTCCTCTGCACCAGTAAAGTGACTGTGTTGTTATTAGACGAAGGTTGACGTGGTAGACGTAGTACACATAATTCACTCTAGTTTAAGAGCGTTTGCGGTTGCGGTTTAGGGGTAGATCGTAAACGTCGATTTTTTTTAGATTTTCGTGATTATTCAGCTGAATTCAAATTTAAGTATAAATTATTTCTTTAAAACTGTCTGCACCTTTTAATTTTATAATTATAACTTTAAGTGTACCTATAGTGAATTTTTACGTTTCTCAACAATTTTTTTTTTAAAAAAAAACGTTATTTTATTAATTTAGCAAATAATTGGCGACTACCTAATTATAGACGATTCAATGTGTTTTATATAGTATTATGCACACAATAATAGAGCGAAAAATATTAGTTTTATTTGATTCAATAAAAAAACCACGAAAATCTCACAAAAACGCAATGTTTTCGATCCACCCCTAGCCAACGCTCTTGAGGATGGGATTAAGCAAACGAAATCAACCGTTAAATCGAATATCCTACATTACTTTGCATTCCGCTTGTTTATAGCCCGTAGTTGAATAACATTTAAAAAAAAGAACGTTGCATTCAAACAAGTCTTTACCAAATAATTTATCAAAACAATCACTTAATGAAGACGCGGATGTTGCATGTGGTAATGTCGCAAGTGACCTACTGAAGACGAAGCAATTGAACAATTTGGGCCAAGGATGAAGCAGATATCAAGTAGCTCTGGATGATGGCACATGATTTAATAGACTATTGACCAATTGAAACGCATATTTTACTGAATAAAAACCAGTGTTAGAAGTATTAGTATTTACGTCATAGTAAGAGTATTTTTCCGTTTTACAAAAAACAAAGTATTATTTTTGTGTTAATCAAAACTTTCGTAATAAAATTAATAGAAAATCTGTTAGGTTTTTTCGGTAAGTCTAAATACAGAGTCGTTAATAAATCGTAGATTGAAGAAGAGCGGATATTAAATATGAATCCTGGCCGGTTATTTTACGCTTATTTTATAATGGTATTAAAAACATATCTTGTGATTGACAGTCATTCTTCCAAAACATTTCCAAAACCAAACCTTACCGTTCCTAATTCAGCTAAGATGAAGTTCTAAACGAAAAAGAAAAAAGAATACGCGCAAGTGTCCCACATCCTGGTTTCGAATGATTAGCAAAATGGCGGTTTCTTTGACAGCTGAAAGGCAGCAAAAACAAGGGATAGTGTTTTTAAGAAGATACGAGAATTCTGTGTGATTTATGACGGTAACGATAATTAGATGGATAACGTTTTTTTAACTTGAGTTAAAGTGTTTCAAGATTTTTGAGGTTTCTTTGTTTAATCTGAAAAAGTAACGCAATAAATTTTTTTTTTTTATATTGCCCGTCAAGATGACCTCACTCCACCTGATGGAAAGCGGTCGTGAGGTCCAGATATGAGGCTGACAAGCCCAGTCATTCAAACGAATCACTAGGCTGGCCATCCTCACCTTGAAGGCCTGCAGAAATGCCTTTTCACGCCCCGCTTGAAGAACCCGGGACTATAAGAGGAAGGAAACACATGTGCTGGAAGAGCGTTCCACGTCTGGATGGTACGACAAAGAAACGAGTCACCGAACCTTTTAGTTCGGGCCAACAAATGTTGAACTGTGTGTGGGTGACGCCGTAGTCCAGCACGCGTGGTACGGGAGTGGAAAGGTGAGGGTGGGATAAGCTGGAATAACTCGTCAGAGCATTCCCCATTGTAGAAGCGATAGAGAACACTTAGCCCGGCAATTTGATAAATTGCTTTTTTCCTAATGAAAACTAACGCTTAAATTATAATTTTAAACGTAAGTAGATTTTATTTTTCTTTAATTATTTACTAAAGGTTTAAATGATAATTTAAATTGTAGTGTTACCATAAGTCAACATTTTTTGGGACATTCCTACTGAAAGTAGTTTTCATAACGACGATGTTTAAATTGTGATTTTACATATTTAGTATCACATGACAAATGAATGTCACATTTTACATCTTTTCAAGCAAATTTTGCATTTTTATTCTAAATTATTGGTAAGTTTAACAAATCTAAAACAAAACATAGCAAACGGACGGGTTTGCACACCGACGTCATCGACCTCTGCCCTGGCTATCGTGGACTCATTTCAAAACACTATCTTTCAACTGCCCCAGATGTGTGAATGCATGTATGTCTGTGTATGATGTCAGTTAGACAACGCCCAAACCGATGTTCATTAAACCCAAGGCCAGGCTTGAACCAGTTTAAAGCAGGATTAGATAAAAAATATTGAAAATACAGTTTTAAGTTATCAATCACCATTTAAACCAATGTCAAAACTTAAAGATGTTAACAGAGGTTTTTCGAATGAAGTCAGTTAATTTGATTAATGAACAATGCAACTATTATTCGTTTATGAATTCTTATGACAAGTTATGACACATGGCCAAAAGCATTGAACACAGTGGAAAAAGAGACGCTAACCGAAATGACTTTATTGAATATTTCAGGCACTAGTGAGCCTTACTCCAACAGTAAATCAAACTTTGTACCTAAAAGTTTGTGCAAACATAAATAAACCTTATCGTCCATATTATAAGAACAAAATCGCCCGATAATAGCTGTAAGGGCAATCATTGCGCATGCATGCAACGCGAAAACCGTTAGTGACGTCACCGCTGAAACGGCGGGAACAATACTGGTCTGTGTTAAATTTAGAAACTGGAACCGTTGAGTTTCTTGAAATGGGACCCAATAGTCATAAAACTACTTAAATAGTCACATATTTGCGATTTGCAATGCAAAACTGAGAAAATAAACATTTCCATTATGAACGAAAACTTTGTGGAAAGAAAATCATCCTTCTTTTTTCAAATCTTTATAAATTCAAAAATATTTTGTTAAATCATTTCGGTTTTATTTAAGTTTTCATGCAAAAGATAGCCTCAATAAAAAAAAACTTATTCTAAGGCAAACACGATTTGCGTATGGTTCGTTTTATCGTCTCATCCTTATTTATAGCGTTCATAATGAATTCACTGAATGCGTGAGAAAATTTTATGAATAATCATATCAATAAAATTAGCAAATCTGAATTAAGAAATAAACCGGACAAAAACCTTTTTGGTAAGGCTAGCTCGCGCTACAATGATACTATGATGTGCATCATACTCATTTATGACATGACATTCGGAGGAAGTACCTAAGTAGGAACATTTATTACAACTTTGCGAGCATGCGATAACACGAAAAAAAAATCACCAAAGAAGTAATTTCAAAATCATAGTATTTTTTTTTCTCTAAGAGCAATAAAGCAAGTATAGTCAGTGAAAATTCAATCCTACTATGTTTTTTTGTTTTTATGATAAAAAAACTATTTTAACCCAGATAATATAGAAAAGCCCGCCGAACCTCAACGTTGGGTTATTAATTTTAAAGTCCAAGTAAGTGAAGTTACTACAGATTAGCCTGTTTGGGATATATTTATACTCACGATGACCGAGCGATGTTAGAATAATTTTCTTATACCATCGGGTTTTAATTTCTATGTTTTACAAAATCAAAATATACTTATCTCAAATGCACATTGAAATTTAAATAATGATAACGCACTCAATGTTTATACGTAAACTGTCCGTTACAATATATTATCAGTGCATTATTGAATATTATTAAACATTATTATCTTACAACAAATGTAGCGACCTTGCTCGAGATAGTATAAAACCGTTACATCGTTCATTATTACCTACAATAAGAGGAAGTTGCAAACAAACCAATATATTTTATGTCTATTTTGCATTACTACACTATTAATAAATTGCAGTATTTTTTCACATTAGTGACAGCAGCTAACTATTGTATATTATAAAAAATACAAAAAAACAACTTTTTCTTACCGACGACTCAAGCCACTTAAACAACTTCATTGGTAGTACGGCAACACTTTCTCACACTAATTATATGCACTTTTGATTAATTCGCAAAAAATGCAGGAGGAGAACGCAAAAACTATCTAATATTTTTCCCCCGACAAAAAAACGTCAAAAAAACAAAGCCATTTGTTCACAAGTTTGTTTGCAAAGAAGGGCTGATTTTAAATGACAATAAGCATGTTCAATTTAAATAGATTACTTAAGAATAGTTAAGTTATATGTATCATAAATGTTAGTAAAACTATGAAAGCATTGTAAAATTCCAACATAACTATCATTCCTTATCTCATCCGCTGAGGTCATGACTTTGTAAACATACTAACCGTTCCAAACAAAAACGTTGCAATTTACACTCTTAACTTGTACCGAAATAGAAAAGTTTTAAATGCGGTAACTATGACTATTTCAACAGAAAAACAAACAGAAAATAATGCTCAATTTGAAATAATGAAAGACACCGCCACCTGACTGGTGCTAACGGCCAAGGGATTGGCTTACTCAGCTTCTAAACCATAGTGCAGTGCGAATTACTCGTTTTCACATTTTGGTCAAGCATGATAATTATTCAAATATTTCAGAATTTCGTATAAAATTTAACTTACTGGGATTGCCAGTAAGTAAATTTAAAGCAGCATTATTGTAAGATTTTCCAGATTTATTTAACACAAAAATGTTTTTTGCAGCTTCTCACCCCCAGTTATCAACTCATCTCACGACGTCAAAATTTCAAAACTGAAATACTATTGTTGCATCCAAAACCGAAAGGTCACAGACCCAGCTGGTACGTTGTCAGCCATTTTGATTTGCGAGATGCGAACGGAACAGGTCACGACCTTCTAAAGGCGCCCCTTGCGAATCTGGATCATCTGATTTGTCTATTGTCCTTTTTTTTCTTTTACGCAAAGGAATGTATTATGTTCCGTTTCATCTTCCCATGCTTCCGTGTGAGGGAGCGAATTTAAGCAAGGGTAGAATCTTAAAGTTTACAATTAAATTTTGCAACGGGATGGTCAGAGATGCAGTTTCCCACACGTATTGACGTATCGACAGATGGACGAAGGTCAATAAAAATATAAATATGCGCCAGACACACCACTTGTCATGGTCTCGAAGTAGGGATAAATATCCCTACTACGCCAGGGGCGTCTCCCAGCCAGCACACCGACCCGAGCCAATTTAGAAAAGATCGTTTCCTAAATTGACCCGACCGGGAATCGAACCCGGGACACTACGGAAATCCAGGCGAGAAGCCGTGCTACAGCGCACCATGCCAATCGTGTCGTCAATAACTCCTGGAATGTAAAATTTGCGTGAAAGAATTTACTTCAAATGTTAGAAATAAGAAATTGAGTGAGTTGTTGAAGTTGAAATACAATTGGACGCTATTCCTGTACAGAATTGTCTTAATTAGCACCATCTGCGGTAGTGCTTTAGAGTCAATTAACAGAATAGCGTTCATTGTGTCTTTCATTTCGAAGAAGTTTATTACGTAAACCTACGATTGTTCTTCAAATAGTAAATTTTATCTTAGGAATCTATCAATAGGAATAGCAAAGTCCCCCTAATTGACTACTAATATCGAACCTTCCCGTATTTAAATTATTCTTCACAATGAGACAACGTTGAGTTCCCAATCACAATGTTGATGAAATTTTAAGTGCATTTACTCGTTCTTAAAATTGTGGTACTCTTATTACAATATGGTGCTCTAAGCAAACAGGGGCGACTAATTCCTCCGAATGCCAGATGTTGTTTTAACCACTGGGTCATCGCCCTAGCTTTGTTTACTTAGTATCATGATGATAAATAAAAAGTCCTCTCAAAGAAGAGGTAAGGTAATTCCTCCTTCAAATATGTTGAACTCTCTATTACTAAATATTTAAGAGCAACTACCTTAAAATTGTGTGACTACCTTAAATTTCATTATCACGTCGTAGAAGATAGGTAACCAGGTGAAATTTAAATCAAACTTCCTACGGATTTGGATACTATTCTTTCAAATATATGCCCCCTAAATGTAATTCCTACTTAATTCAAAACATCGTTGTCTTTAAAGGAGATCTATGTATAGGCATTTTCTGTTACAAGTTTGAAAACAAGCAAAACCGCGGGGAGAAGCTAGTACACAATCTCGTCTCGGCTAATAGTGATGTTTAACACTAGGTCGACGCCCCGGCTCTGTTTACGTTGGTTTATCAGCGGATGCGAGCAATAAAGCACAAAGAGACGAACGGAGCATTTGTTAGTGTAAGCTTTTGAAGTTCAACGGCAATTCAGCTATATTTTGACTTAGTGTTGGTGTATAATTCATAATTTGACTACACCTTCTTATAATGTCATGTCATGTTGTCTTAAAAGCTACTTTGTTGCCCCTTAAACTGACACTAAACTTTCTTAAGTTTCAAACGTTTGCTAAAGTGGGTTCAGCAAAAAAATTGATATCTAAGTGTTCAATAACATTCAAACAAAATATTTACATGTTACTTTTGCTAGCTGAAGAGAATAGACAATACAATCCTATTTATGAGAAAACAAATTTAACCCATTTCATGAGAAAATAAATTAATTTCATATTTAATCAGTACAATTTGCGTTGGTGTATTATTAATGAATGATTTAAAGCAGTTTCGTGTGTTTACTCTCTAATAAAAAGAAACATGTGCCTGAGCCAAATGAGTGTGCGTTTCTTTCTATGCATTCTTCATTTAGAACCAAGACTGATGTTATAAGTATTATCTACATTTGTGGAAGGGCCTTATATTGCCAGCTTTCTCGTTAACATTCTAACCACATCCGAGATGCTGCGTACTTCAATGTACTCGCATCATTAGATTGAACCTGTTACGCAGATGTTCCTTCGTTCCTTGGCTAAGAAATTAGAAAAAAAAACAAAACGCTCTGAGGAATAGACAACAAAATCAGAGATGAGAAAAAAAGTTACTCGCTCGTCTATGGAACAGGATTTAAGTTAGGGTGACCAACATCTTTAATGTAAAAATTTTTGACGAAGATAAATCTGCTTCTGGTTTTGAGATATTATTTATCAGAAAGTATAACTGGCATTTGTCTGTATTTGCAAAGGTATAGTAACGAAACCACAACATAACACTCTTGATTCTTATTAAAGTTCCTCTTAAATAACAGATAGTCAAGTTAAGCATAAAAAAAACAATTCCAATAGGTAACGTAATAACATTTTCAATGTTCAATTTAGGAATATTGCTGGGCCAACAGTTCACATTTCAAGTGTGCAATTAATTATTTTACCCAAGAAATAGTCCTCCCACGTATCCTGAAAATTTTCACTTCCGTGTGGTTGCCCTCCCCCAACGGCCGTTTTCTTTCTGCCTATTTCGTTCTTATGCCACCTTCTCGCTCGCTCAGTAACGACTTTTTATTTAAAATGGGAAAACATTTCCCAGCGTACGAACATGACTTTATAAGGCTAATCGAAACACTAGAAGTTTTTATTCACATCAACGAAGGCTAGAAATGTGTACGATAATACAGTCTTAGAATAAAAGATAAATCAATAGGTTCAATTTTAAACAACTGTTTATAAGCAAAACTCAAAAAATTAAATCATAGAACACAAAAACACTTTAGTGCCGTTTTTCAAGCCATGCGCTAGCTTTCTCATCCCGGTCGCTCTTCCCGGCCGTTACATTCGAAAATCTAACGCCCCGAGTTTTCGAACCTCAAATAGAAAGCAGTTTGCTTTTCAACCTTATAAGAGGTTTTACTCAAGAGTTTTCACACTTTGTGATGCAACCTTTCTGGTGCAACAAAATGCTTTTCTTTGGTTAGTATGTGTCAGAATGAACGGTAATTATTGTGGTGGGTTTTCAATATTGGCTTTTGATTCCCAAGGCCATATGGTAGAAATTTAATGCTTGCACGTGTTTGAAGCAATTCATGTTTGAGCCAAGATTATAATCGATATCAAGCTTCTTTCTTGACAAAAAAAAGTGTGTGGGAAGTGTTAAAATATGCAAAGATAAGTTTAAAAGTCAGTTGTCGCTACGTTAAATTCCTTCACAAGAACACTACTTGATCCTTAGATGACGTCATTTCCTATTACATCATAGGAACGCGCCTACACTTGGCATCTTAACTAGTTTGTTGCTAAATATTTATATGCAAGAGCCACAATAGTATTAAATAGAGTTTCAATCTGAGAATACTTTAGTGGTAGAAATTTACCATATTTTATGTAAGTATATTCATCTGCAAGTAAACAACAAAGGATAATTCCGCTTTACACTTTGATGAGAGTAGAAGGTAACAAATAAAAACATACCAGCCTCTACTTCTACCTATCTATCAATTCCTGCTTCGTAATTCTAGTTTTTGAACCACGATACGGAAGATTCAAGGAGGGACAGGTCCGGATTCTACGGGGCTAACAATATTTCAAGGCTGATTTGAGAACACCCTTTAAGTTATGGGGCTAGGCAGGTCTAATAGTTAAACGAAGACTAGCGTTTGCCAAATTTTTAAACGTAATCTTCTTGGCTCGGTTGGTAGAGAATTAGTGCCTCTGCCAGTTAAGCCAGGTTGATCTATACTATTCGTAACTATTACGTCCAATAAAATTATGATGAGTGACAAAAAGATGGACAGAAATTCTAGGATATTTATGGTGAGTCCAAGATAGACATTTTTAAATCCCTAAATCGGCATGGCCGCTGTGGGTACAATGTCCAGAGGCTTGCGTTGTTTAAGCTTTCTACACATATTCGTGACAGTCAGTCAGCTCGGAGTTACAATGCCAGTGTAAGCTAACTCTCGTAGCTACGCACTTGCATACTTCGCGCGGTAGAGCTTGTCTAATCCAAAATGCATTCCCGCACACATAAAGTTAATGCTGTCCCACTGCTGAGCATAGACCTCCATCATTAAAAGCAATCGCTACAATGGATGGGTCATATACATTTTAAATATAGATGAACGCAACAGAAAGGTAGTGGTACGCGTCATTTCTGGACAAGCTAGACAAGCTCCTACGGTATGGCTTAGTTTGTAGTGTTTACGAGCCCTTCCATCTCAGTCCGGACCTGAGGATGCATCTCAAAGACTCGACCGACGATAATGCGCTCTGTGATCGCAAGCAATTTAGTAAAGAAATGCAATTTGGATCTGATGCGTGGCACGTTCTAGATTATCCTGTGGCCAAGGAGGCGATCGCAGACTAAGCACAGGGTGTTTATAGACACGTAGAGCTATCAAACATAATTCGAATGAGAACCTTTTCAAACTTAAGCTGATGTTAAACATGATTTTATTACTTTTACCTAAAGACTATTCTTTTTTGAAAACTAGTATTCATTTGATTACTACAAAAATGAAATATATAAAATGAAGTTACCTTTTCCTTCTAATTTGTTATCTTATAACTATGTTTTTCCCAGTGTTTGATACTTTATTTATCCATAATACCGACAAACTCTTAAACACAAAAATCTCGCCTTAATATCTGTCTTAAAACTATTGGAATACCATGTTATTACAGACCACACAAATAACCACCATCATACTAGTAACTTCACCAGTGTACAAAATAAAAAATAGCTGACAACATCCTGTATCTCTATTACGCTACGTAACCAGGCGGTAAAAACAAAATCACGTCTCGTCAAAAAAAAGATTCTAAAGGAACCTGTGACGAAAACAGGCTCCATTGATTGTCCAACGGTTATTCGCTGTCTCGCTCTAGCACGTAGCGCGCTCTTTCTCGCACACATTCTTTCTGTCACGAGTGTTACGTTACGACGATGAGATTATGACCGGTATTGTTTGTTTTAAAAGTAAACATGAAAGAAATATGAAACTAAATAATGAAAGCATTTGTGATTATCTAGTTTTTTTTTAATTCTATGATTATAATTGAAGAAATTAAAAAAATGGCAACCTTACATTAGTATTAGGGCTTCCAATCTCGGTATACCGGGATCTCGAAATACCGAGATCCCGCATGATTTTTTACGCCCGCCGCTTACTGCGAGATTCGAGATTGAAAAATTCTTACAAGCACACGTGCTTTCGTGCCCTAAAGTCTAAAGTGCCTACAAGCGTAGAAGCAGAGCGAGCGTTTTCCGCTGCCGGTTTTCTTGCCAATAAAATACGAAGTAGTTTGGCTGACGATACGTTGAGAATGTTGTTTTTTCCTGCGAAAACACTTCCAAATCGCAAAGTGATTTCATTATAACTTTAATTTTTTTTGTACTTCTTTTAGTAAATGCTATGTCATCCTATGCTTTGTTTTACTTCGTAATAACTTTTAACTTTTCTTATCGACAACACGGGATCCCGTTATACCGGGATTCGATACCGAGATCCCGCAATAGCCTGCGGGCGGGATTGCAAGCCCTAGTAAGTATATAAATGTTACAAATTACAAACCTTTTGAAATAAAAATCTATTTATTATTAAAATGCTAAGTCGATTTATAATGTTGAGTATAACATGAAACTATAGTTATTGATTTGACCTGAACCAACCAATTATTGTAAAACAATACATAAAATATTAATGTCCGTATTATTTTGAAACGCATGGAGTTGCAGTGTTGTGAATTCGAAAAACGAACGCTACAAAAAAAATACAAATACACCTTAAAGCACAGGTTAAAAAACAGTTTACCATAAAAGAGGTTCTCAGTACCAAAGAGATTTTCCCGGACCGTTTTTTTTTTATTTCTATCGAGACAATGGATAGACGAACGGAAGCGACACGGCGAAATGTAATGAAACCGAGAGTTATGAAGAGTGAGAGTTACAATAACTGTTACATCCCGCCGCTGTCTCTATCACTAAGACTATTACTTTGTAACTGTTCTTTATTTTGTTATGTTGCTATTACCTGGGTTTCGTTACATATTGAATTATAAGTTAGTAAGTAAATATTCTTTATTGCCCAAAAAATAAAAATCAGTTATAGAAAATCAATGTTTTACAATTTGGGCGGCTTTATCGCTAAAAAGGGATCTCTGCCAAGCAACCCACAGGCTAAAGAAAATTGTCAAGATGGGCGAGTAAGTGCTTGAAGAAAAAGTTTTGAATTATTTAAATATTACAGTTTAACTTATTACGAGCAGAAACAACATACAAGAAATACTCAGCGTATATAAAATACTTTAACTACACATCAGCTCTGTATAGAGAGTAAAGTTAGGTGATAAGACAGGTATTTTCATGAAAACCGTAAAATCTCGTGACAATTATTATCAATAGCCGCGTCGTATTTATTGTAAGCATATGACGCTGAAATAGCGATTTGTATTTGTTATTTGACAGTTCATTAGGTGAACATCTTGTAGTCAACGATTCTGATTGTTCTTCTTTTAAACGATATATTTTAGTCTGCTTCTTTTGTCCTTGGTGAACGTAAAAAAAATATGAATGCAATTTCGAGTTACATACCCTAAATATGAAATTGAACGAGATAATTTCCATAATGCTGTTCGTTCGCGTATTGTTAACCCTAAAAAAAGTATTTTCGAAATTATTGTTATCCAATTCATGTCGTTTGCAAAATGATTTGATGAATTTTCTTTTGAAAACTTCTGTGTCTTTGTCGGTCCGAAATTATCTTAATCGGTTCTTTTGTTGAAGTGTTTTGGTTGACTGGAAGATTGCTGGAGGCGTAATGCGAATGCTTTGAATACCTACAGTGATTGCTCAAAATGGAAGTGAAGTATATATCACTCTTACACGATATTGCATTAAACTTATGTAAAAGGGAAATCTGCTTCCATATAATTCTAATATCACATAAAATTGACACAGATTTTAACGGTAAAATGTTCGTAAATGTCATAGTAATTTAACTATTAGATAATATAGATACCTACTTAAGGACAGCACGGTCAAGAAAATTTAAAAATAGGAATTTGTAAAATCTATTGCTGTGTTTTGCAGACCTCGAGCCCCCAGCAGAGTGCGATAGAGAGACAACTGCAATCGGACCGAAATTACCTATCAAAAGTACACAAAATCATCGCTTCGTAGTCCCCTGATCCTTTTCGAAAACTTGACCGATTGAACTTCTTTTTTTAGGACAAATTATTCAAATGCTTTGGCCTTGTTCCTATCAAATTAATTTTTGGATGTTTGAACACAGCGTAAAATCTGACCATTTTTTTAGATTTTCATCTCTTTTGATGATTAGTTTATCAAAAGAAGGAAAACTTTAGGGGCATGCTAATTAGTGGCCATAGATTTTTTTGAAAATTTATCGGTCTACTAGCAATATCCAGGGAGGAAACAGGGGACTACGTTTGTATGGAAAAACGACGCTTCTGTATCCTCTTATTAGAAAGTTCTCTAGACTATACAAAAGCTCGATTAACCATCTGAAAAAACTGCTAAAAGACAACAAAACAACAAATTAGAACCTAATAAAATAATTTAGCATCTTTATTGATTTTTGTTATCGATTCTAATTTACGAGCGAAAGAAACAAAAAACAAAAACTAACTTTTTAAATAGTTTTGGAGAAAGATAACACGAGAAATGAGGTTTTAATCGAAGATATGGTATCAGAAGATGCGAAACAAAATTTGTAGCTATCGATTCTTTTTTTTAACAATAGTACTAAATTAGTTGGGGAGAGGGTCGCGAAATGTAAATGGTGTTTCATTTTGATTGGGGTGTGATAACACCTGCGTTCATTTAAGGGATGTCAAAGGAAAATGTACTTTATCTGTTTGTAATAGAAACCATTGTTTTATTCATAGTCAATTGTGTTGTGGGTCAAATCGATACGCGATTCTGTAATAGCAAAGGTTGGAATGGGTTTTGTGTTCTGACACAATATTTTTGATGGCAACTTTTGTTATCTGTGACAATTTTGGAATAAATTGCTAATCAATTTAGTGCGTTAATTTTAAGTTAATGACATCTATTTTTAATTCATTCCGAGCATTAACCCATTTTTCTTATCGAGAATTGGTATGGTTTTATCTTTTATTTAGTTAAGACGATAGATTAAGATTATGTAATTTAATCAGACGTAATGTAATTTTATCTACTTAACCTAACTTAGTGTTTAACTGTGTAATGTTGACAGCGCTCTGAAAAGGCAAGATCATAAATTTAACGCTGTTATTTACAAGGACTTATTGCGTTTTCATGTAGGAGACATTAATTTTCACAGAAGTCCTTAAAAAAAGGCATACATTTTTCTTTTATCTATTTGCGTTCCAAAACGTCACCAGTGTTCGTCAATCGAACAGCATGACGTCATCCAACAAAATAGCAACTATCCTAGTCGAGGGTCTAGGATCCAGGGTCACCGACCCCACCAGATGCGCGCACCCTCGCTTGGGGCAATTATGTGTACTGTGGGGTGCGTGTGCGCACGATGGCTTGTTTTCTTCCTGGTGAGTGGTGAAGCTTCCCACGCAATTGTTGCAAAGTAAAAGTCACCAGAAATGGAAATAAGTAAATAAGCACATTGTCATCACGAGCTACCAGACAAGGATTTAAGCCAAGTGCATCTCCCAGTCCCAGTACACCAAGTCCAAGCCCTGATGCAATTTATAAAAGTCCGTTTTCTGAATTAACACGACCAAAAATATATGTTTGCTGTTTTATAGCTTAGGGTATTAGGTCTAAGAATGTAGAATACATTGTTAAACAGTCCTCGAATGAAATAGCTTAGTAGAAAATCCGCTGGGATTTCAACCAACAACGATCGAATAAAAATATCGAAATAAGGTAAATTACAATGTGGATACTTTTTATCAGCATACGAATCGCATGATGGTAAGCGGTTACCGCAGTCAGTTTAACAAAAGCGAATATCAGGTCACCCAGGTGACCACAACACCTTAGTTAGACTTGCTTAAAGGGTTATAAATAACTTTAGGTCAACATTTATTCAGCTTTAAAACAAAGAGCAAAAGCTAGATTTATTAATATAAATAGATCATTGAACTTAGCCTTCAAGATTTAGCCTAATTTATTCACATTCCAAACTGCCTTGAATTAATAAAAACCAAAATAAAAATCAATAAGTCGTCTAGTATTTTTTTCGTGTTAAAAACGAGCTAATTTATGTGAAGTCGATGACCGTGGCGAATTGTAGCAAATCTACAGTGAAATGTCATGTGCAAGGTCTACATTCTATGGGCGACGCAACTTTTGTCTTTGGTACAAGATGGACGCGAAGCGGGAAACCTACGTCATTGATCAATTTCCGATAAATGGACAAGTTTAATGCCTAAGAGTTACTTTTTAAAAAAGATTTTTGGTTTCATTAGAGAAAAACTACTTTCTAATATTTAGTGGCTCATGGGCATAATGGGTAAAGGCTCTACAGATCCGAAAGTCGTGAGTTCGATCTTTTGAGATTCTTTCGTGGCCAGAATTCCAGATGTTATTATAGAAGTAGGTATGTATTAAGATTTTTTTAGGTATGGTTATGATATCATTTTAGAAACTCGTTAGGTACAAGCTTGGCTTAATGCCATTAAACTCATAAGACAAAAACTTTTAACATTCCGATAAACGGAGATAATAATATTTCCGAAAAGTTTTTCAAAGATAAGCTGCCGCAATTGCTAATCATAGGACCCGGGTGAAAGGACCTATCTAAAATCCTAACTTTGCTAAGATTATAAGTGTACACTTAAATCTGCAAGTTTCCTTACAAGAAAAAACTCCAACTGATACCGAGTAACGTGTAGGTGGTTAATCGCCGTGTCTAGTGACTTCAACCGTTGCTTGGGGGCAGCGAGCATGACGCGCCGTTAACGTATACGTAACGTCGCAGGCGCAACCAGATGCTACGGCTGCGGTTCTACGTAGATCATGCTTGAGTTCACAGTTCTTGGACTACGGATCTAAAACTGTCCGGTATTGTTTTTAGGCACAAATGACCAAAACCCATCTTTATCGTTATCAATAAGCTAAGTTGTATAGTTCTACAGGGCAAACATAACAGCGGTTCCCCCTCGTGTGGTGGCAATATATAGAAACCCTGGTTAATCTAGTCATTGTAGGAGTAATCATGAGTTTTGAATAACTAAAAGTTATACACTAATCCTTTAATGATACAGACTAAAATAATCCATGCTTTACGACACATTACGATTATAAGATGAACACAGACAATAGGCCCCGATACGGGTCCATTGTTCGGCCATAGACAACCGCAGAGCCATAAAACACCTCTTGTCTATGCTCCAACCTTTTTTACCCACTGCTCTTGCCGACCGTATAATGTTTATGTCTAAATTGTTGTCTTGTTTTTTTTTTTGCTACCTGTAGATGCTGAAACGATACATATATCCAGAAAAAAAGAGGTTCAAGTGGTTTTTTTGTATGAACTGACGTCGTCGAATCTCTTACTAGGAACAGATTGACGTGAGTTACAACTTGACCAGAGGAAAAAACCTACATAAAGGTATTTTAAAAGGACCTGTACAGCGTGCCCTAGTGGGGTAGAAATTAATATTGATTCATTGACTAGGAAACTGACGGTGAATTCTCTATAGCGCATATCACAGGCTGCTTGCATCTATAAGACCAAAACTATTGCGTCTTGAAATTTGGAATATCAACAATATATTTCATCGTCGCTCATCTATATCCTTAACTGATAGTATCTACATAACGTGCCATTTGTCCATCCGTACTTCACGGACGGTCGGCGCTGGGACACAGGAGGGTCGAGGTCCTTAGCTTAGCAATTAATTTATATTTAAATACATTTCCATTGAATTAAATGTTGAAATAAAAAATAGGTTCGTCTTTTTAACTCTTTCTCAAAAGCTGTTCGAGGTGCTCTTATTGGGTTTTAGCAGTAAAGCCTTCTTATTCTACGCCTGTAGTGGCCGTTTGGCTTTCGTGCCTTCAAACCATAGTTCACGTCACGCCCCAATAGATAAATAAAATATACTCAAGAAATCTGGGACATTTTACACCAAGATTTTCACCTAAATAAATAAAAGCACTCAGACAAAGCGAACACAAACAGTCATTACTTCTGGGTGAAGATCGAATGCACCACCTTTCGGCGATCTGGCAGGATCGAGCCTACAAGACCATTCATAGATGCGGAGTCCCAGCCATGGATTCTTGAGCTGGCACTTAAGTCGCTGATGTAACCTTTCAGTATCTACTGAAAACCCGTTGGTTATTATCAAACATACCTAATCACATACTTAGGAAAAACATATTCAGGATCAAAATAGTTCTCGTCATCCCGTGTTATTTTTAACAACACCTGGGTTTTTCCTATCAGTCGGCTTTAGCTGGAAGGCTAACGATGGCGGCTTTGAAATCTGTAACTGGATAAATAAATACCTAATATTGTAAGAGAAGTTGTTTGGTGCGCTGGCTGCGCTCATAGTAATTGGTTATTTAAATTATGAATGGAAACAGATATCATTACCATTAATTTTATACTCACTTATCTTTTTTGACATCATTCAAACGAATTATTTTAATTTTATTGCTCCTAATCTGGGTCACATTGATAAAAGTCGTACTTATTGAGTTCAATTGTTCAATTAAATTGAAGTAATTTACTTCACTTTACATCACTATCAATTTTAAAGCCAGGCTTACTTCTCCGAGCCACTAGCGGCCTAGCGCTGAATTTGACGTGAATGAAGCATACTTCATTGATATTCAGATAACAATAATTGCTGTCAAAATTTAGCAGAATAACCGCTTCTGTCTTTAATGTTTCTGCGATTGAATTTCCTATATTCAATCGCAGAAACATTAAAGATACCTTTGATAAAACATTAAGCAGATGATTTAAAAAAATATTCTTTTCGTTAAAAATGATCATTTGTACAGTAAAAGTAATGAACAAGGCAAGTCTTTCGATTTCCACTCCTTTTCGCCGCCTATCCTTTGATGCGGTGTGGTGGACGAGCGAGACGTCAATATTAACAATCGGCATAAAAGGGTAATGAATGTATCTTGATTTTTTTTTAATTCCAAAAAAACACTCTTAATATCTAATTACATAAAACCTGCCAAACTACTATTGCAGTTATAACCAGCTTTAATATAAATTTACCTTCCCAGTTAAGCCTACCTCTATTTTAAAAGGTTTTTTTCACTTTTACATTGAGATACCTACTATTTACTATAGTAATTTTATGGCTTTTTTAATCCAAATAGATCTCCGATCTCAAATAACCTCTGAATAAGAACCCTTACCCGTGAAAAGTGTGTCATATTATTTAGGATTTTATTGTCCCATCTGTACTTATTTTAATCCATGACAAAAAGTTCGTTAAATCTCTTCACTTTCATTCATGTCGAAATGGAAACTTTCGCGCGTTTTCTTCGCCATAGACAAAAGACCGAAAAAGGTTACCGCTCCGGCTTCGCGCCAAGGACAGATTAAAGAATGACGTAATCAGTCCTCTTTGGCTTTAAGAATTTATTATTTACTACCAAATTGGGCTCTTGGTTCATCATACCTACCCTACCTAATTTAAAATTAAGTTACGGTAAGACGTTCAATTGTGAGACGTCATATCTCATATGTATACAATAGAAGATAGCTACCACCCTAAAAAAACGAATCACCTAGCTAGGTAGTTTTCATACGTAGAAACAAAGTTCTTAAGGCCCGTATTCACTTTGATTAGTAGTTAGTGTAGGTGATTAGTGCAAGTGCTTAGTGATTAGGAGAAAACACTTGTGGACAGCGATTGATGAGTGCGATTGAATAGAACACGCTTCTAATCACTTCACGACGCAGGTTACTAATAACTCGCAATAACCCATCGCTATCCACAAGTGTTTTCTTCTAACACTAATCAAAGTGAATACGGGCCTTTAGTCAAACTTTTTAGCTGTACGCTTAGTGGTGAGAGCACTCGGCCCGCAATCATCTACCGGGTTCAATCCTTGGTAGTAAAAAAATACAGTTTGGGCAAGCATAGTGGTACATTAGTAAGCTTTAGGTAGGTACTGCTAAAATGAATCAATATTTATTTAAAGTTGTGAATAACTTGTTAAATCATCCTACTGACAAGTAAATCTGTAATCTGTCCTATCGCAGTTAATACGAAGAAAGACGAACTTGATCCGATCCGGTACGCAAGGAGAGCATAGGTTCCCACGGGACCGGTCATTGCCTATCCAGGCTTACATAGGATAGCTACGGGTTACATCAAGCCTACACAACATGGTAGGTACCTGCAGACATTACGTGAATATTTCATGTCGTAGGTACCTGTATTAATGACAGGCGCGATCTTCAAGCGTGCTGTCAAAAAAAGTCTACGATTTATTAAAAAAGGTGATAAACAGCCAGTAACATTTCAGTTTGAAGTGACATCTTGTTTTTTTAATGTTTGAATTTCGAAGATAAGAAAAAACTGTCATCATGAATGATCAATTTAATGTAAGCAGGCTGTATGTTATAATTTTTAATCAAATATTTAGCTTTTCACACTTTTCTTATTATTCACTAGGATAGGTGCGTGTCCGTTCTAGCTGAAAACGACCCGTAGAGCAGTGGTATGAGCGCCGGATGATTCGCTGATTATCACCGGTTCGATTAGTCTTAGCACAAATATCGGTTTATTGAATTTAATACCTACTTGTGTTGGAGCTGGTGTTTCTGAATTCCTCATCACAAGTGAAAACTTTACAAGAGCAATGTATCTATGTGGTGTTGTTATTTCTAATATTTATTCTAAAAAGTTTTTTAAAAAATTAAAGCAAAAAAAAAGTCCAGGCTAGGAGTTCCGGGGCCTATTGAATACTTACAAACAAACAATAAAATCTTTCCTCTTTTTAGTACAGACGATAAATCCCAGTTTGGTACAATCGGCAACGGAATGATCGAAAACTGTTTCCTTGTCACTTTTTGCAGTTGCATGATAAAGCACTAGTACCTACCTATTCAGATACTATGTTGCTGACTGTATGTACTTGAAACCAGAGCGATATTTCCCACGAGACCGGTTTAAATCACTTATCTGAGCTTAGAATACCTGATTCTAGACTTGGTATGATGATTATAACGCCACTAAAGCCTTATACAGATTTAAGGGAGTTGAAAATAGGTATTCACTTCTAGGTAGATATGTGGAAGACTAAAGCTTAAAAACTTACCTATGGTTTTTTTTTATGGCGCTTATGTAAAATAACACCTTTTCTTGATGAATATGCTTTTAAAATAGGGTTTATATTCTAGCAACACACATAAATGACATTATTTTTGTAATACATGAACATCGAATGCAAGTTTGAACAGAAAGTAGAGTTATCTCATTGTAATTATTTACATAGAGCATACATCCAGTACGTAAATATCATTCAGAATAGCGTAAAAGCCTATCCCATTCATAGTCCAGTCTGTATGTTTGTAACTCAATGTTTTCATTCAAAATTCGAACCACCACAGATAAACAACAAAACGTAACCGGCAAAAAAACTTACCCTGAACACTGGCAGTTATTTTCACAGTTCTTGCTGCTTTCTCCCCACATTTTAGCTAAGTAAATCGATACACAGTCTTTATACACCAATAATAGTCAATGCACTAATTCACAGGTCCATTTTTATCAGTCTTTTGATCTCTCTCAGCTGATTACTAGCGCGAGCCGACGTGCGTCCACCACAGCAGCTGGCCAGCGACTGAAGTAAGTTCGTAAGTTTTGTTGCGCTCGAGTCCTGCAGGCAGAGGCGCGAAATTCTGGTCCTGTCGGTTGCCACCCCTGTGGTCCGGATTGACGCGTTCAGCGTTTTCTACCATTTTGGTAGATTTTTACTATATGAACATGTGAATATTAATATTGCTGTGAGTAAATACAACTCAAAATATATCAATGGGAAGACTCTTATTCCAATACGTGTATGTGTAAATTATATTTTCCAAAAATTCATAAATAGTTTTTGAAACTTTTGTTTATCATAACGGACCTTTTTGATTTAATTACAAAATCATGTGTGTACAAAAAGTAACCTGGAATTCTAATAAAATGCCGTTAACACTACAATTGATGGGTTTTAGATTAATCCTAGACTGATTTATATGTTAATGGCGTAAGTGGCGTTTGCCCAGCATTGGTCTAGAACTGTATTTCATCTCATTTATTACTAACCTTTTCATAAAGCAGAAATGCATCTGTCAATGTTGTGCGATTGACAATGTGAAATTGAATTATTTTTAGTTTCTCTGTATTTTGTTTATTATTTGCATTATTTTGGACCTGCATTTTAGAATGAAACACATACGGATATTTTGTTCGCACCTCATATCTCCAGCCGACATAAAAAACATAATTTTAATTAAAATACATCATTTCAGCCAGATGATCATTTGCTTTTTCCATACGTTTGCGTGCAAATGAATTCATAAATACAAGTTAGGTTTTCAAACTAAACGATGTATTATTTCAAAACTCAGTTTAAAATCAGTGACATTTCTTATGTAGAAAGTGCATAATCTTCTCATGCCTATATCAACAGTCCTCTTAACTGTTAAATTCAAATTTCAAGTGTCGTTGGTAAGATTTTCGTAGAACTACCTGGCCACCAGACGTCTGCGGCCCAACCTAACTAGACCGATACCAAACTCCACGAATAATGATCCTTAGCAGACCTGGAATAAGATTGCAAATGGCATACACATTTAGCAAAGGAATGTCATACAAAAATCATATGGGAAGCAAATCCTGTTTACACACATACAAAATATATGATGCAATCCAAAATCAACTTTAAAACTTGTCAAATTACGTTCAAATTTACAATCGTCAAAATCAAAAGCCGGTATTTCACACACACTCATCGCAGTCAATTCAAAGTTAAATCATATGGTTACCCTGAAGAAAGTATCAAGAAAAAAGCAGCTTTGTCACCTTGGCATAAAGCTGAAAATTATATGAGATGCTTAGTAGAAGTAAATTGTCCACCATATGATGAGCCAAGAGTAAATATTCGAGTATCCAATGACGAAGTCCTAAGGACGTTAATGTAAGGTAACGTTTCGAATGACATAACAGGAGACGGCAGTATGCTCACTGTGGTAATCATATGGCGCGAGGAATGCTTTTTCGAGCCGCCTCGTTTTTGGGATGGGCTGATGATGTGCGTTTGACAAATAGATTGTGGGCTGCATTTGTTACTGTAATTAAACTGTACAGTTTTTAATGAAAGTTTAAGTAAAGAAAACTCAGAAAACTAAATCATCTTAAAGTAAGTTAGAAGTGTAAACTCATTATACTTTGTATGATGGTAAGAGAGTGCGGCCATGAACCTTGGACCTCCCAGAACTGCGTTTACCATTTTCGGCATAAAACATTAGTTTTGTGTTGCCAACCTGCATTTAGCAAGCGTGGTAACCACCAATTTAATAACCAGTAACTGTAGCAGAGCCTTGGTTTTAGCATTGAAACAAAAGCTCGTATACGGCCAATAACATGTTTAATTCGTTATTCATTATAACAAAAGTTAAGATTCTCTTGATAAAGAAATCGCTCCAAACACACGTCGTAACATTTGTAATGTTTATTTTAAACTCTTTTTAGCAGTAAATAGACTTTAGCTAACCAAAAACCTTACAGCGCCGCAAGATGTAAGTTATTCAACCGAATTTAACATTCAAACACTTCCATTCAAAATCCAAAAGTTAAATCGAAGCTCGCCTCCAACAATCCGATTGTACCGAATA
Source organism: Udea olivalis (assembly GCA_947369235.1). NCBI lineage: Eukaryota > Metazoa > Arthropoda > Insecta > Lepidoptera > Crambidae > Udea > Udea olivalis. Next base: position 11,461,388 of record OX376367.1, on the reverse strand, counting down.
AAAAAACATAAGCACGCTTGTAAGATGGTAAAAAAACTGATAGAGGCATGGACGAAGTTTTTTACGACAGAATGACGCTTGAGGCCCCACAGGATCGTTAAGGATACGCGCTGGTCGAATTGAATATGTAATGAGTTTGATTAAAACATTAGAAAGAACTCCTTTGAATTTAATATCGAGATTTACCTTATTGAACACATAACAATCATTAAAGTTGATACGAAACTTTCAATCAAGATTAGAAGAAAAATTTAACTTAATAAGTGTGGAACTTAATAAAAAAAATCCTTGAAATTTCCCGATTGATATCAATTCTAGCATAACTTCTACAAGTAGGTAGTATATTGTTATGGAACACGCCTAGTTGCATGAACTCTGTGATAAACTGGAATTGATTAGAAAACTTGATTTCTTCGTTATACTATGCGAATCGAGAATCTTAAATACCTATACGTCATAGATATTGCCATTATATTTTTGTTCCCTGAAGGTTATGCTAAACTTGTACCGGAAATACATAAACTGTAGGTGAATTCCACAGCTACACTTGATAAGCAATGAATGAGCAGAATCAAATGAATCACAAATTCATTTGAAAAATATTAGATTAGATTAGATTATTTATTTCTTATTACAAAAATACACATTAAATTACATTTGTTTAAGGCCAATTAATGTCAATTATTTAGAGGAAGATTTAATATTTAGATCTAATTTTCAGTATTTTTTTCAGAGAAGCTTTGTATGTACAGTTTAGGTACGAGTATGACTAATACTGGGTTTCGTTAAGAGATATTTCATAGTTAAACTTGTTTTAATCCAATTTAATGCAAAAGTATTTTCATTATCATAATAACGCAATTATTCCAAGATTCGTTGAGATAGGATGTTTGAAACAAAAGAAAAAAACGAAACAAATGATAGGTGAAACGTCTTTCAACTAACCTACCCTACGTACTGCTTTTCAAAGTATTCTGTTCACTTCAAATACTTTTGTTGTATCATTTTAGATTCCTCACGGGATGTACAAGGTCAGTTTGAAGGTGGAAATAAATACACAGCGTCATGGTCCAGCTAAGGGATCGCTCAAATAAGAATAATTGAGGCTGAGGATCAAGATTCAATCTTACACTTTATAACAAAGTAAAATAATCACTTTGATGATAAACGAAGCTATATAAGAGTAAGCAATATAATAAAAGTTCGATGAAATAACGATTTTATTATAATTTTGACGATTGTCCATCAAACTTTATTTATTTATTTATATCCGTTTGCCCGTAATATGACATGTGAGTACATAGCAGAGAGAGCTTTGTTTTTGCCAAAAGTGTAAGCACACTCGTTGACCGCACGTAGATTTTGTCATAAAATACGAGGTAGTTTTTGAAATCATTACAAAGTCTCTTTTCTACAAACATGTCTTTTATAAAATATTTCAAACAGTTAAAGATTAACCAACTGGCTAATCTGCATTCAAAATCTCACAGAATGGCGCTACGATCCATTGTCTTGCACTTTAATGCACTATTATGGTCGCTATCTCCGCGCCGAAAAGAAAGAATTGCAAATTATTGTTTCACTTTTGCATATTGCAGTGTAACTGCTAAGGTATCAGGAGCTGTCAGATAGTACAAAATCTTTCAACAATGGGTCTTTTGTCTTACTTTTTTCATCTCGTGGCTCTGAAAGGGACTGTATTTTTTCGCAGCGAGCGCGGTCAAAGTGCCGAAAATTGTTGCACTTTTTTTGTTTTAGCACCTGACTGCTTAACAAGTTTAACAACTACCCTTTAGTAAGCAGTCACGATTACCAGAAATTGTTTCATCCAATTCAGTTGCTAAATTTAAGAAAGTTTAATTTTTTTTTTATAGTTTCACCGCCAAAGCCGATTTCGTTTAGTAATTTATTTTCCTTGAATAGTGTTATTTTCTATATGAATGTATTCACCACCCCGTAGTGCTCGAAACTGTAACATTACAGTTTGCGCAGTAATGCTCAGATCTCCTCCCTCACTGATGTAATGCTTGACTCTGTAACGTTAAATTACAGCCAAATGCGCTAAACTAAGGGAGCACCCTAAAGGAACTGCTGAGTCTTTTCAATAACAACTACATCTAGAGTCCTAAAATCAGTGAAAATGCACATTAAATATGTCGTATATATTTTTTTAATTTTGCAATTTAAAAATGGATAGATTAAAAGCAATTTGAGTATGGCCAGTGCCATAACACCTAAGTATGTCAAATCTATTCTGATTTATACTTTTTGCACCTACACTGATATAATAGAGAGGAGATTACAAAAAAAAACTAATAAAATGAACGGATGCAATTATTATTCTCTTCTCACTATAGATTTAAGCTAAATAATCTTCTCACTTGTATAAATCATTTTCTACTCAAAGATAGAAACTAGAAAAAAATGACCTGATCCTTAGGATTCAAGCGGGCTACATATATTATATGATAGCTCAGTTGGAAGAGCAGCCACTCGGACTGTGTTTTTGACTGTACTCTGAATTTATTAGTTGTAAATTAAAACAAAGTTCAAAAGAGTAACTATCGAGTTTCTTGCCGGAGTCTTCTCGATAAGAAGCAACTTTCGAACCGGTGGTAGATTCGCATTATGTTTATTTAGTATATGTACTATTATTGTATTATTTTATTTACGTCTATTATCGTTTATATATATTTTTTGTGAATTTTGACATTTCATTAGTGCTTCTTGGTAAAAGCTTAAGTGAATAAATGATTTTTTTACTTTTTTTACTTTTACTTTACTTTTTGTGGAACCGGGTTCGAATCCCTCTTAAGCCCTTAGCATCAGGTCGATTTTTTCTAGTTTCTATCTTTGTGTAGTAAATATTGCATTGTAAAAATAAAAAATAACTTACTATTAATTCTATTGTGGATTGATAAAAACACAACTTTGCTTTTTATATAACTGGGTTACTCACACACAACCATCTTATTTTACTGGTTTTAACAGTTCTCTTGAGAATATAATATTAAATTGGAGACAGTTAATAATAAACGACTAAGCTAGTAAAACAATAACGAGTTTGCTTTTTAAAACGAATTTGATAACGTTTTATTGTGTCTGATATGTTACGTTACGACCAAACCTCCCAAGTCAGTAAGAGCCTTTTTATTTAAACAGGTCACATCCTCACACTTAAACATATAATGGTAAATGTACCTAGCTTGTTTCTCAGTAGGATTCGTAGCAGGAATTACTATGGGTTCCTAACCTCCTAATATTATTTCTTTACAAAAACTTGTTTTTAGCAATATTTTTTTTGCATTTGGTGACCTATATTTTAATTTTAAAAAGTTTAAAGCGTTAAAAAGGCCAGTCAAGTGATAAAGCACGCACTGCTTAGCAACATTCAATTTGGGTTTCAAGATGGTACGGAAGTTCTTTCTCCTAGTTTTTTAACCATTCGTCCTCTGTTTACATATATGATATAATTGATAGAGGTTCCCTACGTGACATCAAAAATCGAATGAAGCGTCATCGAAAACGGTAGGTCGAACGGTCTTCAAAAGTTCAAACCGATATAGTACGCCACGGCGCCACATCGAATGGTCGCGACAGCGAATGTCTCCATGTCGAACGATTGCTGCATCGAATGTATTGACATCTAAATATTTTAGAAGAAATTGTTTCGGTGGCTTATTATGCCAAATTGACGTTTCGGGCGTGTGGCTGGGGTAAATTATTTATTTTCCTATAATAGAAATACGCAAAGTAACATAGATGCAACATTTTCAAGAATTTGGTGAAAAAAATTAAAAATTTTGGTGGAAAGTGGTAGAATTTCAAGGTAGTAAATGGTAACAATAGCATATGGATGACATAATGAATGACATTAATCAATGAATGACATTAATCATAGAATGAATGTCCTTTCTTCCGTAATCTGTGATCTTGAATCAATCATGAATGAGCTAACTAACTGACCTTGCTGATTACTATTATTTCTTCTATTTCGAAGTTTTTAAACTGAAATGTCTACATTTCATAGTCATAGCTGAAAATAGATATCGCTAACTTTCAAAAAAATCATCAAAATATTCAAGTACGGAAGCAATGTTCCACAATGTTTGTGTATTAGTGCACTAATCTGTGTCGCGTAAACAAACTCTCGTTTTGAAATTTCAACTGTCATCATAGTCATCATCAGTCATCTATCACATAACGCAGATTAAGGACTGTCATGAAGACTGAAAAACAAATACATGGGTAAGTACATACTAACCTTCTTCAATTACTCAGGTACCTACCTCTATACCTATTATAAATAAATAAATAAATAAATAAGCGCCAGACAACACACCTCTTGTAATGGTCTCGAAGTAGGGATTAATATCCCTGTGTTACGAGGTACCACACAAGGAAATAAGCCAGGGGCGTCTCCCAGCACACCCAGACCCGGGTCAATTCAGAAAAGATCGTTTCCTGAATTGACCCGACCGGGAATCGAATCCGGGACACTACGGAAATCGAGGCGAGAAACCGTGCTACAGCACACTACGCCAATCGTGCCGTCAAATATGATATTATAAGAATTAAGTACAGAGGTGTTCACATCAACCTTCACAAATCCATTGCAAAATGGGTCTTATGTCAGCAGCATAAGGTACCCCTCTGTAAAGGTTGATGTGAAAACTTGGCCCTTTTTCAATTAGCTAAAAATTATTGTCAATACTTACCGCCTTCACTAAAATTAACTGAAACGAGTATCTATCACTCTTAGCTCTAAAAGATCGACACGATTTATAAAAATACTTTGTATTGTTTTTACGCAATCTCTGCTTACGGCTTTTGGTATTTTTTTTTCGAACGGCTGTAGGTATTACCTTACTTATTTAATTAATGCAGCATGGCTCTTTATAAAGACAGCACAGGCGATAAAATTGAAAAATAGGTGTTTGCAAAATCTATTGGTATGGCTGTTAACTGTTTCTAACCTCAAGCCCTCAGGCCCGTATTCACTTTGATTAGTGCGAGTGCAGGTGATTAATACAGGTGCTTAGTGATTATGAGAAAACACATTGGAACAGCGTTGGATTATTGCGAGTGAGAAGTATGTTGCGTCGTGAAGTGAAGAAGCATGTTCTGTTCAATCGCACTAATCAATCGCTGTCCACACGTGCTTTCTTATAATCACTAATCACCTGCAAGTGCAGGTAGTAAGTACTACTAATCAAAGTGAATACGGGCTGCCTTTACGCAGAGTGCGATAGAGAACTGAAACTCGGACCAAAATTACCTATCAAACAAAAGTACCTACACAAAATCAACGTTTCGTTGTCCCCTGCGGCTGCCCCGATATCGATAGATTCGGTAAATTTGTTTTAATTATAGTGAATGATCCGCTTAGCGGTATCAATAAATATTTTGATATGTGAAAGCCAAAGGCCCTTAGTTTTCATAAACTGAATTACGTAAAATCTACCCTACTTAAGAAAAATATTAAAAATAAAAGAAAATAACCGAATCGGTCGATAACTTTGTTCTGAATCGGGGGGCTGATCCCTTTTCAATAAAGTTACCGATAAAAAAACTAGGGATGTCTTTGGCAGTGTTTGTATGTTTTCCTTTTTTTATAAACTACCCAGTCAAATTAGTTTTCTGGATGTTTGAACACAGCGGAAAATTGGCCATTTTTTTTCGATTTTTGAAGGTTCATTCATTATCTCTTTTAATAATTAATTTATAATGAAAAGGAAAACATAGGGACCGGGCATGCCGATAGTGGGAATAGTTTTTCGCAAAAAAAATGGGAGGAAACAGGGGACTACCTACGTCTGTTTGAAAAAAAACGGCCCTTCTGTATTCTTCTAAGCACCAACACGGATCGTGCATCGTGTGGTCCCAAATTCAAATCTGGCCAGAACCAGTCTGTAGTTATTTTTAAATTTCCTACTAACTCCCTGGTGATGGAAAACATCGATAAAAAATCAAATCAACGCGGATAACGGCAACAGGCTCACCACCTACCTACAAGCTTGGGTTCTGATACCAATTCTGAAAAGTAGGCTTCTCCATGACAGCAACGGTCACTTTCTTCTGACTACCCCGTTTGGAACATCGTGATGATGATGGTATTTCTGGGTAAAGTATTAAATATAGTAATTAGTTAAGAGATCGCCATAAAAAATAGCCGATGTAAGATTGCGATGTAGCCTTTCGCGGGTGTTTCCCGCCTGCCATAGAGTGACCGTTATGACATCACAGCTATCGAACTATCTGTCAGTTGATAGATAACTTGAACAGATAACTCACAATCAAGGTTTGCCCACGGCACGGAAGTAGGTAGCTAGCTTATCTGTGGGAATCGGGAAACCAGCTGAGGCCTAGTGTAGAAGAACTTAGGTTATCTAAAGGTGCATTTAGACCAAAAGAGCGAATGCTCATTCCATCCCCACTGTATCAAATGATCTTTGTGTAAACAGAGACAGTGCATTCTTTCGTTGTTCTATCTACGAGTATGTTCGCGGAGACCCTAGAGCACGAGCTAGAATGCTCGTTCTTAATTCCTCATACTTTTTCGTTTGAATTCTGTTGGTGAAAATGAAGAACGATTTCTCATTGACACTAGAAGATCACGAAAGAACATTCTTGCTCTAGCTCTATGTTCGTTTGGTCTAAATGCACCTAAACAAAATAATAACCGAAAAACCGGAACGGAAGTATCGAGTCGCGTGATCGCGTCTACTATTGTCTATTCTGTGGTCGCGTGCCTAAACTCAAAAATAGGGCGCGAATACCGGTAGATACGAGTACATTGTTGGGAACGCTTTCGCATATTTTCGAGTGGAAACTTTTAAATAGTCAAAAATATACTAGTTAATGTGAAACTAGGAATAATTTACCGTTATTATTTTATGCTATCACCTGAAGCTAGGAGCGGAAGCGTAGCGACCACCGGCGCCAACCGTGTGCGGCGCGTTCATATTACAAGTATTACATACAACACTACAGAAAATAGGCCGGAGATGGCGTTTTTGGTTGTAACTTGTAGTCGCTGGTCCGTGTGTAGCCAGGCTCACATTCGCTGGCTCTAGCCAAAATCTCACGTACATTAGTTGTATCAAGTATCAAAATTCACTGATTCCATTTTATTGTAATCTGTGCTCCTAACACAGAATAAAATAAAAACTCATAATGCTTTTACGGATTTCTTAATTTTTCATTGTCCTATGTTGTAGCTCGTTGTGTGCAGGACTGTCTTCAACCTATTTGGGGCCCTGACCACATTAGGATGATAGGGCCCTTATATTCTTAATTTACAAACAAAACAGTTTTGGAGCCCCGGACACGTGCCCAAAGTTATTAAAGGAGATAGGGGGCTTGGTTGCGTGACCTTGAATTTTCATTCTATCATTTAACTGTTTTAGTAGGAGACGACGTTTCGGAATAGAGTCAATTATAGGTATTATTTGAAATATTTTTACGTAATTCGCAAACATCTAACCGCAGGTCTATCGTTTTTATTTACTTTTCACTTCAAACCAGAAAGTGTTTTATTATATTTGATAAGTTAAGCGGCGCCAACCTACACAGTGAGTAGATAGGTATTGTACATAATACTGCGTTATCGTTATTTTAACTAAGAATTGCTTACGTCTCGGTTGCCGAAAATGTAGGGACATCTCAGCCCAAATCAGTACCTACTTCAAAAGATTTTTGGAAACAGACACACTGTATTTGTGATTGGCCATATTACAATCTTATATAGCCAGCCAAGTTATTGCCCTAAACTGATCGTAGCAAGCAATTTCGTAAATGAACTTTCATTTCCAGCCAGCGAGCAGCTACCTGTCACTAATACATCTTTTAGGCTGGATATTTACTGATGAAATTTCTCGCTACCGTCAGTTTAGGAAATTAACTTGGCTGGCTCTAATAGACTGTAACATGGGCCCTGCTTAAATAAATGTATCCAAATGATAAATCCAAAAAAATATGCTCAAGACAACACACTATTTGTAATGGTATCGAAGTAAGAATACAATATCCTTGTGTTTCCAGGCACCAGAGTGCCGAGGGCGAGTTGCAGTGAGAGAAGTAAGAATACAATATCCTTGTGTTTCCAGGCACCAGAGTGCCGAGGGCGAGTTGCAGTGAGAGAAGTAAGAATACAATATCCTTGTGTTTCCAGGCACCAGAGTGCCGAGGGCGAGTTGCAGTGAGAGAAGTAAGAATACAATATCCTTGTGTTTCCAGGCACCAGAGTGCCGAGGGCGAGTTGCAGTGAGAAAAGTAAGAATACAATATCCTTGTGTTTCCAGGCACCAGAGTGCCGAGGGCGAGTTGCAGTGAGAGAAGTGAATGACTTCACCATCGCGTTTTGCGAGCACGGAAATGTCAATTAGTATGGAATCGAGTCAGCGCCATCTAGCGACAAAATCGGACAACATTAAGGCCGCTAAATGGCGTTGTTTCGATGCCATACAAATTCACGTTTTTTTTCTCGCAAACGCGATGGTGAAGTTATTCGCATCGCTAACTGTAACTCGCACTCAGCACTCAGACAAAGATTGAGCCAGTTGCGTCTACCAGTACCAGCACACCCAAAACAGAACCGAGGCGATTTAAAAGAGTTCGTTTCTGAAATGACACCACCGAGAATACAGAAGACGGACGCAAAAAGAATACTAAATATCTATGTTTAAAGCTAAAATTGGTAAAGTCAGAGGCAATAGTTTGGTTTGTTGACTAACCATACCATAGACACAGTGTATGGCGCCAAGGACGGACGGACGCTGTTCGGAACATTACCTACCTTCGGCTCATTATTTATTTTGGTGCTGCAGTTTGGACTCGGGACTCGTACGAGTACGTCATCACCGCTTACATTGCACTGTCACGAAACACAAAGACATTTCACACTATACAACCGCACTATATCTATTATCTATGTATTACACTTATATACACTACACGATATATTTTATTACTCACCATACATACTTTACATGTATATGTAAGGCACATGTATGTCCACCGCAGATGTCCGTGCGTTTACTCAGTTCGGGCCCACTGAAAATCAGCGCCTCTGCCCCTATAGCCCAGGCTGAATTCTGAGTGATTTCCTTTTATTTTGTGGGCATCGGGACACCTATGCCTACTACCTATGTGTTTTTGTTAAATAAATAAATAAATATGCGCCAGACAACACACCACTTGCCATGGTCTCGAAGTAAGAATAAATATCCTTGTGTTACGAGGTACCAGACAGGGAAATAAGCCAGGCACAGCACAGCCAGACCCAAGCCGATTTAGAAAAGATCGTTTCCTAAATTGGCCTGACCGGGGATCGAACCCGGGACACAACAGAATTCAAGGCGAGAAACCGTATTTATTAAATATTTATTTATATTGTCTGTAGAGTATACATTGTGGTATATTTATGCTTATTATTTAGTATATTTTGCTGTAAATTTGACGATTTGAAAGTACCGATATAGTCTACTTGTCTATTTGAGTTATTTGAGTTTATTTATTAATTTATACTAATTAAATCTTTACTTAAAACCACAGCTAAACATCCTGCTGGCTTTAAGATAGCCTGGGGCCTTAATACAATCCCATAAAACTTGTCAATTTCATTACCTAAACTGAGCTTAGCGGGAAATTTTGTAACATGATCTTTCATTTCCAGCCAGTCAGCGGTTACTGGCACTAGCGCAACTTCTAGCCTGGATATTTACTGATGAAATTGTTCGCAACCCTGAGTTGAAGAAATTATCTTGACTGGTTTAAAGGAATTGTAATAAGGCACAGAGCTCATCGCTGAGCTGTTCTTGGTCAGCTGGGGAACCTGAGGTCCACTTTTGTCGCGACAAAATAGATACCTAGGCTTAACAGTCTTTATTAGATAGCTAGCTCAGATTTCTCTGTCCGTATATTTAGTCACCAACCAACATTGTACACCACAAAAATACAGTCGGTCAGTTAGAGTCTAATTTGATGGATGCATACATACCTACATCTAATAGGCCATTAAAAAAATCGTAAACAATGTTGTCGGCAGTTAAAATGTTCGATATGATTTGAATAAAATATGATAACGTCTGCAAACAAAACTCGTCGCATCAGCTGAGCGGTGATAGCTTTAGCATTATTGTAATTTTACTCTTACACTAGTAACAATAAGGTGTAATTTGTTTGACAGGATGTTCGACTTCTTAGGCGGGAGTCGGCTCCAGAGCAGACGCGGTTTTCCTCACGTTTTTCGAAATTGAAACTTCGGCAGTCGTACCAGAGGTCATTTTGGAGTGTAGGATGGGAGCCAGGCGGGAGAGCTAGCAATCCAGATTTAAAAAGTTAACGCAACGCCTTCACAACGGTACTGTAACCGACGGCCGATTTCGCGCGCTTTTACTGCCGCAAACACCTTACCGTTACGATAAACTTAAAGTCGCAGTAAAAAGGTTTAAATTCGAGCAAATAAAAAGTCTTGACTGAATGTTAGATTTCGCGCGCTTTTCGTGGTCGTAAATTGGTTTGCACTCGTGTTGAACTTTAACGTGAAGTGAAAAGGTAGAGTTTTGAATGAAGACGTTTTGGTTTATTTTTGCCAATTGGTACACTTGCCAGATAAGGTTTTTTTCAATGGCGACGATAAGGATGTTTTCTGGGAACTTGTGATCGCTGTAACTTAAAGATATTCATCATTCAAATATTATCATTGTGAAAGGATGATACAGCTATTTGTCGGTAGTTAGGGATTTACGGAAACGATGGAATTAAATAAATTAGATATAATTCTGTCAATTTGAGAATTTCAATTAGATTTTATTGAATCTTAAAATATTTTTTTTATGGTCAGGTTCTGCTTTTGGCTTTTGCATGTTTGACATATTTTATCTCTTGATAGTGACGTAAAATTTGAATGACTAAAGAGTTTATGTAAAGCAGTTTAAAAGATTGTGCCTCCCGGCTATCTTCGAAATCTTATAGTTTTTTAGTGTATGCTGATATTTTTTTTAACACCTTTAAATCACGAACCTCCTTGTCTGGATAATTTGCAGGGCACTTTTGAAGTAGGTAGAGTTGATCAACTTTGATAGTCAGTATGGAATAGATTCATATACCTAACTAAATTTAGTGACATTTTTTGCTTATTTGAACATAATGTAAACCCTGGTAAATTCCTAATTATCAGTAACGTAATTTTAACTTAACGTTAATCGAAAATTTTATGGCTCTTTTTTTTTAACTAATCAGCTAGTTGGACCGTTCCGACGTAGAATAATTACTTCCTTCTGCTATGGTTTCGACGAAAACCTTCCAGAGCGCCGTTGTAGGTAGAAAGTCAACCGCCGTTATCCGGGTTGCTTGAGTTGTTTAAAGTTAAACTCAAATGAGGTGCCTTGACCAGGATTGTACCCAGGACCACAAAGGCTCCGGTCCATGTCTCCGCGCGCTACGCTCTCGTTTATAATTGTGCGAATTGCGCGAGTAAATATTTATGAACTTAAACATTATTTAAGAAAAACCGATAATTCAGTACTTTTGAATCATCTTATATCGATACCGCAATGTGAAACTGGAAGGGTAAAAGAATCCCGCTCTGTTTTCAATTAATAAAACCTGCAAGTTCTAAGAAATCTTTAAATATGTGTTAAATAACTGTTTTGAAATTCGAAAAACGCCATTTTAAAGCACCTACAATTGCCGCCAACATGACGAAACCTCTAAAAGCTTTACCGAAAGACATTTCTGTCCAACTCAAGCTAAATCCGCCTCTATTTCTTGACTGGTAAAGCATAATAGATTAAATAGAAATTCATTTGTCGGTTACTAATAAAACCTCTTACGGTTTCCTGCGAAAAGATACGTGACTGGGACTACATTTTCTATAAATGGCAGTGATTGTTCCCTGTAGTAAAATTTCAAAATATTTACGAGTTACTAGTAGGTAGGCAGCATCCGTGAGTCGGGCTCGGACCACAGTTATTGTGCGTGAATAATATTCGATACAGAACTGACATTACAAATAAATATTAGATAAATCTGGTACATGACGTCAATAATTCTAAAATGGGTTTCAAAAAGGTTGTTCTGTCTCCAAACTAAGCATACCTTCTACTATGGGTGTCAGAGACTGTTAAACATACTCAAATAATTTAAGCTAGTTAATAACACCCAGAGACTTAACAAACACTAACGTCGTCACGTTGCCACAGAATAGGTAATTACCATTGCATTAATGTTTATCACGGGTAGGAAGGGATCGAACCCATGACGGATCGCTACGATTGCGACAAGAAGACGCCAACGACGTGAAACATGCTTGTCCAGTCAGTGCCTATTATAATCCCCTATAACTTGTTGTTCATTCCCAAAACTGTGCGTAGGCAGCGTAGCGGACAATTTCGTAAAATGATATTTGATTTCCAGCCAGTCAGCGGGTACCTGGCACTAACGATTCTTCCGGCAACATGACGACTTTCGGCTGGATATTTACTGACGAAATTGCTACCCTCAGCTTAGAGAGTTAACTTGAAACATAAGCGATAGTAATGCCGCTGTCCTGAAAGGATCTAAGTTTTGTGATTTGGAGACACATGCCCGAACAGTGAGCTCTACTTTTTAGCTCTAGAAATGTAAATCAGAATATAGCTATATAAGGGAAAGATGTGGTCTCTGCCTACCCCGTTGGGAAAAAGGCGTGATGATATGTATGTAATATGGCTTCATCCAAAATGAAAAGCGAAAAACGTTATTGATTGTAATTCGATTGATCTTCAAAAACACTATTCGGCTATAATTGCTCGCGTACCCTGATGGCCACTATAACTGTCAAATGGATGATAATAATGTTAGTTACATAAGTGACAGACGGCACCCATTTTTGATTCCCGGTCAGAAAGTAGCTTTTTCTTTTGTTTTTATTCTTAAATTCTTGCAAAAGATGTTCATTCGAAAGTCCTAACCTATTGCAAACAAACATTAAGTTATCTTAGTAGTACATTTTGCGCGCACTGGCAACGTCTAAATGCATCCGCAAACCGCCAATCCCTACATCCTGCAAACATAAACATTCCAACTTCAAACAGTCGCTATTCTTAACTCGCCGTTTCCCGCTAAAACTGTTAGATTCTTTTTAGGGCACACAGAGAAGTTATATTTGCGGTTGTTGAGCTTTCAGAGAAAATTGCTAAAATATACATGGCTTAACGCTGTCTTACAAGTTAGCGCCTACGCTACAGTTGTGTGAAAATGCAGAAAACATTATATAGATGTATCTACTTTACTTATAAGTATGTTATTTTTCGTGAGAAGGATAACTTTTAAATTCCGAAGCCTTGCGTAATTTCAGAAAACGAGTTAATAACTAATTTCTAACAAGTGAAAGTAAATGCAAGATATGATAAGTTTTTTTGGCGAACTGGCGAAGATATCAGATAGTAATTTAAGCTTGTAGAGCCGTGCAGGAGATAAAATTACAGCTTATTATGTTACTTTGTAGGTATTACATATCCAGCTTTTGGCCGTTTTTGGAGCCCCGTTACCGTAAGCTTTTTTAAAAACTGAAAAAGTCGATACATTTTATTAAAACATTTTTATTCGCAACTTAAACTCTTTCAGTCAATTAGCGAAACGCGGCATAATTCTTATGAACCTTTTGTCATCTGTATTTGAATGCGTGCCTGTTATATCACTCAAAACAAACGAAATAAAATAAACCTTGTTATAATAGGTCGAAAGTGTAAAGTCTTTTGCTATTTAGCCGCATCTCTTGGCAGAACTTAATCGCAAGCGGCATAAACTGGAACTAGCAAATACACTCACTAAATTTGACAGTTCACGAAGACACTAGCGCCCCAGACAGCTGAAAGCTATACTTTGCTGTTCCGTTTCCCTCGCTTTTTCACGAGGTCATTGTCGGTCAGGAAACAGGTATTTTATAACATCACATTTGATTTTAAATATTAAAACGATGGTCGGAGAGTTTATTTTTAAGTGTAGGTGCTGTTTTCTCACGATATACATTATTGGTTTGAGTTTTTTGTAGCTCTAAATACGTAGGGGGTAAGGTTCCTTTTTAAGAATGGTGTTTTTTAGTTTGCACGTGCTGAGTGGCCGGTCGGCTTATTTGTGGCTGATATGATAAAGTTCTGTAAGCATGAAATTTTGAGAAAAGTCTGGGTGCGATATCCTTGACAAAACAGTTTAAGTATTTCTTTATAAGACCTTTAATGGTAGAAACTTGAGATCTTGTGGAATTCTGTTCCTTGCTGGTTTTACAAATTTGACAGAACGTACGACCAAGGTCATGCATGCCGGTCGCTAGGATTTTGTTAAATGCCAATCTGTTATAAGTTAAATAACCATGTTTATGTTTTACTCAGACATAACTTTAAATAGGTAACACTAGGCGTTCCGTCTGTATTACAACCAGGTGTGTTTTTGATTCTAATGGTGACGTCACGGTTGAGTTTAAGAAATCCGCCATCTCGCGATTGGTTTTAATTTAGTTTATACAAAGAAGAATTTCAAGTGTGAATCTACTTGATTTTGACATCCTTTTGCCATAACGTTGGGTGTCTCCTATGTATAATAAGTATGTATAAATTTACAAAAGAAAATGTATTTAAGTATGTTTATCCGTTGTCTAGTATCCCATAACACAAGCTTTAATTAGCTTACTTTGGGGCTAGATGGCGCTGTGTGGAATAATGTCCAGGGATATTTATTTATTTAACGTTATATATCGTGTGCTGATTACAGCATCTTCAAAAGTCTGGCGCATAATTTTGTTGAAGTAATTATTTGTTCATAATAATAAATATCGGCGTAGATTATTGAATAATGTCATCAGTAAGGGCTTTGTCAATTTCCGTCCAATCGAGCCCCCACACCAAACACCAAAGCGTATCATTTTGCATTTTTTCATTTCCATTTTTTTGTTGTCCATTTCTCAGCTGATTCGGGAATAGCCAAATACTAATAGGGCGGGTACCTGGGCAGGTTCCCAGAAGGCGAAGGAATGCTGGGTGGACCTGTTCCGTAATAGCCGTAGGGGTGGCACAAGAGGGTGCTGTATTTGACTCAGGAGGGCAAGAGCCAAGCGCCATTTCTACATTTAAAACTAAAACACTTCTTGGAAAGGTCATATTTCAGGCGAGTGTTGTAAAACTATCGAAATTTTGACTATCAACAGTGAATATGTACCTATTTTTCAACAAGTCAACATCAATAGACGTATCGATAATACCGCTAATATCGATAGTATTTTTGGTTGAAAGTTTAAAATACTATTGTTTAAAAATAAAAATGTTACTATTCAAATTATTTAATTTCTGTAAATGTGACTGACAGCCCTACCTTGACAAATGAAGCAAAAACTCTGGCTCCGACGAAAAAACCGCGCCTCTCAGCTGATTCGCCTTTTTGAGGCGCCCGCGCACCACGACACACGCATGCAACGTGTCGCTCCACTATCGCTCGATTGTCGCTCAACTTGCTTTTGAGTATAGTCATTGGATTCGGACAGACTCAACTTCGGACTATGTGACGCAGTTTCGTGACACTTTGAAAGGCTTACTCTCAATCAAGAAACGAAAATCGAAGTTCTCAGCACACTTCAAATAGCCCGCTGCACGCTTAGATAATTCAATCAAACTATGCAACGGATTTTGATTCCTTTTTCATCAAAAGACAGAGTTATTCAAGGAGGTTGGTATTATATTTAATACCATTATAATAGAGAAAACACTCAAGTACATAGCTAGCACCCGTGCGAAGTTTAGAAAAACCATTATACTAGGCAGGTAGGTATCACCATCGAACTATAAATAACCTTTTGTTTATTCATAAAAAAAATCTCCAGCCGATCAAATCGTGTCGTATAGAAGACACGTTTTGGTCCGCATTTTTCTTAATGTGTTTAATGTTTAAGAACAGTGAATAAACATTTACGAGACATGTGCCATAGTACAATGACCGGTTATTAATAAAAAAGATGGCCAATTGCTCCGTGAGTAGAGCAGGTTACATACAAATAATTCAATCGTTTTTGGCAATTAAATCGATTTCTGTTCCTAATAGGATAAAAACGATTCTTGGTAATTTTGCTAGAGCTTCTTGCCAATAGAAAAAAAACAATGGTTGCGTTTCGTTAGGTTCCGTTTTCGGCTAGTTTCTGTCAAAAAACCATATGGTTTTGTTTTGAAAGTAGGTCCAAAATATTAGTTTCACTTTTATTCAAGTAGACTACATTTATGTACGTTTTTTATAGTCTAATATTAAATCACAAGATATATATGAATGTGATAAAACCATATACTTAAACACGTAATTTAATTCACCAAAACATTATAATGTGACTCTATCACAGCTGCGGTCGGACTGCTGTTTCCACTGAGAAGACTGCAAGAAACTTACCAAGGAGTTGCCCTTTGAGGCCACTATTCACTTTGATTAGTAGCAAGTGCAGGTGATTAGTGCAGGTGCTTACTGATAATGAGAAAACACGTGTGGACAGCGATTGATTAAAGCGATTGAATAGAACACGCTTCTAATCACTTCACAACGCAGGATACTAATGACTCTCAATAATCCATCGTTGTCTACACGTGTTTTCACATAATCACTAAGCACCTACACTAATTACCTGCACTCGCACTAATCAAAATGAATACGGGCCTTTAGATAAAGGAAGTTTTACAATGCAAATACATATACTTAAACTTTATTGTGAAACACAAATAAGTAAGTATAACCATAATATTATCATATGCGGTTTATTAATGTATTTAACCTGGCCCCTGACTCTTGAACAGAATTTCATTGGACAAGCATTGCAGAAATGTCAAACTTCAGAAATGTTCAACTTTCTTGACAAGAAATTTATGAACCTTATTCCAAAGCTTTAAGGTTCGAAAAAAAATTAGATTCAAGACACGGGCCTGCCATCTGATTTAGAACAAAGTCGACCGATTCGGTAATTTTCTTTTCAAAGTAAGTATCTTTTTAGTAAAGAATTCGTCTAAACTATTAGTTTCACACTAGGGCTTCCAATACCGGGATCCCGGTATTGCTCAATACCGGTATTAGGCGATTTTTTGGCCTTTTCTCAATACCGGTATTGAAATCCAATACCGGTTTTAATACCGTAAGTGTCGATGCTTGGAATTCTAACGAATAAACTGCAAAATGTCCCTTATTTTTGGCCAATCTGCACATTTTTTACCAAATATAGTTGTTTAACGGACGGGATTACCTTATCTACTGAAATAAATGAATAAAGTCGCAGTTATTGCGTTCCTTCGACCCTCACATTCGACTAAAATTCAACAAAATTGTTTCTTACTTTATTTTACAACTAGCTGTTTGTCCACGGCTTTGGCCTATCGGCTGTTTCTCCCGTCAAAATAAAGCCTAAATAAAAAAATAGCAGTCACTGGTTGATAATGTAAATTTATATTGGTGAATGAATTTTTAAAATAGTACTTTCAGAGCCTATTTGTTACAAAAAGTTAAATCTTTCCTCTTTATAATATTAGTATGGATGCATTGTTTGTGGCATTTGTCCTTTTAATGAATAGGCCATACTTGATCATAATTATAAACCTTAATTGATATATTAAGGTTTAAAACTAATGATTTATTTTGAGTCATGCGGCTGAGAAATCTGACAATCAACCAAATTTTCAAAAGTGGTTTTTTTGCCCCAACAATAAGTAAGGAAAAAAAATAATGACTACGATTTTTGATAATGTTTTGGTTAGTAGTAAACATTTTGATAGTTAAAAATACTACTTTTGTTTTAAATTTTTCATAGAAAATTGGAGGGTACTGTTATCAATTCAGCTGTTAAACTTTGTGCAGCAGAATAAAATAAAGCTATTAGTAATTGCTTTTACTTAAGTACATTATCATGAACAAAAATATATTATAGGAAAACGGTTCTAAATACTATTTGTTTGCACTGGTAAAATCATAAACCCAAAACAAGTTTAAAAAAGTAACTGCTGAGTTTCTCGCCGGGTCTTCTCAGCAAGAAACAACTCCGACGCGGTGATAAAATCGCATTATGTCTGTATACTGTGTATTTATATATCTATATTATTTCTAATAATTATGTCTATTATTTAGTATATCTTGCTTTTAATTTGACGATTTGAAAGTACTTACTGTGAAAGTGTATATGAATAAAGTTATTTGAGTTTGAGTTCATACGCGTTTTTTAAGTGTCGTTTACAATAACACACAACATAACATGTCAGATTATTTCATATACCTTCATGATACTTACGATATTTTTTTCAGTTTTAGTATAAACATTTTAGTAGTCTAAAGCAAAACTAAATTGAGTTAGTTACCGTAAGGGGTTTGCAATTACGATACTATAGCCTAAAAGCAGATGTAAATATTAGATGTTGTGCGAGTTTATCCCTTACACTATTTGGTGATTCCGATGTCAGTTTCTTAAAAAGAGCTTGCACATTAAAAAAAAACTAATAGTTCAGTGACAATTTTAATAAGGTAACATAGTTTTAATTTTTAAATTTACCTACTTTTTAACTTGTAAAAATCATAAACGCATAAAACGAATCACTGAAATCGATATAATTATGCTTTGTATATTTATAAAAGTTCATTTTCAATGAAATCTGTTACTATTTCAGCTTAATTTTTCATAAAACGCATTTAACAATAATAATTATAATTTTTCACCTCAATACCGTAATACCGGTATTAATACCGGATTCGAAAAAAGATCCGGTATTGATACCGGTATTGAAAATATCCGGTATTTGGAAGCCCTATTTCACACACACTAAAGGCTATTGGCTTTTACATATAAAAATATTGGATGCTAGCGTTTAGCGGATAATTTACCATAATTAAAACAAATTTACCGAATCGATCGGTAACTTCGTTCTGAATCGGGGGCTGAACCAGACATGTCTACCACAAAATAAAGAGTTAACAGAAGGACCGCTCGCGCCTTTTCCTAAACTTGCTAAGGTTAATACTATATTCGCTCTGAATTTACAAAATAAAGTACGGCCTAAAGCAGAATTCATCATGTGAAAATTGCACCAAGTTCGACAAAAACACTCGCGACAGCGCGACTAGCCGACTCACTGAAGCTCAGTGGTACATACATACTATCACGCCTTTTTCCCAACGGGGTAGGCAGAGACCACACCTTTCCACTTGCTACGGTCCTGACACACCTCTTGCGCTTCTTCCACTCTCATTAATCCTTTCATACATGCTCGTCGATTATAGGTACTCCTGACCTGACCTTTTCTGAGCACGTCTTGGACTTGTCCTAAGTAAGTCCGTCTAGGCCTTCTCCATTCAACAGCTCCATCCACCCTCGCCTTGTAAATTTGTTTCGTTAATCGCCTTTCTTCCATCTTTTCCATATGCCCAAACTATCTTAGCATTTCCATCTTAATTTTTGGTACAACATCCTCTTTCACACCACAACGCTCTCTTATTATGCTATTCCTTACTTTATCACTCAAAGTCACTCCTGCCAAACTTCGCAATGCTCTCATTTCCACTGCATTTATCCTACTTTCATCCTTCTTTTGCCATACCCAACTCTCACTTCCGTACATAAGCGTCGGCACTAACACCCCCGCATGAACAGCCAGTCGCGCCTTCTCTGACACCTTCTGGCTGTTCATAAAGGCATGCAGCGCTCCATTTAACATATTCCCTGCATTCACTCTTCTATCTGAACAAACCCACAACAAAGCGCTAGTTCAGATGGTCAATGGTCGAATAAATAAAATACCAGTTAGGTTCAATAAGCGACATTTATTACAAGTTCCTAGATATTTATATAATAACACAGAAAAATCGTAACACCGCCTTCTAGGATAATAAAATTGCTAATTAGCACGACGCCATCTATTGGCAGCCTGACATAACTATTGATGTACAGAAATGGACTATACATAGTCGCCCACCAAGGACAACTGTATTTGTCCTTAACCAAACATGTGAACAAATCTAACAAAACAAGTAAATACACTAATCTATCGCCCACCGTGGCACAGTGAGAGCAAACGTACACAAAAAAAGAAAAAACCATTTAAAACCCATTAACCCAAACATAAACATTAACGTAAAGTAAAATAATAAAAGAAAACAAATTCATTCGCATTACAAATATTCATTAAAACTCATTAAAATAAAAATCACAAACTTAAACCATTACATCGATAAACATGATGTCTAATTTGTAAAAGACCCTGTTCCTTGAGATTTCATTTACAAAATACCTATACAATCATCAGTTCACTAATAACTAAACAACAGAGTTTCAAATTAGGACGCAATCACTTTACTACCAAAACAAATTAATCAAAATGACTAGCCTACTTTATACATAAATAACTACTTACTGTATCATAACAACAGTGGATAATTAACACATTTTTTCTTTTAAATAACGAGTTTGTTAGGTACAAGCTGCACTTCTTGGCAAGTATAATTTTTCTTCAAACGCTACATAACTTTAAGACGTACTTACAGATGGACAAAACAGTTATAGCCACTGAAATTAATTTTTCACTTAAAATCCTGCGCATTTTTCTACATTTGCATTTTTAACATTATTCAGGCACCAGTCGCATTTACAAGAGCTCCGCCTACTAGGCGTATAAATGATGTCACCCTTGCTGTACCAAGTTTGTCCTAGAACCTTTATTTCATCTTTAGTTCGGACTAGCTCTTTACTGTTGTCCCTTAAACTCCCTAACAAGCCTTTATTATTGTGTAATTTATTTCTGCTGGCTTTACCCACACCACCTGACAAAATCCACCCCAATGAAGAGCGTTGTGCTAGCAGTAAGCCATCAGGGCTCTTCTTCACTCCATTTTCTATAACTTGGCTGTACACTTCTGATCCCAGTAATAAATCAATGCGAGTAGAAGTGTGGTAGCCTGGATCCGCGAGAGATATCTCAGTTACTTCCTTCCAACGCTCTGCTTTTATCCGATTTGTAGGCATAAGTGTAGAAATGGATTTTAAAACATGTGCCTTAACGTTTATTACTTCATTTTCATCGACGCGGGACGCTATTTCTATGTTTACCATAGCCTTGGATTTTAAACCATTTTCTCCACCAATTCCTGCAATACTTCCCTTGAGAGGTATTTTCTTGAGGCCTAATTGTTGGACTAATGATTCAGTCACGAAGGATGACTGGGACCCTTGATCCAACAACGCACGACTTTCACGTTTGTGACCATTTCTCAACCTGGTATTAACCACCGCGGTAGGAAGTAAGACGCGATTATGTTTCACCCTTTTGGTCGAGATACACGAAACTACCGGATCTACATCCGCATTAGCATTTTCAAATTCTGAAGATGCACATGATTCAGTAATTTCACTTTCATTTGACGTATGAGTTTCCTTCCCACAATGGGACATTTGACCATCAGTAGCACTTTTACCAATGGGGTGCAAGAGAGCATGGTGCTTTCTCTTGCATATTCGGCACTTTGTGTTGCTCTGGCAGTATTTGGCAGAGTGACCACTACCTAAACAACAAAAACATATGTTGTTTGTGGCGACAAACTCACGTCGCGAGTCCACAGGTTCGTTAAAAAAATGTTTGCAGTTGTTAAGCTTATGTTCCTCTGAACAAAACGCGCAAGTGACATTAGAAACATGTAAAGAATTTGTTTTAGTTGATTGAACTCTATTATTTTGACTTCTATTAAAATTAACAGACTTTCTGGGGTCTAGGAACTCAATCGCCCGGTAACGATTCTTCAAAAAATCTTGAAATTGTTTAAAAGTAGGCAAATCATCAGAGTTACAATCGGCCGCACTGAACTCCCATTGTCTCCTAGACTCTGGGTCCAACTTAGAAGTCAAAATATGCATTACAATGACGTCCCAAGTATTCACATTAATTCCTATGTTTGACAAGGCAGACAGACAATCATTTGTAGTATCTATTAATTCTTTTAAACAACTAGAAGATTCATTTACAATACTTTTCTGACCTAACAATCTTTTCAAAATGTGGTGGCAAATATATTTTTTATTATTGTATCTCTCCTCGAGTAGTTTCCAGCACCGGTCGTAATTGTCATCAGCTATTGGTATATTACTAAGCAGCTGTTCTGCCTCTCCTTGTAAGTATCCTCGCAAGTATAACATTTTTTGAGAATTTCCCAAATCGTTGTTGTTGTGAATTAGAGACTGGAACAAGTCTCGAAAGGTTTTCCATTCCGAATATTTTCCCGAAAAATATGGAATGTTGACCTTTGGCAACTTCACAAGAGAGGTGTTCGTTTTATAATCTACGCTTGACGTACCGGCAGTTTGTTTTGATTGCTGGTTTACAAATTTTGACATACTTGTCCGCAAAAGAAGCTTATACTCAAAATAAATTTCCTCCCCTTTGAAATAAACATCGTTTTGTACATATTCTGTCTCGTCCAGTCTTTCTGGAGGAGACACGGTTCTCATCAATTCCTTATGGCCCACAGAAAACTCTGACCACATGTGTTCGAGAAGTTCTAATCTGCCTTCTACATACTCCCTAGTTATCCGGTCCTTAGGGCTCTTTTTATAGTTGGACAAGGCCTGATTAAAGCGGGAATACAAATTTTCTTGATAATTAATTAATGACTCCATGTTTAAATGAATATTAACGAGAAAAACGATCTTAAAACATAAACTTAAACAGAACTTCTTTTCAAAATGTAATCCCTCAATACAATTTAAACTTATCAAAACAAATAACAAATAAACTCAACAAATGATTATGGCAAATTACTATGGAGCACCAACGATGAAATTGTTTGAAACTTTACAATTCTGTAGGAAATCGGGCATAGGTTCCCCGCACCTCCGTTTTTTACTAAACTATTCTAAGTCCTAAATTATAACTAACACTACAAACACATTTTTTTCTAAGTTAAAGTTCAGTAGTACATAAGGTTCGATTTCCTTTACTTGTTCTCCTCCGTATTTCATTTCGCAAGTTAATTTCCTCATTGATTTAAGATTCAAAATAAAGTACTCACAGTTGTATTCCTTCTTACTCACACTCACACACCAACACTTAATTTCTGATCAAGTTCCACCAGGTAGCGCCACTGGCTAGCGCCTCTGGGCTCTGCTTTTCCTGACCGCGCACTGCAGTCTGACTGAAATACAGCCTTACGTCCTGTTCGCGACAGCGATCCACTGCCCAAGACGTCCTAGTCCATTCCAAACAAAAAGCGCCTTTCTCCTGCACTAAGTAAGTGCCCAAAGCGGATTCAATTATCCAGCTCCAGAAGGACCATGTAAATACCCACAGCAAAATGCTAGGTGCATAGGTCAAAGGTCGAATAAATAAAATACCAGTTAGGTTCAATAAGCGACATTTATTACAAGTTCCTAGATATTTATATAATAACACAGAAAAATCGTAACACCGCCTTCTAGGATAATAAAATTGCTAATTAGCACGACGCCATCTATTGGCAGCCTGACATAACTATTGATGTACAGAAATGGACTATACAATCAATATCACCCTCATGCCTTCCATCGCTTGTGGGGACTACCCCAGATACACAAATTCTTTCACTTGTTCTACCTTTTCACCTCCAATCAAAAATCACATTCTGTCATATCCTCCTCTCTTTTTCAAAAACCATGGTTTTTGTCTTACTTACGTTCACTTTCATACCTCTCTCTTCTAACGACGCATTCATTAATGTTACCATTACCTGCAACTCGTGGTATCGCCTGTAAACTCACTGTGTCTGTGTGCGTGCGTAAACCGCGTTGAAGTTTTTATATGGGATTCCGGTACAGACAGTAGTGATTAAAATGTGACCAAAATTGGCATAAGGATTTCTGAACGCAACGATCGCCGTTACGTGTCGGAAACTTACTCACTCATAAATTTCCCAAAAGCAGCACCTGTTCACAAGTCGACGTGTAGGCCAGCCATCGTTTAGGCTTACCACAGGCTGGCTCCAAACTCCATTCCGACATCTTATAAGCTGTGTAGAGCCAAACCAGATTGCGTAGGTTTCCCTGCACATGTGGTATTCGAGCAAACTACCGAGCTTTTCGAGATATTTATTTATTTATTTCAATTCAACATTGTTACAACAGCGTTCGTACAATGAAATAGACAATAACATTACCTGAACGTAAGCCAATTACAGAAACATACTTTGCTACCTAAAATATTAACATCAGTACCTACGTAGGTAGTTATTAAGTTACAATAAATGAGAGATACAAATGAAATTGAATTGAAAATGTCGCAAGATAACGTGCAGTGTGAGTGAAGGTATGGTTGTGGCCGTGTGCATGCGTATTGTCTTGGTTGGTTTACATGGACATATAAATATGGCCAAGAATTATTGTATTATTGCGTTGCGCCCTCAACGACCCTTCCCCCAAGGTGGGGCACCCCGGTAACGAAAGCTTTCCTGGGGCTGTATTACCATCTCTTTGTCAAGGTAATTTCCTAAACTGAACGAAGCGAGCAATATCGTAATGTTTTTTCATTTACAGCCAGTCAGCGGATACCTGTCAATAATGCATCCTCTAGGCCAGATATTTACTGACGAAATTGTTTGCTACCCTTAGCTTAGGGAATTACCTCGACTGGCTTTAAGCGATGGTAATAGGCCTGACAAACGAGGATTCTACAAGTAAGTAACTATTCCTCGAACTACTTCGTTTTCGTGATGCCCATCTTAAACTTTAATCTTATTTCTATTTATCACTTGATATTTAAACATAAATACATCTTGAAACGATCAGTAGTTAATGTTTATTTCCACAATTACAATACTTCATTCATTACAAAGGACAGGACAGGCTTATTTTGGTAACATCCCACAGCGTTTAGCACAAATTCAAGTTCCGAGTAATGCGAAAAAAGACAAAACTACCAGCCGTGTCCACTATACTATAGACAAAAGCAGTATTTTTAAAACCTAACTGGTTCCACCGGTAAAAAAAAGCTATTCGTTTCATAATAAAAGAGGCTGTTCGCGCTCAGCTGATCCGGCGTCAGTCGAACCCGGCACCAAATCACAAATACACTTTTATTATTGCTATTGTCCCAAATAACTTGTTAAATATTGTGTTTTGGGGCTAACAATAGATTTTTTGCCATCCCCAATGCCCATTTTCTCACGTACGTCGACCATTTTAACTCTTTTAGAACGAGGGCGCTACTGGCCAAAGAGTTTCGTACGGATAAAGCATGGAACCTCATTTCGCCGACCGCATGTTTAAGTTTGTAGTCTGTGGCTAACAGCTGATTTTGGCGCGCTTTGCACTCCGGCCATGTTGGTCCGAAACAGGTTCGTCGTTGCTATGCGTTCGGAATCGCATTATGTTTTGGATCGCTATTCTTAGGGCATTCGACAAATTAGCGGAATAATTCGAGTCCTGCACAGATAACAGCTGTGAAATTTTGATTAGGATCTTGTGTCCATGCGATATGGTTGGGTGATTGGGTGGAGGGTTTGGTCAACATGACTACTTGTGAAAAGCTTCGGGTGGGAACTTAGGCTTATGATGCATCATCTTTTAGAGCAATATTGCAACAATCATTCACATTTTTGAGTAAAACTTTTTTAATATTGCTATGAGGTAGATTGGGGGCTGGGTCCCGAATTTAAGTTTTTAAGTTCGTTTTTCTTTCGCCTATACTTAACGTAATGTATCTTGAATCGAGTAAACCAACTTAGCAGTTTGTACGAAGCGTTGAAAAACCTACGATATAAGTACTACTTAAGTTTTCTTATTAACTTAAAAAAAATCGCTTAAGATAATTTTAACTCATTGCATATTTTAACTTTCTTTATAAATAGAATAGCCGACCTTTTCAGGAACCATTTCATGGTGGAGCCACTACCGGTGGACGTGGATGGGCAGGTGCTCGATGCTGAGGGGCGTGTGAGTGACACCTTGATAAAAATAACTCCTGCTGAAATAGCTAAAGTGATCAGCCAAATGAAAAGAGGAAAGTCACCGGGGCATGATGGTCTCAGCATTGAGCACCTGCAACATGCGGGTGTTCACCTCCCGAGAGTTCTTGCCATGCTCTATACTTTTTGTTTTCGTCACTGTTACCTACCGGAAGCCCTTATTAAAACTATTGTTGTTCCCATTATAAAAAACAAAGCAGGGGATGCCTATGACAAGTGTAATTATAGACCAATTTCTCTAGCTACCATCCTAGCGAAGGTAATGGACAGTGTGCTTAATAAGCATTTAAATCTGCACACAGAGCTGCACGACGCTCAGTTCGGCTTTCGACCGGAGTTATCTACTGAGTCGGCAGTTCTGTGCCTTATGCACACTGTCCAGTACTACACAGACAGGAACACGCCGATATACGCGTGCTTCTTGGATTTGTCAAAGGCATTCGTATGGCATGCTCTGGAATAAATTGAAAAGTAACACAAGCTTACCAACCGAGGTAACATCACTATTTAAATTTTGGTTCGAGAACAAAACAAACGTCGACAGAATGAAGTGTGGCGTGAGGCAGGGTGGTCTAAAATCGCCAACACTGTTCAATATATATATGAATTGTTTGATTGAGGAGCTTAGCAGTACCGAGGTGGGTTAACATCAGCTATGCTGATGACATGGTGCTGCTGAGCCCCTCAGTCGACGCTCTTAGGAGGTTGTTGTCAGTGTGTGAAAAGTATGCTGTGGCACATGGACTCAGGTATAACGTGAGGAAGAGTGAGATGTTGGTCTTTAAATCTGGCACCAAAACTTACTCAGTGCCACCAATAACATTAAATGGATCCTCTCTGCCGGTTGTTACACAATTTAAATACTTGGGTCACTGGGTCACGGAAAATTTGAAAGATGATGCCGACCTAGATAGGGAACGCAGGGCGCTGGCAGTAAGGGGTAATATGTTGTCTCGCAGGTTTGCACGATGCTCATATGAGGCTAAATCACTCTGTTCAAAGCCTATTGTCAAAGTTTATATACATGCAACATAGGAAGTAAGTTTTTATTTTTGTTTATATATTATATTATTTTTAGGTTCATTCATTCACACGCACGCACACACACACCCACTCACACACACACACACAGTCTCAGTCCCATACAAACACACGCATTTCACGTGCTTTCTAAATTGTTAAATATTATTCTTTATGTATTATTTTTGTTCATACATTACCTTATAAGTATGTCATTTAAAACACTGTTTGGGAGAGTGCGCTCTCACTGCGCTACAGTTTATAACTTTTGCAGTTGAGAACACCACATTTGTAATAGAATAATAAGTTTATGATAAATAAAGAATTTTGAATTAATTTATTTTATTTTAGCATTTTACAATGCTTGTTTTTCATATCTAAAGATAAAGAACTAGAAAAATTCGGATTTCGGAGCTTGATGATCTCGAGCGGAAAACGAACCCACGACTCCCACAAAGCCTTTCGAAAGTTTAAATATTTGTTGAAACATTTCTTCCAGATGTTTGAAGGTAACGTTGGCTTGCAACGTAAGCATACTGGAGAGATTCGTTCGATGCGTTGAGGTTTCGTTAGCCCCCGTGGTGCCCCCGTGGAGCAGCCACCCGATTGTGAAGACGCGGGTTCGATTCCCGCTCAAGAACATCAAGGTCCGAAATCCGATTTTTTCCAAGTTCAATCTTCAGTGTATGTAACTTTTATATAATTATAAATAATCATGTTAGGTCTTCTCAGTAGAAACAATTAACAAAACTACTTCGCTGTCCGTACAAATATTGAATTTCGTCTATTAATTTAATATTCATTATGTATTATTATTACTATTACTATTAATAATAATAAAAGTTTGTTTCGGAAACAATACATCCATGTGTTAGTACAATATTTTACTTAAAAATCTATAGTTAGTTACAAAAAATATACAGAAAATAATAATTCAAACAGCACGTTAAGGTCCTGTGATTACTCTACGCACAAAACACTTCCAAAGCGGTGACGTATACCTATCGGCTAGTGTCATCAGTATACTGTTGCGACTGTCTCGAACCCTGCTAATCGGGGATACCGTTTTTTTGTGGACGATAGCATTGAATCCATCGGTTCGGTATTCCGCAAACACAAATACTACTAATACCCACATCGAGTACATAAGCGAATTCATAGGACGAGATTGTTCAGCAAATGATGGTATAGTTACGCTTTAATTGTGGTTGAGTAACCTCATAGAAACCATAATAGTAGTATGTTAACTATTTTATTTTATTACAAAATCCACAAAAATAATAAATTTTTACTTATGAAACTAACAAACAGCCAATAATGGATTTTTCACTTTATACAACGTGTTAATTAAAAAGCGCAAAACCTCAGACACCTCTACTTATTATTATTATAAAAGAATAATGTACATTATTAAATTAAATTTTCGCGTATTATTTACGAAGATATTCGCTTTTTTGTTTCTTGTCTTTGTTGCAAAATTAAAAAGTCTATGGTAATAAAGCGCGAGCTAGTGCTCCTTGCCGCTTCTCGTGCCGCCGCAATAATAGAGTTATGTAATGATTAAACACGGCGTGATGAAATTGTTTTTTTGGTTAAATCTAAATCTAATCTAAATCAGCCCGGTCCGTCCCACTGCAGGGCAAAGGCCTCCCCCCCCCAATCTCCATCCCACACGTTCAGGGCTAATGTTGGCCAATCCCTGCATCTAGTACGTCTCGCCACCTTAAAAATTTAAATTAAATAATTCATTGATTATTTTCTGGTTAAAATTTTACCAATATTTTTTATTAGTGGAATCGGTTCTATTCTCGATTCTGAACAAACTAATTTCAGGTTTTGCGCTTTTTCATTAACACGTATAAATGAAACGAAAAGTAAACATTTTGAACTTACAAATCTTAAAGTACAATTACATAACAAATGTGTTTTTCCTAGGTGTTGTGTGTGTGTGTATATGTTTGTATGGCTGTGGGTGTGTGAGAGAGTGTGTGTATGTAAAAACTGTAACTGAATTTCGGGCCAGTAAAATCGTTAATTAATATTTCATATTGTTTTAATATTGATGAAAATACAGAATCACATTACAAGTGAAAAAAAAGTGAAATTGTCTCAGACTAGAATTTAAAAGTTATCGTTATACTTACTAAAAATCTTCCAGTCGACATTTAAAAACAAACAAAAAATGTTATCTTTTGTTCAAATCACCTAACCGTTGTTATATTTGTAGACAATGGCGTTTTGTCTGTCGGTGCATTTGAATAAAAATAGACAATGACGAACAGTCGCTTTTTAATCCTATTTCGCTAGTTTTTAAGTGGCTTCTGCAGACAAAAAGTGAAATTAGGCAGATTATGCTTTCTACTAATAGGCTTTTTTTTCTTTGGAAACGAAGTTAATTTTCAGCTACTTGTGAAACAGGGTTTATCTTTAGTCCTTGAAAACACAAATCTATTATTTTCTATTTCTATAGTTAAAAGTATTTAGACGAGTCTAAGGGAATGTATTGAGCTTATTATTTTTTGATGTGAAATGTAGGTACTTATTAATTTTTGATAAGTTGTAAGTTATTTATTCCTCGCGAAATAAGTCTAAAGTTGGTACATTTTGTCTCACTAATAAGATCCAGAATTCGTTTTGTGAAAGACTTTTTTCTAATCTAAGCTTCTGATCTGAATGCCATGGAATCCAAGTTCCAAGTACCGACCTTTTGAATGTGCTGAGACTGTGACACTAATTGGTTGGATTACTATTAACAGCGGCCAGCCCATTGGCTTACTATAACAAAAGACTAATATTATTATTGAGGCACAAATTAAATACGTTTCATTAATTTGTAATTTTAAAGCCTTAACTGATTTGCGAGCAGTAGACATTTCTCTACTGACTTGCGAATAACCTCTGAACTGATTTAACACGCGCAGCGCTATAAACGTGTATTACGCAATTTAACGCGATATCGATGATGCTGTCTCTCTCTTTTACTGTTATATGATAATTAATAATTTTAAAATAAACGTTTAGCACGTGGTCGAAAAACGTTGAGATTTAAAAAAGTAACGATAGAAAGTAGATACCTTCACCAGAGAGATATAGTATTAGAGATTTAGGGATTTCCGGCATACTTACCCGCAAAATCGTGACTTTGACAGCTGTTTTTGCTATTTTACGACGAATACTGCATAGTCGTTGAGTTTATATTCTTTTATGTTTGTTTTAGATTAGACACTCAGTAGGTTTATTTGTATCAAAATAACACATGTACTTTACTAACGCCTGTTGTAAACACAAAACAAGTTTAAAAGAGTATGTAACTGCTGAATTTCTCGCCGGGTCTTCTTAGCAAGAAACAACTCCGACGCGGTGGTAGAGTCGCATTATGTCTGTATACTGTGTATTTATATATCTTTATTACTATAGTATTTATGTCTATTATTAAGTATATCTTGCTTTAAATTTCACGATTTAAAAGTACTTACTGTAAAAGTTATTTGAGTTTGAGTCGTTCGCTGACAAGCTGTCAAAATGCAAGCGACTTGCAATCGATTCGTGTTGCTATAGAATAAGGGGGCTGGTGGACCGATGACCAGGCCCCTGACTCTTGAATCTAATTGCGCCGGATTGGCATTACATTACTGTCACTAAAAACATTTTTGAGCCTTTATGCTTTGGAATAAGGTTCATGAATTTCTTGTTTGACATTTCTGCAATGCTTGTCCAATCTTCTTCTTCTTTCGTGTCGGCAAGAACACGGGCTAAATCCGACTTGCCCAGAAAGCAGCTACTGTGGTAGCCCTCTGGTTACTGACAAGTAAGTCCTTACGCGAGCAGGTGGTCGGGCACGCGGGACAGTTAGTGATGGTTTGCAGGGGTTCTCCACATTCACAGCTGGCGTCTACGTTGCTTGAGTACCCCCACCGACACAGGTTATCTTTACTTCGACCAACCTGGGTCCTCAGCCTATTTAGACTTCTCCAGGTTGGCCAAGGTTCCTTATACCCTGGAGGCAGATTTTCATCAGGGGGGTACAGTGAATGTGGGTACTCGCTTGCCCAAAGCCTGCACCTCATGTCAGTAGGGATTTCGTCGGTAGGCTGCGTAGATCGCAGGAAGCTTTTGCGGCTTCGCAACCGACCTGTGGCGGGGGAGAGCCCGTAGAGTGGATGTCTCGGGTCGCTTTCCTGTTTTTGTTTTTCAAGCGAACATGTCACTTCTCTGCGGACTCTAGGTAGAGCTATTCCCGCAAGAGGAAACAGCATACCGACCAGGGTTGGCTTAAGACAGCCAGTAACTATGCGGCAGGTGTCGTTCAGCTCTGCGTCCACGTCTCTGGTATGTGCTGACCTAGCCCACACTGGACACGCGTATTCTCCTGCTGAAAAACACAAAGCTAGTCCCGTAGTGCGCATAACCGTTGGGTTTGCTCCCCAGTTAGTGGAGGAGAGACGGCGCAGTAGATTATTGCGGGAACTAACTTTTTGTTTTGTGTTTCTGCAGTGGGTCTTGTAAGTCAGAGAGCGGTCCAGTGTCACTCCCAGGTATCTAGAGAGGTTACAGTGTTGGATGGCGACGCCTTTCCAGGAAATGTTCAGCTCCCTGTTTGCCTCGCGTTTACGAAGGTGGAAAGCACACGATTGGGTTTTGCTTGGATTGGGCCTTAGAGAGTTATGCTCGTAATATTCATGAAGGTTTTCCAAGGCAAGATTCAGTGTACTTTCCACGGTTTCGAAGGTCTTATCTTGGCAAGTTAGTGCAAGATCATCGGCATAGATATATCGTTGAGTATTAGGGTGGTGGGGCTGATCATTCGTGTAGACGTTGAATAGAAGTGGTGCCAGGACGCTTCCTTGGGGAAGGCCGTTTTTCTGACATCGCCATCTGCTCTTCTTTCCGTGTAAGTGGACGCAGAAGCGGCGATTACGAAGGAGCCCACTTAACAGTGACACGAAAGTGGGATCGTTTGTGGCACTCGATACTTTAGACAGCAATTTTTTTATGTTCACTGTGTCATACGCTGCTGAGAGGTCGACAAATACAGCACCTGTGACCATGCCCCGCTCAAATCCGTCCTCAATGAATTGAGTGAGGTTAAGCACCTGACTGGCTGTCCAATGAAATTGTTCGAGAGTCAGGCTCCTGGTTCAGGTTGTCAGGGGCCTTACAATCCCTAAGCGTAGCGAACAATTTGATAATCCTTAATTTCCAGCCAGTCAGCGGTTACCTGGCACTAAAGCATCTTCAAGCTGGATATTTACTGGCAATTTTTTCGCTACCCCCAGTTTAGGGATTTAACTAACTTCACTAGATATAAGCGATTGTAATTAGGGCCCTAGGAGGTCAACACTAAAACAAGTGTTCACTATTATTACCATGTACTTAATACTATGTTTTTTTATGATTAGGGAGTAAACGAGCAGGAAGGTCACCTGATGGAAAGTGATCACCTCCGCCCATGGACAACTGCAACACCAGAGGTGTCACCGATGCGTTGCTTGCCTTTTATATGGGAATACGCTCTCTTCTTGAAGGCTCCGATGTCATATTCCTTTGGAAATACGGACGCAGGAAGATCATTCCATGTCTTGGATGTACGCGGAAGAAATTGACACGTAAAACGTGCTGTTATGGTAAATAAATTCAATCTTATTCCCATTTAATGCAAAAAGTATGAAGCTTCTTAGAATTAAAAACATAACGTAAATTTCATGATTTTAAATGAACACGCTACCACGCGGGAATGGGCCTTTTATAAATAGGGTAAAACTGAACTTTACATTTACCTACACCTCAAATTATTAAGTAAGAGCGGTTTCCGTACAGCGATTTTCTACGCTCTTATACGGGCGCTTTGGGATACGCTCGACATTCGATTCGAAGGCCTAAATTTTCGTAGAAATTTATTGCGTTTACTGCATATTGCATGAATGAGTCGCGAGTCGCGACGAAGGTTTGTCGCGACGCAGAGGTCGTCGCCTCCCGAATGTGAACGTGAGCGAACTGCGAGGTTAGGCGAAGGTTCCGTTGGTTGTTTAATTCGTACTAAGCTAAAAAAAATTGTGTCTCGCGCGGTCCGATCTCCGATAACAATCAGTTTTTTTAATATGTTAAATCTTTTACATAGAACTAGCAACAAACAAACTAACAAATACGGCCTTATACGTCCCACTGCTGGGCACAGGCCTCACCCTCAACTATGAAGTGGTACGAGCCATACTCCAACACGCGGGCTCAGTGCGGATTGTTGAAGTGGTGAATGTAAGGCCAGTGATAAACCTTACCGTCAGATGTTATCAAGCCGCCTTTTAGGCCTCTGACTAGGCTTTACGACTGATATCTTGCGACGTCAGCCGGGACCAACTGTTTAACGTGCCTTCCGAAGCACGGAGATGCCCGAAAAACACATCACTTAATTTCTGTCGGGATGGTCACCATAACCCGACCTGACTGGCGTTGCTTAAGATCGCATCGTTGCCGATCCGCTGCCGTTACTTAATTAGCCACGGGCACTTCATAAGAACATAAGAACTAGCATAAGAATCATATTCTAAATAACAGTAACTCGAATTAAATTCAGTACTTACTTTTTCTTAACTCAATATTTCTTCTCATATAGGTACCAATCCTGTAGTTCGTCGAATCCTTTCAAGCCCATTTCAGGTACGTCTTTATATTAAATACTAGCGACCCGCCCGCGGCTTCGCCCGCGTGGACTATATATGCATGTATTATACATATAAACCTTCCTTAAGAATCACTCTATCTATTAAAAAAAACCGCATCAAAATCCGTTGCGTAGTTTTAAAGATTTAAGCATACATAGGGACAGACAGCGCAAGCGACTTTGTTTTATACTATGTAGTGATTCGAAAAAATATGTCAAATATTATTTTCATTTCAATGCTTTTTCTCATTCTTAAACAACATCTCTACAATCTGTTCCAGAGGGACGAGACAAAAACAACACGCTAGCACGCCACTAAATTAAAAGATTTTGACAGATAGTTTTTTTTCCTTTTCTTTATTTATTTTTACATAGTTACATATGTACTTTCTCTTCTTTTTCTTATCTCAATAACCTAAGTTTAATTTAATTACTCATTCACCAAATTGGTTTTATAATCCTGTATAAAATGACATTAACACAATTAGCAATGTCAACTAACTGTCATTCCTGAATCTACATGTAGAACTTATTGCCACGTGTTATTTGGTCTAGGACCTCGACATCAAAAAGGTTTTATCACTATAAGTAAACCGATCCCAAATAATCTAACGCACATCCTTGAACTGGTACCATTCCAATTCCAACCTGAATTTATGTTAAGTTGTTGGGCGCGCGCGGCCCGTCGTACAAAGGTACATGATGGTCGTTAAAATAATTTTCGTTTACATACTAATTAAGACAATATTAGTTTGCCCGAAACTACGGATGTTGTGTTAGTGAGTAGGTACCCAGATAGTTTGAACGTGCGCCAACCCTATTGAAGAACTTCATGTCGTAGCTCAGTGGTAAAACCTCGACAGGAACTCAGTCCACAAAAAAGGAATCATCTCTGACACCGAACTGTACGAGACCATGGTGGATCCACAAATTAGACATGCGCGGCGCTCTGACAGATAGCCCGCTTAGAACAACACGCCATTTTTGACGCAAGCACACAGAGACATGAGTTTACAAGCGAAGTCATTGTGCTTCGGTGAGTCGGAAAGTCGCACTGTCGCGAGTGTTTTTGTTTTTGTCGAACTTGGTGCAATTTTTCACATGATGAAATTTGTTTTTGGCCGGTTCTGTCGAGTAGGTATAACTTACTTACTTCATTTTAGAAATTCAGAGCGAATATAGTATTAACCCTAGGCGGTTCACGCAAGTTTTGGAAAAAGGTGCGAGCGGTCCTTCTGTAAACTCTTTATTTTGTGGTGGATCTGTGGATGCAGAGTGTCAAGTCCCTGTCGGCAGTGACATTATTACTTCATCCATGTTTTTCATCGGGTGATTACCTATGCGAGAGAAGGTCTTTTGATCACACGGTGTATGGCTGAATACATATTTGACACATTGGTCCTGCCCCCCGATTCAGAACAAAGTTATCGACCGATTCCGTAATTTTCTTTTATTTTTAATCCATTTTCTATGATGAGTAGTTTTCATTTAGTTTATGAAAAATAAATGCCTTTGGCTTTAACATATGAAAATATAGATTGCTACGGTTATGCGGGTCTACAATCTAAAATAACTTACCGTGTCGGTCGATAGCTTCGTTCTGAATCGGTCTGGTAAATGCAGAGTTACTGCTCGGTACAAAATCCAGTGCAGTCAAATATGGCCAGAAGCATCCTTGTGTTCATTCTAAAATTTGCGACTAACACTCCAGTGATGGAAGCCAACGTTTAAAACCGAAGTAAACCGAAAACAGTGTTGGGCTCGCCACTTACCGCGTTGGGTTCTATTGAGCTTGGCTTAGCGAATGGTAGGCTTCTAAGTGTTTTCGTTTTCAAAGAAGGCAACAGTCAATGATTACCCAGTTTGGGATATAGTCGTGAGCGTATGTCATTTTATGTTACGACTGTGGTCGACTAGATGAAAATATTTTTTAAATAAACCAATCTGCAATAATTACTGTAACCAAACCCGAATAACAGACATTACAGAACATTTAGTGGGTTTCAACAATACTGAGGGCAACCGATTAATAAAACCTTTTTTTAATAAGCAAGGTACCTGTGGCAATACTTACGATTTCTATTTATATTGTCAAGAACAGGTAGAATTGAATTATTGCGTTTTGGGAGAAAAATGACCGCGTTTTTGTGCGTGGTTTAGAGTTCCTCTGTGAAAGGTTTTATGTCAGTTGGTTTAAATATTGTGAAATAGACTGAATTCTCGATTATTTGGGCGAAGGTTTCGACGTACTTGTACGACGTGATATAATTAGGCAACCGCTCTAAATTTTCTCATCCAAAATACCTCAAAGGCTCTACGAATCATAAGTTTTCGTGAACGTAAGACCCTAAATTGACATAGCCCAGCTGGTAAGTCGAAGTGGCAGTACAAATGCTATAAGCGGCTGTTGACAATCAACTGCCGAATGGGAATTCCAAGTACCGGCAGCAGTACTGTTGTAGGTAGGGCCTGGTGAGACGTCCACCCGCAAAGGGGACGGACGTGTTAATAAAGGTCGCAGGATTCTGCCCCTGATTCCAAGCTTGCAATTCAACAGCTTCACAGCAAATGGCGATGGAGCCAAATCGCGTGCACACGAAGTCAGTGAGTAGCCCAGTCTTCGCTGGTAACCCAAGACAACCGATGGCTTAGAAGATCAGTCTAAAAATCAGCGTTGGGCCTTAAACCCAGCGTATGCTGAGACTGGGACCTATTGCCGAAACACATAAATTCTGTGTTATTTTTACTGTTTCTTTTTACAGTGTAAATAAGCGGTAAGTTTTCTTTTCTATGTATGTGTTTTTATGGCTATAAAGATGTATTATTATATTATGGAAGTCAAATTTCGGTAAATTAGTTAAAATACTAAAACGAAATAGAAAGACCGTAAAAGTAATAGGTAGGTACTACTTCGTTTCAAAACGTGCTCACACGCATCTTCGTTCATACTTAATTCAGAATGAAATATTGTATTTAATTTGAAAACGTCAAGACACCTCAAATTTTCAACGGATTTTCCAATTTCTGAATTGATCACGTATCGGAATAGCTTTTTCACAATTCTCTCAGTAACGATACTGACTACGAAAACACATGTTTTTTTTTTTTTTAATAAATATGCGCCAGACAACACACCTCTTGTAATGGTCTCGAGGTAGGGATTAATATCCCTGTGTTACGAGGTACCACACAAGGAAATAAGCCAGGGGCGTCTCCCAGCACACCCAGACCCGAGTCAATTCAGAAAAGATCGTTTCCTGAATTGACCCGACCGGGAATCGAACCCGGGACACTACGGAAATCGGGGCGAGAAACCGTGTTACAACGCACTGCGCCAATCGTGTCGTCATTATATATATTGAATCTATATCTGTTTGTTTGTTCCAAACCAGCGTTACTGAAAAGCACTGAATTAATTTCAGAATTAGTTTCAAAAATGATTTGTATAGCACTCATTTTTTTTGTGACATTCACCGCTGAAATCTTATTTTATTTAAAAACGTTAGGACAAGAATTATGAACCAAGATACTCGTAAAACCATAACTTTAGTCCCGATTCGGACTTGACAGTATTTTTTCCGTTCAAGCCTCTAGGCTTGTGGCACAGCTTGTGGGTGCGTTGAAAGTTTGCAAAATGATATTTTTTACACTGACCGCCGTCGGTCACGGTGAGACCACCTGAAAGGCAGCTTCTTTTGTCTGCATTAGGTATCTGATATCAAAAGATCTTCTAATATCAGCTGATTTATCTGTGGGAATGAACATGACATTCTTTCTGTCGAGTCCGTTTTATCTCTAAATTTAAAGCTCGGAAAAAAATACGGTCCGTAAAATGTCTGAGAAATACGATAAATATAAAATCTGAATTTACTGACATAATATCAATACCGATAATCCGTACTGATATTCACAGTGTGTGTTTTAGAGCCCAAAATAAGTGCATTTCGCGCCATAAGCGAGATAAAACAAAGGTAATCGTGTAAACCACTGTTCGAAAAACACAAAATACTTCCTCTGCCATGCATACTGGAACTTTGTTTGCTACTGCTAATCAGCTGACTGGTTTACTGGGATTGGCAGACCCTACTCATTCTCACCGACATACCCATCATTCCTTTCCTATGAAAAACCCCACCATAGAAGCTAAGTACACTTATCTTGCTTACGTAAAAGTGGCTACTCGGCTACTACTTTATCAATGGGCAACCGACAAAGAAAATACGGTATCAAAATACTTCTCATGTGTTCTGAATAAAACCTTCAATACCATCGACACTGTAGGTGGCAATCCTAATAAAAGCTTCCAAATTCAAAATCCGAATCGGTCAACCACGCGCGCTAAACTCCCGGATGTTCATTCACAGATTTAAAAAATCAAAAAGGATTCTGCGAACGCGCGAACCTGCAAAGAGGCCCCGACAAGTATGTTCCCATCGGTCGGCAATAATGGAATTCTACAAATAAACACACAAAAACATGCCTCTTGACAATTAAAAGGTTTGTAATGCGATTCGGAATTGTTGTATCAATGAGATGAAAAAAAAATTGAACGCATCCGTTGTGTTGGCGCCAAAAACCTTGGCAGTAGTCAACAACAAAAAAAGTAAACAAAAGAAGATGATTAAGTGAACAATAACCATTAATCCGGCAGAAAAGCACACAACGCCTTTTGACCGTCTAATCAAATATCACAAATATTTTTAAGGGACGATTGGCGTAGTGCAATGCAGCAAGGTTTCTCGCCTTGACTTAGGGTCCGATTCCCGCTTGAGTCAATTCGTGTTTGGAGACGCCCCTGGCCTAATTCCTTGTCTGGTACCTTGTAAAACTGACTACGAGACCATGACAAGTGGTGTGCTGTCTGGCGCATATTTATAAAATATTTAAAAAAATAATGTTTGTGCTGGGCGAGACTCGACTCCTTTGGCGCTACAAACAAGAACTTTATACCCATTACGCTAACAAGCCACTGTAGGTATAACCGTGTTCCTTTCAAACACCATTTTACAGTCCATTATTGTATAGAACAAAGTTATTGTATTAGAGAACCCAAAGTTCGCTCACATTGTAATAGTTATGTTAAGTAAGTCATCAATGAACGGACAGACAACTTTACTGTCGATACAAGCGGAAGTGATGTCAAAGGAGCATTTGTATGGCTATTGTAGTGGAAGAAGGAGGTTGTTTATTTTTATAATTGCGAAAAAAAAACGTGTCCTTCTGTTCAAATAAATTTAAATTTATACCATTACGACTTTATCCCACACGGGGTAGTCAGAGGCAGGTGATTGTTGCCGTCATGGTGAACAGAACACTCAGAAGCCCACTTTACACTAATCGCATTAGAACCCAACGTAGTAGGTGGTGAGCCTTACGCCTTTATCCGGGTTGACTTGGTTTTCAATCGATTTTTCCATCACTAGAGATTTAGTCGGAAATTTACCAAAGAACTCAAAGATGGTTCTTGCCCTAGCAACAAAAAAAAAAGTATTTTAAAATAAATAATATATGATATTATTACAATTAAAATAAGCAAGTACAATTCCAACGCCTCCGTGGCCGAGTAGTCCAATCCCAAGTCGGGCAAAGTGTGTTTGCGGCTTTTCAGAACATAGCCTGGGTTTGCTATCCCCAACCTGCATTTGGCAAGCGGTGGGATTAACCTATCGATTGTAGCGATAACTTGATTTTAACTATGAAAGCCTTTGCCCAGCAGTGGGACAGTAAATGGACCATTACCATTGCTTCTTAGCTATATAGGCTGTGCTTTTTACAAATACAAATACAAATAAACTTTATTGTGAATCAGAGGTATAACGATAATGTTCAGATCATACATATTTAAGAGTCTCACTGTGTTCCGCCTCACAGGCATACAATAGTAACAATTTTAATCCGAATGTCACAATTTATTACAAAGTAGTCAATTAAAAATAATAATAATAAAGTAATTAGATATATTATTAAGAGATAAGTTAGTAAATATATTTTTTCACCTTACTTTTGGATAGTATTTAATAGAGCTACATACTAACCTATTAACCACCAAAAATACAATTTGAGCCTCTAAATATTCTAAAATCTGTGTTTTGTGGCCGACATATTAACTCTGGGCCGCATTTCAGTATTTTTTCACTTCTCATGCTCTAAAAGTACGCCAATAAAGCCCTACAACTTGTTCCTTATTTAGTCTGTGAGCCCTACGATGCGGGACTAAAGTGACCACTTTAGTCTCTAGGGAGAGAAAATTAATTCGTTTTTAATTTTCTTCATGGGACCTAAACAAACTCAAACAGCCAGTAAATACTATTACGTAGTTGCTCAGTTTATCATTTCTCTCTTTTCCTTTGATAGACTTTCATTGTCGCTGTAACTTGTTTCTCCATTGATCAATTGAAAGCTCCTTGGAACGAATCTTCTGTTATCCTTATCATTACCAAAATCGTTTCTTTACTTTTTCAATACTTCACTAACAGTGTTTTCACTGTATCGATTTTGGAAACCAACAGCTTTATAAATATTCGATTTTAATATCACTTCTTCGCTACTGTAACTTGAAAACCTGTCAAATCGTTTTTTTGTTGTTGTTGTAATTGTGTTTGTTCGTCTTAATGGTTGTAGATATAATTGATCATGTCTCAAAGCGTCATCGAGGTTGAAACGAAGAGCTTCTTCTTCATCACTGTAACTGCTTGATTCTGTTATCTTTTTAAAAGCAGTTTTAGTTTCTGGTTTCACCTTAGTAAGGTCTTTATTAGATCTGAAGTTTTTAATGTCACCATTATTCACTGCTGTTATAGTTGGTGAATGATGAGCAACCCAATCAGCTTTTATAACTTGAGAGGCTCTCAGTTTGTTTGAGTTTACATTGAACCCGTTATTATGTGTCACTGGAGTTTTCATTTGTTTTGTTTCGGGTTTGATTTCACCAATATTGGCATCTTTATGAGTCGCTGCGTCTTCGATTTCAATACCTTTGAAATTAATGTATTAGTTAATACTTTTATTTGTTTCGGTTACAATATTGTTAGTGTTTTATTGTACTAGTATATAACATATTATGTTCGGATGGTACACCCTGAAGTTTCATACCTTAGTTAAGACAAATGATAAGATTTACTCTCTTTTGACTGGTTATTTATTTAACAAACCTGAATTAAGGTAGTTTTTCGTTAAACTTAGGACGATTGACCATCCTATCTATGTTGGTGTGCTTTTGAGTCAACTTGCTATGAAAAAAAAAATGTTTCACGCCTGTTCTTGTTAGGGATACTATTATTTTAAAGAGGAAAGATTTGTTCGTAGTTTACGTATTGAATAGGCTCCGCAACAACTGGAATGATTTTAAATAATATTTTACCAATATAGCTACATTTTCAGTGAGTTTCATACGTACACGAAGTTCAATGTTTTTTAGGCTATTAAATGATTATTAGAAAAATGGTATACACGGGCGAAGCTACTGACTTATGGACAGTTTTATACAACGTGTTAATGAAAAAGCGCAAAACCTCAGACACCCCAACTTATTTTTATTATAAAAGAATTAAGTAAATTATTAAATTTAATTTTCGCGGATCATTTACGAAGATATTAGCTTTTTTTGTTTTCTTGCGTTTGTCTGCAAATTAAAAAGTCTATGGTAATAACGCGCGATCTAGTGCGACGTCGCTGCTTCGTGTGCCGCCGCAATAAAAGAGTTAAGTAATGATTAAACACGGCGTAATTAAAATATTTTTTTGGTCAAAATTTGTCACCTGTTTTTTATTGGTGGAATCGATTCTACTCTCGATTCTGA
Source organism: Udea olivalis (assembly GCA_947369235.1). Lineage (NCBI taxonomy): Eukaryota > Metazoa > Arthropoda > Insecta > Lepidoptera > Crambidae > Udea > Udea olivalis. The sequence goes on along the minus strand of OX376367.1, from coordinate 11,419,947 downwards.
ACAAACTATTTTCAGGTTTTGCGCTTTTTCATTAACACGTTGTACCTATAAATAAAATGAATAAATTATAGTCACCTGATTTGCTATACTCAGAATAATCGTTAGTTTTTCCTACTCCTAACGTATGACTTCTTAGTAAATGGTCGGAATGATGTTTTAGTTTCTTGTGTTGCTTTAAGTTTCTAATTCTTTTTTTATGTTTCTTTTTTGAAAACTCTCTTTCTCGTCTCTTGTGTTTGTAAGAGTGTCGCTCGTGTTTCCTTTTATGTTTGGCTTTTTTTCTGTGCTTTATGTATTTTTTATATAATTCACGATATTGGTTTTTGAGGTGTCGTATTTGTTTTTTGCTAAGATGTATTCTTGGGTGTTTGTTATGTTTGTGATCAGCTTGAGAATGTTTAGAAACTACGCTGCCGTTATTTGCTTCTCTGTTTTGCTCTGTTGAAATAAGAAATAAAATTAATGTCGGATGCGATAGAGGCGGTACGTGTGTTATAACATCATGTTGGTGATATGGTTTTACTCAGACCATCATAAAGAGACAAATAAACAAAGAAAAATGGACTATTATATTTCAGAAAAAATATTCAAAAATAGAGATTCATGGCGCGTAACATATTTTGAGTTGCTTACTCCAAAAAGTGAAATGAATGATTGAATCATGCGAAGTTTACCTGCTTTTTTAATTTTTTGATCAAAAACACCCGATTTCGACATCACTGGAATAAATATCTCACTAGCAGCTTCGGTATTTGTAGCTTCAGTTGTAATTGTGTTAATGAAATCTTTCTTGAAAACTTCAATATTTTCTGTTGCCAATCTTGGAAAAGTAAACGAACTTTGAAATGATGTCTTGCCAGACGTGATAGCCTTCTGTCTATCTCTGTTCAACACAAATTCAGGTATTTCACTTTCTGGTCCAATTTGTCTATCTTTCCCCCCAATGTTATCTTCAGGTGTAGGAGTAGTAGGCTCTAGCTCTTTCGATGGTATATTTTGAGTTGTATTGGCTTTTATTATGAGTGAAGTGTCTAATAAATGTGTGGTTTCCGGCATTTTAAACTTTTTTCGTTTGCCAACATTAAATTTTCTTTTTCTAATGAATTTACCAAGCCTAGTGTTCCTTTTCCATTTTACCCCCTCAAAAGTGGCAGCTGATTTTAAAACAGTGTTTCTTGCTGTAACTTTTTGTGTTGTTTCAATTTTTGTATCGTCTAATTTTCTATGTACAACATTGAATCGAAATTGATCTTTCAAAATAGTTTTTGCAATATTATCTTCATTATTTAAGGAGTTGTCATTTCCTGTCTTAAAGTGGAGTCTGCCGTGTCCTTTCTTGTACTTTATTCCTTTTTTGTTTGTGTCAAAATACTTTCTTGCTGGGATTCCAGGGTTACCCGTATGTAGCTCAATCAGTTTGTTTAATGAATCAAAGAGTATTTGTCTTTCTGTCGCCCCTAGGTAAAAGGAAAAGACAGTTTTTGAAAAGAGCGAAATTATTAAGTGAATTGCATTTCATAATAAAACTTTACGGGGGCCACGCACAAAACGATTGACATAATACCCCTACCATAAGTTAACCACAAAATAAACAACTTGTCTGCCATATTTAGCGATATTTTCATTCAAGAGCGGCGCTGTATCGAAATTCCATACGAAAACTTGACAACAGACACCAGTGACTTTCATCGGCAAAAACTCCAATTAATGTTTAGTATTTTATCTCCTCAAGTGTCAGAAGAACTGCGCTCTAAAACCAAAATCGCTGACGTGGGTCACACAGCCGCCAAGCTGAAATACGTCTGCCGCATGCCACCTGAGCTGTGGGCGAGGACGGCGACAGAATGGCACCCAAATGGCCAACGCCCGAGCGGGAGGCCTAGAAGAAGGTGGCGGGACGAACTAGATGTGTACCGCAGGGATTGGCCAACTTTAGCCCATTCAGGGCTAGGGGGGGGAGGCCTTTGCCCTGCAGTGGGACGGACCGGGCTGATTTAGATTTAGATTCAGAAGTGTACTTAGATGCTCAAATGCAAGATGAACAGATGGCTTAATACTGCTTTGTAGCAGAATTTCGAAGGGTGCAACCGGCTGTTCTAGAATTGAGTTCCAGAGTGCCTAGTGCGAGTGCACAAATAGATTCGACTGAATGTCAATTTTGGCAAAAGCTAAAATCGAGCAACATTTCGCCGCTAGATGGCGCTGACTCGATGGCATATAAATCCGCGTTTCCGTGCTCGCAACACGCGATTGCGAAGTCATTCGAATCTCTTTGTGTATCTCGCACTAAGCACTCAAGAGGGTGAGTGACTTCTATATCACGACCTTACTTGACAACCTTTGCAGTGGAGCATACAAGGCTTTTGAGGTGATCCTGTGGACTTGTGGGTAAGTCGGGTCGCCTTTTGGGTAGTTGTGAATTATCTCAGCAGCTTTCAGGAGTTCTACACCTGTTCAAACAGTAAAAGTAAAGTACTAAATTAGCTTAAACGGAGTTATTTTTAAAGAAGGAGCCAAATTTCTAAATGATCTAGAGATCAACATACATACATTGAAGAAATCGTTACATTGACAAACAAAGAAAAACAATAGTGGTATCACAAACAAACAATTCGACGACACGATTGGCGTAGTGCGCTGTAGCTTGGTTTCCCCCTCGTTTTTCGTAGTGTCCCGGGCCCGATTCCCGGTCGGGTCAATTCAGAAAACAAACTTTTCTAAATTGGCTCGGGTCTAGGAGACGCCCCTGACGTCCTTGTCTGGTACCTCGTAACACAAGGATATTTATCTTTCCTTCGAGACCATGACAAGGGGCTATCCCACAAAAAAAGGACCTACCTCAACGTATGCCTGACTGAGCCTAATTGGCTCCAGGCGCTGATTTTCAGTGAGATCTTCTACTATCACTAGATCTAAGATGGAGCTGTTGGAAGGGAATGTGGTCTCTCCCCAACTATTTGGATAGATGGTCCGAATGGGCCAGCAGAACACTCATAACAAAGCAACATGTATTACCTTCGTACACTTCATACAACCGGTCTATGTAATCGATGACGGAGTTGACGTCGAGAGTGATACCCTCCCGCCGGTGCATCATCATATGGTAGAGCTGAGCTGCTATGCCTGGAAATTAAAAATAAGCAATTTTATTTATCTACATGTGGCAATTCTTAAATGATATTTGAGCAAGCTGTCCAGATAACTACGTTGTATTGCTCTTGTCCGCATCGGGGTTTTAAGTCCTTCGAGGCAAGCACTGTGCAACCTTCGGTGGTGTTTCCGGACCACTAGACGCCTTGAAGGCTTCCACCCCCGTGTGACCGATTTCCCAGCAATCCGCACTCAACGGTTAGCTGCGTCTTTTCTGGTCTGCACCGCTGAGGAGTGTAACGCTCTCCCTGCGTCTGGTTTTCTGTATACTTACTACAACCTTGCTGTCTTCTAGGCCAGAGTGTAAAGGCATTTTTGGTGAAGTGTGCACCACTATCGGCCTCATCATAGCTCACTACCAGGCGAGAAGTTCAGAGGACGAGTATAGTGTTTCCGTCGGTAAAAGTGCGAAGTTCGTCCTGGTGGCTATATAGGCTATGGGTGAGGATTTCCCCACGATAGTATATATTTTTACATGTTATTAAAAATATACTTTTGAAAAAGAAGAACATGAACCAAAAGATAGAAAACTAGTGGATTTCGGGCCTTGATGCAATATTTATTTCGGATGTTTAAAGGTACGAGTACTTGCCTTAAAACAGTGATGAAATAACGTTGGCTTGCAACGTACTCGTAAGCATGTACTAGAAAGATTCGTTTGTTCCATTGAGATTTCGGTAGGTCAGTGGTAAGAGCAGCTACCCGGATTTTGGAAGACGGTTCGAATCCTGCCTGATTTCATCAAGTTCTAGATTTCTCTCTTTCGATATGAAAACAAGCATTGTAAAATGCTATTATAAACAAAGTACTTAATAAACAAGAACTTGAACCCACTCACTCTTCGCTGCGTCCGGGGCCATAACATTCAGAGCTCGTGCGAAATTGAGGAACGAACTCTCGAAGGGCTCTCCAGCAAACTTGAGGAGACTCTCTCGATACATTCTAGGTGAGGAACAGGAAATCAGAAGCGGTTAAGTCTACCAACAGGATGAGCTGAGAATGACCCGCTTGTTCTTTTTGGAAAGAGCTATCATATGCGCCTAAAGGTTTTGACGACATGATTGGCGCCTTGCGCTGTAGCCGGTTTCTCGCCTTGACTTACGTGGTGTTCCGAATCCGATTCCCGGTCTAGTTAATTCAGGAAACGATCTTTTCTTAATTGGTTCGGGTCTGGTTGTTCTAGGAGACGCTCCTGACTTAATTACTCGTCTGGTACCTCGTAACACAGGGATATTTATCCCTACTTCGAGATCATGTCAAGTGGTGTGTTGTCTGGCGCATAGACTTTGTAATCGCACTGTTTTTAGATTAACTACAAATGTATGTAATATAAATTACTTACACAATATCAGCCTCTTTCTCCGCTCCCATCAAGAGCTTCCGGACGGAGAGATTGTCTTTCACCGCGATGGACTCAAATAGCTTGATGAGGAACATAGAGAAGAACCCGACATGCATTTCTTCCATATCTTTCATGAGCTGCTTCACGAATGGACTGAGATCTCGCTCTAAAATTAGCCATGAAGTAAATTACGTAAACTTTTTGGCTACAAAATTAAGTTTAACACCATTTAACAAAATGAAACAAGGCTTGATCTTACAAGATCTTGTGTAAGGTTTAGCCAGTGACGCAATGACAGCCAGCCGGAAAGTTTTTACTAAATCCTAACCCGATACGAGCTGTTGTTCACAGTGGAGAGTCTTTCAGAAGTTGAGCTTGTCTAAGCTGAAATGACGCGCAATATTACAATACATACACATACAAACCTGCCACTGTTATTAGTCGTTCAGTAACTGATTGGACTCGAACCTAGGAACACGCGTCGTTTGTTCGCAGAAGTACACTCGGCACATCTAAATCAACTAAAACAGTATTAGTGCGCGTCATTTGAAATTAGACAACCTCTAAGTTATTTTAATTACATCCTAAGTGAGCTTACTAGGTAATTCTGGTAGATTCTGAAACTTTTGAAAAATAGCTCATATTCTGAAAAATGCAATATTATTAGACATTGCCTATTGCCATTGTAATTCTAGTATTTCTCCCGTACATTGAAAAACTTACCTTTAATGGCAACTTACCTAACACAATAGGCTCGTCGAAGTAGTCCTTAACAGGCCTTATAGTGCTTATTGGCTCATATGACGTAGTCTTCTTAACCAGCTCAGTAGTCGCCTCCGTCTCCTCAACCATTGGAGCTGGGGTCGGAATATTGGCACCAACAACGGGAACTGGTGTCGTCTGTGCTTCTTCCCCTGTTTGAACTGTTGGGGGAATCTCGATACCTGTTGTAGGTAATTTGTGGTAAATTAGACTAGTAATTTAGTTCACTTGCGAAGCATTAGGTTTGCGATACAATTATTTGTGAAGAGTCTTAGTCTAGTCTATTTCGGATATTATGTGCGAAAAGTTGTTTGGGAAGTGATAATTTGGTAAATTTTATTTTGATGAAGCGAAGGTAACCCCCGTTGTGAATGATGATGTGATGCTCAAAGTGTGCAATAATCTCTCTCTTTGTTCATGGCGAATTCCTGTCACAGTAATAAAAAAACCGAAGACGGAACAGAACCTCATCATCGTTAGCAGCTGCAAGTCGTCCACTGCTAGGTATAGGCCTCCCTAGAATGAGCAACCATGGGATCCATCAAAATCTAACACCAGTTTTTGACCAACACTATCCCTGATCTTTATTTTAGGACTATTTACCCGCTTCGGCACTTCGCACTTTGGCCCTGCTTACTTCAGCATTATTATATTTTGAGCTACATTTTTAACTTTAGCTCCACCAAGGACTGTAACGATTCTGTAATATCAGAGAGCTAACGCTTTAAATACCACCTGGAAAGACTGTCTATGTCTTGTCTATCTATTATTAAGGCTTAAAATTACTTCACCATAGACCAAGACACTTTACCTTGTCTTTCTTTGCCGTAAGCGCTAGGCGGTGCCATCATATCTGGATTGAAACCTGGAGGCATAGGTCCTCCAAATCCTGAATTAATAGGGGCCCCATATCCGGGATTCATTTGGCCCTTGAAGTCTTGATTCATTGGACTCCCATATCCTGGAATCTCAGGGGCGCCATAACCTTGATACATTGGCCCGCCAATTACTGAATTCTTTGGACCCCCGTAGCCTGGATTCATTAGACTCCCATATTCTGGATTCATAGGTGATCCGTGCTGTGGATTCATTGGACTCCCATATTCTGGGTTAAACGGGGGCCCACGCTCTGGATTCATTGGGCCCCCATATTCTGGATTTATAGGGGGCCCGTGACCTGTATTCATGGGGGGATTGCGCCATGGGTTCATTGGACCACCATATTCTGGATTTATAGGGGGCCCACGCCCTGGATTTATTGGACTCCCATACTCTGGATTTATTGGGGACCCACGCCCTGGATTTATTGGACCCCCATATTCTGGATTTATTGGGGGCCCACGCTCTGGATTGTATGGATTCCCATAACCTGGCCGCACAGGTTCTGTCGATGGGTAGTTCTTGTCGTTTTTACTTCCTGCGTAGTAAGAATTTGGATTTCCTGGATTTTCGTTCAGCGATGGATTGATATTTCTGATTCGTTCCGGAAAATCTCCTGTGTAAAAATGGTAAGACACATCAAATCTGTTTGTAATGTCAAGTAAATTACTGTTTTGTTTTGTTACTTTCGATATATCATTATGGATGTAATCTTTGGGAATATAGACTTTATTTTCAATAACTTTATTATAATTGTATCTTTCTTTCATTATCGAATTCAAATTTGGGTAGTTTTTAATAAGCATAGGATTATATGAATTGATTTTTACTGTTGTCAGTTTCATTTTATTCTCAGGTGTGGTTACTTCTATTCGAAAGATACCATCTTTTATGACTTTAGGAAGCATGGCACTTTGCTCTGGTCTTACAATTATTCCTTCACCGGGGTCTAACTTGTTAATGCTTTCAGCCAGATCTGCGGTTTCTTCGATTTTAATCCTAATAGGCAGTTCTGAAGCATTCATATTTCTCCAATCCCGATGATCATCGGTCCTATTAGTTTGGTTATAAATAACTACGTAGTCAAAATCACTTAGAGATATATCTTCATTGATCACAAATCCAGATTTTAACGACCCACGATTGTTTGTTTCGTTGTTGGTGTTGTTAACATAGAGGTCTGTTGCGTTGGCAAGAATGGAAAGCTTTCCTTCATTATTCTTGTTAATAACAAAGTAATATTTACCATTGTTTTTATCAATCAACTGTTCGGTTTCTGTGGTATTTTTATTTTTAATTTCAGTCCTTGCGCTTTTACTTTTTCCTCCTTTAAGAGGTTTATTTGTAAGTGCGGTCCTATTGCTTTTTAGTTTATCTTTCTTAACTTTTCTTTTTTTGACCACATTTTTAGGGTTGCTTTGTGGAAACACTGTTTTTCCACCTCCCTTTATTTCTCTATGGAAAATCTTAGCAGTAGTTAGAGAAGGTGGTGGTGTTGTTATACGATATGTGGATGTCCACCAAATAGTTTTGTGGTTATATTGCAATGGTTCAGACACGTCTATGTCGTAGTAGCCCCAGTCATTTGGACTCCGGATGTTTTTTTTTTTTTCAACTTTGTTCAGTAAACCAAAAAGATTAATTTTCGTGTGTTGCCTCTTAAAAAGACTATCAGTGGGTTCTAAAAGAAATGTAGTAGACTTACTAGTATTATTAGGTGCTGAAATACATAATAACAATGTTTAGAGTTTATCGTGCCATGAAAATAGGCGATCCTGAAGATTGTTAATTTTATCGATGTAGTCTTTTTTACCTGAATCAGAACTCACTGCATAGTCAGGGTAAAAACTGAAAACGGTCCAAACCACGATCAGCATCTTTTAAACATTTTAGTGGTTTATTGTTCACGATCGCACTTGAGGAAATTGCTCTTCGATATAAAAAACATATTAAAATAATGCTATAAAATTATTTTTCTGATAGGAAATTGTGTAGCGCATTATAGTTAACATAAATAAATAAATATCCCTGGACATTATTCCACACAGCGCCATCTAGCCCCAAAGTAAGCTACTTAAAGCTTGTGTTATGGGATACTAGACAACGGATAAACATACTTAAATACATTTTCTTTTGTAAATACATACTTATTATACATAGGAGACACCCAGACCAGTACAAACAGACATGTTCATGCACACAAATGTTTGTACTGTGCGGGGATCGAACCCGCGACCTCTGGTGTAGTAGCCAACTTCTTAACCATTACACCAAGTCGGTTATGATCGGATTATGACTGTTAATGTTCAAAGACATTAAGTATATATATGTGCCAGACAACACACCTCTTGTAATGGTCTCGAAGTAGGGATTAATATCCCTGTGTCACGAGGTACCACACAAGGAAATCAGCCAGGGGCGTCTCTAGCACACCCAGACCCGAGTCAATTCAGAAAAGATCGTTTCCTGAATTGACCCGACCGGGAATCTAACCCGGGACACTGAGGAAATCGAGGCGAGAAACCGTACAGCGCACTACGAAAATCGTGTCGTCATGTAATATGAATGTCACAAGCACCATACAACACATCATACACACATCTACACTACAAACCTTTCAATAATTAGAGGTTTTGTTTTTCCTGTCCTTATTGAAGAGTGGCACCAAATACAAATTAAATAGTTTTTATGTACCCAACTATTTTATTATTTGGACAAGTTACATAAACTTTGTACCCTGTATATAAGTCTACCGCCCGAATACATAAACATCAATCAAAGCTGAGCAGTCCTTACATGTATACCTGTTCCTTTCATTTCTATTGACAAGTGACAGGGCAGCATCAATTTGAGGTGTCCTCAACTTTTGATTAACGTTTGTGGATACGGGGTAAAGGACCCTACACTGAACAAATATACCCACTCATACAAAGTTTATTTTCAGACCTAAGTTTATTGACTAAATCATGTTGTTGTACATCGGAACCCGGTTACAGGTATTCGGGAATCTTATTTGATTGCATTGTTGAAAGCGTGACTCTACATGAGTAAAGTAATTAGCCTATAATACTGTGCCTTTGGGCATCATCCATCATTGAGATCAAGTCATCGCTACAATTGATGGCTATTGGCTCTATGGCCACACTTGCCAACGGCGACTACAAACCTAGGATTTGAACCGGCACTCCGTATTTCGAGCTCAGCACTGAAACCACTCCCTCTCTCTGCTAAAAGCCTACATGAGAAAACATTCTACAGATTCTCTTTTTTTTTTTTTTTTTTTAATGTAATAGGGAGCAAACGAGCTAGAAGGTCACCTGATGGAGAGTGATCACCTCCGCCCATGGACAACTGCAACACCAGAGGTGTCACCGATGCGTTGCTTGCCTTTTAGATGGTTGGGGCTACCGGGGCTCATGCTGACCTGAACGAAACACAGAGAGTAATCTCTGCTTCACGCTGGTATTTTGCAGTAGTGTGGTATTGCACCGGTTGAGCCAGCCCATTTATGAGCTCCAGTTAGACTGTAGCTAGGCTCTACCACATAAGCTTCTGCTTATTTAGCGCCACCCAGGGATCACGTGTAAGGCATCGAGGGCTAAACCTTACGGACGCAAGCAGATTAATCCCCAAAATTTCTCTGATTAAATTTGAGTAATAATTTTAGGCATTTCTTTTTAATCTTAAGATGCGTGTGTAGGACTTGAGACCTAAATATTATTATCTGGCTAAAGTATTTCTAATAGGGTAACTTAGCCGGTTTTCGGCCATTTAGGCAAAGGCCCGACTTCATTATGATTTATTTACGTGATAGATATGTAGTAGTTCAAAATAAAAATTAGTTTGATACCGTTAGATAACGTAGAATTTTTGGCGTCAGTCTCTGTACTTGTCACTGTGACGCAGAAATTGTAAAAAAACAAGGAATCTGAAAGTAGCCAATTAACCCCTTTTCGGCCAGTAAAGTTAGTTATCGGCCGTTAAATTCACTAGTTTTCGGCCACTACGTGGTAATTTGAAAAATATCTTTTATGGGCTTTAAAATAGGTCTCATTTTTCAATGAAAAACTAAAGAGTTAAAATCAACAAGTTTAATCATAATTTAAACATTTTGGCAACATTTGGGAACTTTATGTATTATGAATACTCACTATTAAGAAGTTATCTCTTATCAATAATCATTATAAAATCTCGTATTTTGAAGAAAAAAATACTATATACCTTATCAACGTTAAAATATATTTTTTTAATCATATTAATTGCTGAGATCTCAATTCACTTCTTAAATAGAATTTCTTATCCATAATTCTCGTAATTTCTATTAATGATTTTAAAGAAAACGTTAAAGTTTACTTCTATTTCAAATAATAATACCTACTAATTACTACTAATTAACCTTATGACAATAGTAACGTCTTTGTAAGCAGTCTTAAAAAAAAAACATAAGTCATTCATAGACAAAAACATTAAAAATCTTAATCATATAGAATTAGTATAAAAACACTCAAATATAGTTAAGTGGTCTTCTTCAAAAAAATTGTGTCATGGGTCTCTCCTCTTGTCTTTCCAACAGTCTCTTCTAAGTCACACAACAGTATATTTTCTTCTTCTTCCTCGGACAATTGTCCCACAGTTTCTATGTCTTTTCTGTTGTTAACCTTCCTTTCATTATTTTCACTAGTCTTTTTTCCAATCAAAAGATCATTTTCTGTAAACTTTTTTCAATGGCCCTTCTTTTGTATTCATATTTAATTTCTTCTTCAATATCTACTCTTATTTCTGCAACAGTTTCTCCCAAAGTTGCTTTGTCTGATTGCTCTCCATCATAATTTACCTCGACCTAAAATTAAAAACATTCATGTTTATAAAATTAATCGTTTTTATATCGTTCAGCACTCTGAATAATTTAATTTACCTTTTTTCCAACAACAGGATTCTTCTCTTTAGGAATATTTCTTGTAACTCTTTTGCCAGTATCTTTGGTTTTAACATTAATTCCTTTTTTATTTGCATTTACATAAACCCTGTTCTTATTGCGTGTTATTTTAGTAGTCTTTAATATAAAATAATCGCTTATTTTTCTTCTATCAGTCTTTTCATCAGTCATATTCTCAGAAATATTTATATTGTTTTGTTTATAGTGTTTTCCTTATCTTCGATTAGTTCGCAGTTGGCATTTTTAACTTGTGTTCTATTTATTTTGACGATTTTCTTTTTTTTTAGCTGCCGGTTCCTTCTTTTTTTGTTCTCTTTCTAAATTTCGTTTGTTTTTTTCACTCTATTTGTCCTGTTTCTTCTTTTCTTTCATGTTGTGATAGTCCCGCCAAGCTTTTGAAGATATGGCACTAGGAAACCTGGAAATATTTTTATTTTTGTTCGTTGTTTTAGAAGAATCAATTGGAAACTTTAGATGATTTTTAAACTAAATTCAAATTCATTGATTTTCGGCCTGTTTCTTAATCTAAGGCCGGGAACCAGATTTGTGTATACTGATTTTCGACCGTCTCATTACACGTGGCCAAAAACTAAATCAAAATTATCTGATTCTCGGCCGTCTTGTAGAAAATGGCCGCGAATTCAATTAATATAAGTTTATTTTCGGCCATCGTTCAACTTGCTTATCTTGGCAATTAACAAATGAAATAAATAATGCAAAAGTGACTTTATCTACGCTTGATTACAATGTTATGAAACAAGTAATCCAAATTGATTATACATGGTCATTATATCTTAATTTATTCCGTCCGAAAAACAGTTACCAGAGTTTTAGCTTTCGGCCACATAAACTTGAATTATGCCGAAAAATAGCTAATATTTATCTGGTTTTCGGCCGTCAAATTATAGATGTTTAAAAGCGTTTTTGTGGGATATTTTATAGTAAATATGTGGCCGTGTGCTAACCACAAGAACAAGTCGCTACCATAATCAGTATCTAGTTATATTTTATGAACATAATTACGTCATTATTGCAATATATTGTAGATTGAGATTGCAACTGATCCATTAGTTATCGGCCGGCCGGCCGAAAAACAAATGGCCTCCATAGAATGCACTCAGTTCCCCAGCCATCAATTTTTAATACCTAACTGCGAATATTTTAAATGTTTTAACCAAAATAACGTTTCCTAAACTAATTTAGCACATCCAGTAATAAAGTGTATGCGCAACAAACTATAAACAGCATTGTAACTTACCTTGCAAAAAACTCACACGTACTATTTTTTTTGGATTTTTAGCGACACACCTACGCTGTGCAAAGTTCAGACGCTCACTGACGCCACAATTCAACCGTTATTAACCTAACAATTGGAATACGCATAAAAATCATTGAAAAAATTAAGGAGACATTGGTTTTTTTTATAAGTAGAGTAAAGTTTTCTTGTTATAGGGTTTTGTTTCCGCATTGGCCGAAAACCAAAGGTGGCCGGCAAACCGGCTAAACCACCCTATTAACAAATAAATTAAGTAGTTTTAGTTAAACAGGTTTATTTTCTAAAATTGTCCTGCTCTTTGCTTCGATTAATATCCGACATCGTCGCGTAGGCAATAATACGCCATTTTATAGTTTCCTTTTATATTTTCTTCTTTTCTTTTTTGGTGAAAAGTTTGCGAGAAAGCTTTGCTTGCTCAGCAGGTTACGGGTTGAGGTTATTTCTGGCTTTATTCACAAACTCGTTGCTGTTGCTGAATTCTTTGAAGCCAAGTACTTTGTAAAGATTTGACTTTAGTACAAACTCCTCATTGCTGTAACTGGTAAACCTGTCCTTTTCATTATGACGTCGCGCAGGATTGAAGTATTTCCCGTCATGCCTTAGAGCATCGTCAATATGTAATTTAAGCGATTCTTCTTCATCACTGTAGCTGGTAACGTCTGTTATTTTATTTTTTGGATCAGTTTCACTAATACTGACGCTTTTAGTATCTAACGCTCTGTGCTTATTTTTATATTTTTCACTTGTGCTTCTGAATCTTTTATTTGAATTTTTTATTTTATAATTTTTTGTCATTGTTAAATATGTTTCAGCCTTGGTAGATTTTCTTCGATGTGTGCTTGTCATCTTAGAAACGATTTTGTCTGTTTTGATTGCTAAGTAATCAATTTCAGCTATGTCCTCATTGTCATCTGATACAATGTAGTCGTTGTTATTATTTTCATTGAAGTTCTTCTTCTTTTTTTTGGGAGAGTTCGCCACAGCCGATATTGGGTTACTCCTAGTAACTTTCTTCTTACTCATATTTAATTTCTTGTTGAATTTAGAATCGCTGTTAGAGTGGGTAATATTTTGGGCGAGATCTGTATAGTATTTATTGAGTTTTTTGTAAGATCTTTGCGTTGTTGCTTTCGTTGAATGGATATTTCGCGATGTAAAATAATTATCAGAGTTGACTTTAACCCCCATTGGTGTGTATTCTAATATTCGTTCTTTATTACCTCTTTTCCTTTCAAGGTTGTTCATTCCGTTCGTTTTTCGAGGCCTATGCCCCTTCTTTTTACCGGATAGATCATGGTTTGGTCTCAGTGTAGCTTTTACTTTCGATTTTGTAAAGGTATTTTGGTTATAATCCTTAAATCTCGCTATAGGGAGCAGTGTATGTTCACCATATTTTGTGCTTTTTTGTTTCCGTAACATTTTACTGCCAAATGTATTACTTGTATGCAGGTGTACGTTTTTTATGAATGGTTGTTTGCTGTTAGACATTAATTTTGTTGTTTTTACATTTTCTTTGTGAGATTTAGAATACGTACTATTGACATCGTCGTAATAATAATCCGATTCTTTAAAATCAATATTAGCACCTATATTCCTAGATTCCGTATTATTATTTTCTACCTGAAATTTAGTTGTGTGATCATCACTGAATTCTTCGCGATACAAAGTATTTTTGTATTTCGTAGATATTTTTCTATTTTCTATATGCATTTTCTTCTTAGTGTCGTCACCGTTATTGCCGTGATTCAAATTTAGGTCTTTAATATTACTAAGACGATCCATTTTCGTTACAATTTCTATTTTATAAAAGTTTGTACTCTTTCCCTGATTCAAATAATATTTCGGGTTGTTCCTATATTCATCTGATTCTCTACTAGCGTGTTCATAGTGAATGTTAGGGAAAGTAACATATTTACTTTTACCATTCCCAGGGCTTTCTCTATGGATTACGGAAAACCTAGTTTTATTACTAAACCATCCCCTTCGAGCAGTTTCATTTGTACTGGATTTTCCAATTCCATCAAATATAACGCCATAATATTTCTTGGCTGCCTTCTCTAAGGAGTCTGTTAAAATTTGTATTTTGTGAGAACCAGCAAGTCGCTTATAAGGTGCGAAGATGGCCTTAGATATTGTTCTGAGTATTTGAAAGGGGTGTCCTGAGGTGTTTTGGTAGCTCTGAAAATTTTCAACAGATTTGAAAAGGGCCATTCCTTCATCGTCTAGATAGAGTGAGTCAATATAGTCCATGATAGAGTTCACATCATCAGGTAGATATTCTCTTCTGTGGATGACACTGTGGTGGAGAACTAACGCTTGGCCTAAAAAAATAAAATTCATTATTTATCATCTTGCCTTTTTTCCTCGAAGTTGGTTGACTTGCTACTGTTTTACGTTTCGTTATAGGCCCAACATTTTTACCGCATCTTTTTTTTGATCTCATCCTTATCTTTATTCATCTATTTTGATATCTTACTGCTGAGCTAAAGCCTCTACCGATTTCCTCTGAAAGTATTATATAAGTAAATAATAAATATGCGCCAGACCAACACAACACCCCACTTGTCATTAATGAGGGGGGTAATAATCAAAATCTTATATTATTTATTCGTGGGAAAGCTATATCTGGAACACCTAATATTAATGGAATTATACAATTTCCAAATCCTCCAATTATAATTGGTATAACTATCAGTTGTCATGATTTCGAAGTCAATATAAATATCCTTGTGCTACGAGGTACCAGACAGGGAATTAAGCCGGGGACGTCTCCCAGCACACCCACACCCGAGCCAATTTAGAAAAGTTTGTTTCCTGAATTGACCGGAACACCACGCAAGCCAAGGCGAGAAACCGTGCTACAGAAAACTAAGCCAACCGTGTCTTCAATCTCGTTTATCTCTTGGATGAACCATATTCTATTAATCTTTCCCAAGATTTGCAATTGCTGCAGTAAGAACATAGAGGCTTATGTTTGACAATGGACGACCAATTACTTCGCTACCATTAGAACTATAGCTTGCGTGAATGTGAATACTCTGATATTTAAAACTTACTTTTCACGTATTCTGTTGGCAAAGTCTTCAAGTTAATTGCAAAAATCTCAAAAACCTTCTGCGATTTAGGTCCAAAACTTACAAGGATCCGATCTTCTTCTAACCTGTAAGAAGAAATGTCTTGTGCAGGGTATTCTATTTGAAGATACTCCACATTAACTCGTTGACCAGGGTATTTTTATTGTTTCCATTGCCCCTCAAGATGACCTCACTCCACCTGATAGAAAGCGGTCGCGAGGTCCAAATATGAGGTTGACAAATATAGTGATGCAAAGGAAACACTGAGCTAACCATCCTCATCCTGAAGGCCTGCAGAAATTTGCCGCTTGAAGAACCCTATAGGAGCAGGAAACAAATGAGCTGGAAGAGCGTTCCACGTCTGAATGGCACGACTAAGAAACGAGTCACCGAACCTTTTAGTAAGGGGCGAAAAAGGCTGGATTGTGTGTGGATGTCGCCGCAGTCCAGCACGTGTGGTACAGGAGTGGAAGGGTACATTGAATGCATTGTATTGTTGTTTTAATTGTGTCTACTACGTGCACAGTCAACGTGGAATCGGTGGTTCCCATGATGCGTCTTTGAAAATAATTGTGACGCTCTATTTACAATATTTAAAACTATGCCTCTGCTTACTGAATACTGACTGACAGACACAGCTGAAATTACTGAGTGCCCTGGCTCCGAAGTGGGATTTAGCCATGTTTAAGAAATACTAGAAACAACGAAAGTACCACTAACTCCCATAACACAAATATCAGGCCCCTGACTATTGAATCTAATTTCACCGGATTGGCATTACATAAACCGTTACTAAAAATGTTTTGAACCTATGAGGTTATAATATGTTTGTGATAAGGTTCAAAAATTTCTTGTTTTACATTTTTGCAATGCTTGTCCAATGAAAATCTGTTCAAGCCAGAGTCAGGCCCCTGGACTGGCCAGCTGGCGCAATGGCAGCGATCCTGCCTTTAGCGCCGGAGGTTGAGTGCGTATTATAATATAATACCGGAGTACAAAAGACCGAATTTCATAATACCGATGAACGGAAAACCGAAAACTGATACCCCGAATGCTTATTTGCCGAATGTTCAAAATCCTGAACGTTCACTTGACCGAAAGCTAGAACAGAACTCCCGAAGTCCGTAATACAGAATTTTAAAATCCCGAAGTAACAATAGATCAAATAAGTGTACCTAATAACGAAATAAAAATCTAATGCTATTAAAAGTCGACTCATTTGAACCCGACTCCACGTAGTCTGCCTTACCACTAGTGGAGTGTAGGTACTTAGGGGCGAGGCGGCCCTCCCTGTGCGCCTGAAAGCTGAACGTCATCTGCGACGATTAGCACGCGTTAACCGCGGAGCCACGCAGCGCAGGAGCCATGACAGAAGCCTTACGTCATGCTGCATTGCACACGTCCCATGTGTGTTTCGTGATTTCGAACATCACTTTTTCAAACATCGGCATTTTGAACTTTCGGGATTTCCAACATGGTTATTTTAAGCGTCGGTCTTATGAACGTCAGTATTTCAACACGTACCCGTTATTATCTATTCAGGAACATTTTAACTAAGTATGTTTATTAGTCTCGTACACCCATAGTATATCTAAGCTCGGCTTATTTTGGGGTCAGATGATCTTAGCTTAATTTGTCCCAGATATTTGTCTATTCCATCAAGAGACATTGTGGTGGTACGGGAATTGAACCTGCACAACTTTGTCTGGTACACCAAATGAGTCCGGTATTAAAATGTCCGTTTTACTTACAATGTTGTATATTCTTTCTCCATGAACAGACACAGAAGATGAACTAAGGTGTCAGGCTTCGCGTACAGAGACGTACACAAGTGGATAAGGGATATGGAAAAATATCCCATACGGTGTATTGACATCTTTCTTATCATTTCGTTCATGTAATTGCTGGGTTCCACTGAAAGCGTAAAAAACAGATACAACTCAATAGCCAAACTGTTTGTTATTTGTAGCGTAAGTCGTTTGACTGGGCTATTTCCCTACACCAATTTGGAATCCAGCATCGTCATTGGCTGATCATCATCATCATTATCATCCGTGCGGTCTATCCAGGTTGTAAACCCACACTGGTGTGTGGGGTCCCAGGGTCCGCCTTTCTTATTTTTTTGGCCCACTTTTTGCGGTCTTGTCCATCCTCAGTGTTGAGTCTGTTGGCACGCATGTCACCCTTGACGACGTCGAGCCACCGCTTCTTAGATCGACCTATTCTACCAGTACCTGGCGGGGGCGGCATAGCCAGACGTTTGTTGCCCACGTAGTTTGCCGATCTCTGTGAGACATGTCCATACCAACGAAGGCGGCGGTCCTGCAGCTTGTCTGCGATGTCACGAACACGAAGGCTGCCGCGGATGTGGGTGTTCCGCACGAGATCTCTGCGTGAGACTCCACACATCCACCGCAGCATTGGCTGATAAGCTGTCAAAATGCGAGTTTACGTGCCCTGCTAGTGATATGATCTATCCACACGTGAAAAACTAGATTAAGTACGATCTTACCAGTAGTCCAGCCAAATTCAAACCAAGAATGGCCCTTGACTTCTAGTGCTTCGGGCGGCATTGTCGGTAAGGTGGTCTCACTTCCCGCCTCTAGACCTTGTCTATGGCCTGGTGCTAACTTATATGAATCCACGGAGGAGTAATGTGGTCCTGGGAATGAAGAAGAGAGTCCAAGCGGTGAGTATATTTGTAAAACTTTTTCCAGAAAATCTTCAGCGAGAAGAATGGAAACACGTCGGTTATAGTGAAAGTAAGATTATTTATTAAAATTTAAAATTAAAATCATTAAGGTATTAATAACGTAGGGCAATGGAAATTAAGGGTAAAGCATCAGACAAGAAAAATCTAATAAAAGTAGAGTTTAAGTTCTGCAGCACACCTGGGCCACTAGTCACGGCCACAATTGGCCGCCACAAGGCTGCACTTTCTTCTGCAATCTGTGGCCAGCACTTGCCGGCTTCTCACCGTAGTTCGTGCGGGCGCAGGGACTATAAATACCCTTTTGTGGCAGCGCAGCGTCTGGTGCCTTGACCTTAGCCACGGAGCCACTAGTTGCCAGTGGTGGCGGTTTAGTGGCCCAGTGCAATAAGCAAATAAACGATTTCTATTTATGTACCTATTTCAAATTTTCAACCACTACAGCGGTTTCAGAATAGCGTACAGGCATGCCTTTTGCCATATGAGCGTTGATGCGCTTGTAAGCTCTTATACGCGCGAGCTCTTATACGACACCACTACCGTTTCGAGCGAGCGCACACGCTGCAAGTATTTTGTTTCTTGAAGCGCATGTCAATGTAGCGCGCATGTAAGCGCATATGCCAAAGCCAGCCAAAGCTAAAGAATTATTACTTAGTAATACTTACTGCGAGTCAAGTAATTCATAACTTCATCTGCTATACTAATTGCATCGGCATAATTAATTGAACTTCCAGAAACATTCAATTGGGTGGTTTCAATTATTTTATTGTATAAAAGGTTTATGCTGTGATTTTGGCTGCCATTATAGTAATTGATGTGAATACTATGAACTACGCCTTTGGGCGTTGTATTAGTTTTATTTCCATTAGCAATAATACTGGATAATTTAGATATTTCTGGTAAGTTTTGACTAGCAATTGTAGCATTATCCACGGAGTAAATGTCAGACTTGGCTGAATTATAAGTGTGCACATACGAGTGTAGTATACTTGGCTTGAGTTTCCTGAGTTTTTTTCTTGAGAAACGTCTCACTACGGGTTTTGTTTTAATAAATCCTTTAATTGCTTTATTAGTTTCGTTTGTTACTGCTATAATACGTTTTAAGTTATCGTCTAAGGAAACTCTACTCTTCAAACCATGAAAGCCTATGTCTTTATTTGAGACTGTATCAACAGATCTAAATATATTCTTAACAGTGGTTTTATCTTTTGAGGCTTTTTTATGTGCGTTATCGAAGTGAACATGTGCTCTTTCAATGCCATTTTTTGTACGTGGTTCATAATTTACGTTATTTTTGTATGATGGTTGTTTAGTTAGTGCCTCTTTGACTGAGTCTATGGTAACCCACCATTTGTCAGGATAGTCATAGAGGCCTAACTCCTCATTCAAGACTCCTCCATTTCGGTTACTCTGATCGTAGGAAGACAGATTCTGGTCATCGTTATGCTTCTTCTTAAACTTTGCTGTCCAGGTGAAAATTGGAGATAGGTGGTACTGGGATTCATTATTCACTGTTATTTTTGAAGCTGTGGGTTAAAAGGTAATGTATGATTTAGTTTCAAAGGAGGTATTTTTATGGACTTCAATTATTGACCTAGTGTCCTAGTATAAATTTACGATGAGCACTTAATACTGATTGACAGAATTATTTCTTTTCAGATATAAATACCTAAGGAACTTACCTGAGTGAACTTCACAGAATAAATTACATATAAACCATAATATCGCTTAAATATCATTAAATTATTTGTGTATGAGCCTTTGTATTGTTTGCCAAGGATGATGCTTGTTACTTTCAAAACGTTACTTTAAGATTTCATCCCAATAAATGTGTTTCGTGGAATACGCTTTCTTGAATGTTAATAATTATGAATAAATAGTTTTACAAACCAAGTACAACATCCGTAAGAACGAAGCCTAAACTTAAAAAACAGAACATGACATAAAAATAACATTATTTATTTTTTCCATCGGAATTGAAAATTTTATGGAAGTGATAAAAAATATGGTTCTCCATTAAAAGATTTAATAAAAATGTATCGCATTTGGTTGGTGTTTATTGCTCTCCTGCATTTATACGGTATTTTCATATTATGTTAAAATAAAAATGCTTTCAGCAAAAACATATAGATCCGCCTTGAGTTTGAGGTAGAGTTAAAATTCAAAATAAAACTACTATAATTGGAAAATCCGGGTAGTGAGTCTTAAACGTTTCACTCAAACTGCTATTAAAGTTTTTCTGCTCTTAAAATTCCTCATCTTGGTTAATTTTTTTACTTTTATTGGAGAATATTATGAAATATTAATGTTTCTCGTTTGATTTCAGCATGTAGGGATGCGTCTCGGCCACGAAGCGTTAATTTAGCTCTGGAAACTGTTTTAGAGTTCAATAACAATGACAATTCAGCAGATATACAAATCATTGACAAAGTCAAGAAGTTTTTGGATCGAATAAAGTCAGTCATAGACACTAACAAACATACTAGAAGAAGTTTAGCAAGAAAAAGTTTTAAGTTCACCGATTTCCTTAAAAATGCTGTTGTTATTTTTAAGTCGTATGATGATGATGATCTAGAATACCTTATATCTGTTATCGATGATGAAATCAGAAAATATCATTATAAAGGATGTAAATTTTACGAATTAGTAGAAAACTACAATGTACGAAGATTTATGGCTAACAAATTGGAAGAAGTTAAAGTTGCTTCAGCAAAAAGTATAAAGCAAATGATGAGTTATATCCTTGAATCATTATCAGATAATAACTTAGATGTTGAACAAAAAAAATTCCTAAATTATGTCAACTCATTATACGATGGTGAGTCAGAACAAAAATTAAGTAAATTTCTAGAAAATCTTACTATCTACAAAGCGAAATCCAAACGGTCCAAAACAAACTTGGTTAAAATTGTAAGAAATGGTATAAGATCGATTATTTTTGACCACTACAGCAATCTGGATTTCAAAACTCGTAATAATTTCAAAGGTAAATTGGAAATGTTTTGGAAAGACTATACCAATCCAGAGAGAACCCAACACCATGAATGGAAATACGAAACTTCCAACAAAGGGGATTTAGTAGAGATCAAAACAAAAGAAATCAGTTTCAGTTTAGAAAGCGCAGAGAAAACATCTGTGAACGACAGCGAACTTTCAATTCAGAATAAAAGTAGCCACCAACAGAAGAAAAAACAGATTAAGAAACATAAAATACAAAAGGACTTGAAAAGTTACAAACCAGCAGTTAAAACTGCAGCACGTCACGAATCTGATACAGAAATATCACTAAATGGTAATAGAGATGATAGTATTGAATCTTCAACAAAAAAACACTTAACCTTCATAACTTTATACCCCGAAGAAATAACATTGAAGCCGTTGACAAAAAATACGAAATCTTTCCAGCGAGCTCGCGTTCAAACTCTTTGGGAAGAAAAAGAAGAAAGGATCAAGTCAAAAAGCCACAGGAAACCGGCAAAAACAATAGTTGCAGAACATGAGACTGTCATAACCGTGAAGAAGGAACACGCCCCATCTTTAGACTGGGGTGATGTTGATATGGTGACGAAAACAGAGGACAGGTGAGAGAGAAATTTCAAACTATGTAGATAACCTTAAATGTATAATTTAGGTAGCTTTATCTCTAAAGCGATCTTTTCCTTTTCTAATTTTATTAAATACAATTTTATTGTCTGTTGATCATAATCACACGTTGCCGTGGTAAGTCATTATAACATGTTTTATAACTATTCACTCTTGTCTTGACCTAAGCCACATAATAAGTAATAGTATTATTTTATTTTATTCTGTGCTATTGCCTTAGTTCCGTTATGACATCTCATTTTCACTCCTATGCTGTTCGCATTTTAAAAAACAAGTATTTACTTATTGATTTCAGGCCCCTCAAAAGGTCTTGGGACGACGAGAAGACACAAGAGCAACCTAAAGTTCCCAAAAGACACACAAAGCACCAATACTTTGGTCGATCCCGAAAAACTGTTACAAAATCGAAAAATCTCCTTAAACCAACCCCTGTTATTGAATCACAAGAAGGGTTGCGTATTGAAAGTTATGAATTTGAAAAGAAATCCTTCAGGAAAAGCAATATGAATGATTCGTTACCCATTGCAAACTCAACTGTTAGTTATGATAATACTAGTATTCAATTAGCTATAACTCCAGATGCTAACGTTATTAAAAGAATAAGCAATTTAGAAAAAGAATTAAAAGTAGTTAAAGACCAAATGCATATTAAACCAGATTATGTTGAAATACCACATTATGACAAATTAGACTTCTGGAAAGGCACGAAAAAAGATGATAGGGAAGAAACTACCAAAGCTTACGTGATTCAAACGACTAAGTATAATCAAACGAATGTTACTAAAAAAGTGACTAAGCCAACAACAGCGAAAACAACTCAAACGTCAACACTTAAAACTACTCAAACATCAACACCAAAAACGACTAAAAAATCATCAACAAAAACTAAAAAAAAAACCACTACGGTAAAATCTACCGTACAACCTACGGCCACCAGTAAAATTTGGAACAGTACGTATTATCCTGTATTCAGAAGCAATAATATTTCCGATATTTATGATAAAAAACACACAACGGAGAAACACGAAAGAGAGCCTATAGAGTTTAAAGTTCAGGAAAAAAAAGGTCTAGATATTAATCCTGTAAAAAAACTAACAAACTTTACTGGAGGCGTGCACATGCTGAATGAAGTGAACAATGATATCTTTAATTACTCCGCAAATATAGAAGATGACATTAACGAAATTAATAATCCATTGGACAATCTTGATAATGTAAATATTACTTCTCACATTAGTAACTTAGAGAAGTATATAAATTCGACAAAAGCTGTCAAAGAAGATGAAAGACATGAAGTACGAAAGAAAATGTTGGAGGAACTGAACAGTATCATGTCTGAAAGGCCGAAAGATGAAGCGTTCACTTTTGAAAGTTCTACGGTACAGAATATACCAACTGATGACAAGTATTTGTCAGATCCTTTAAATTTTGAGAACGATGCTGAATTTTTGAAATAATTTTTATTCAGTAGAAATTGTTTTTTATTTCCTGTCCCTCCCTTAATTTTGTCACGCAATTCGATTGCTTGGTTGTTAATCGAAACAACATAACTGTCAAAATCGCGATCTTAAACAAACTTCGTACAATACAATTTCAACATATCCCTCTATCGGGAGAAACTGTAAATTTCATCGGTGCCGTAGAGCTAGGAGCAGCAACGGTACCGCTCCAACCTGGCAATTAACTTTCCACTCAAATTAAAGCATTTAATTATTACTATGATATATTTTACAATGTCAATATGAAAAAGCTGGCGGCGGGTGGTCAGCGCGCTTGTCGCGCACTACCATACAACTTGACTAGCAACCCGCGCGCTGTAAGCGAGCCGACCTCGTGCTAGCTTGCGCCTTGCGAATGGCGCGTAGTAAGCGCCTAAATACGAGGCGGCTAATTTAACTCAGCCAGGGTTGGAGCAGTGCCGTTGCAGCGCCGTAATAATGTGGCATGACCTTAACATGTCCCTTTCGGCTCCAACCGTTACACCACATGCAAATGAATAAAAAAAATAATGCTGTGGTGAAATAATTGGCAAGGTGATTGAGTTTTATACGTTTAATCACAGCCAAAGCTTCAACTTGCGAGCAACAAATCATATAGAGTTCACATTGCATTGATCACGGCACGGAGTGACTAAGTAAAACTAGCTGAAATGAGTAATGAAGTAATATTTATTCATGTAAGCTTTTTACAAGCACTGAAGATGGGTCACAAAGCAAATGATAATAAACATAAACATCGCTGTAGTTAACAATCATTTCTTGGGTCATTCAAGCAATTGAATGTTTCAATTGATTCTGATAAAATCGGACCAAACGTCAACCAAAAGCTATAATTTTTTAGTCTGTGTCCTTGCGCGAATAGTTTTTTGACACGCCTTGGGTGTTGTTATCGCATTTTAAACGGTTTTGTACTTTTTTAGTGTGATTTGTGACATCAGATGAGTTAATTATTGTGTGTAGTGATTCAGCGCATCGATACAGTTTTTCCTTTCGCGACGATAACATTGAAATTCTTCAAAATTTAAGGTAATGTGCATCTCGCTATGTTTTTGAAGTATAACCTTGACAAGTGCAATGGTCTCCCTTTTGTATATACTTGTAAACAAAAGACGTGACATTTCAATTTGTGTGGTTGTTAATTTACCTTTCACTGTAATTTTGTTTATTTATTCATGAATTTCAGTCATTCCAATGGTTGATTACAGTTTTTATCAGAATTACCTTTAGTTAAATGCGTTAGAATGTAAAATTCAGGTATATTTTTGTTCCTAAGCAATGTTAAATGAGTCATTTGTTCGTTGCAATACATACCTACATTCTCTTGTTAATTGATTAGTCACAAAAACAGTTAAGTTCCTGTGCTTTTTCTTACTATTCTAAATTTAGAATAGTAGCCCCAAACCGAAATTTATAAAGGGTTAACTAACACAATAATTACTGTCTACATAGCTGAACAGACACTATAGAAAAAACAATGGTTGTACCACATTTGACTCATAGGACTGATAAAACCACTTATTTGTGGATATTTCAAAAATAATTACGGCCTGGCTGGAATACTGGCATACATGTATAATAATTAATTACAGGTATTCCATTCTGTAATTATTTTTGGTTACTTTACCGTCACACATGCCCCTGAGCCTGCTGTGGGTATACCCAAACGCGCCCTGAGGCAGCCGCTATTAGCCCGAATGGAATACCTTAGCAGGAAACACTGGACCAGCAGCAATGGTATGGTACATGCTAAGGCACTTATCGTAGGTTACTCACATAAGTTCACCACAAAGGCCCTTGGACTAAGAAGGGGACAGATGATAGCCTTACCATAACCCTTACCGGGCACTGTAGGCTGAACAAGCATGGACACAGGATTGGTATTGCTGAGTCACCAACCTGTAGATTCTGTCGCGAAGATGAAGAGACCCCGGTCGATCTCCTATGTGACTGTGATGCTTTAATACACACGGACGTCATTGACATCACTCCCAGGAAATTAATTCAGTTCATGATGGCTGTAGGCCTGGAGAGTGATCTTTGATGGGATGATGACCACAATAGATCAATCCTGGTCGCAGGGGTCAATCGCTTTGCTAACATCCTAAGGCCTCTTATACACAGACGTTTTTTCCCTGTGAAAATCTATAGTTAATTCACGGTTATGGTGGCAGTGTTGTATGGATGACTGTGGGAGCTTGTTGACATAAATGGGGGCAAAACTCCACGGCGTGATAGCCGGTACTGTTGAGAAAACGTGGCATGTACAAGAGGCCTAATGCTAAACGTATAACGAACATTAAGGTATGATTCACATTGAACGCATCGGAGCGCATTTTCGAAGCCGCAGAGGAAATTATTATTTGATTATCAATTCTTAAGGTCGTATTCGCATTCAACTAATACATTTTGGAACCCGGACGGATGCGCGAGCATGCTGCGGCAGCCGCTCGGCTCCGAGCGTAATCCGTGGAACACGTCCGACTGCGCGCGGATGCCGTCGGCTCCGCTTGGCTGCCGTCGCATACGCTGGGACCTCAGATCAACAATACACTAGATACTACCGAATGGAAGTTGTCCGTCAGTCCTATGAAACTTAAAACACTTTACTTTTTGTATGGTGAAAATATACTTTTATAGCCAACCTGACAAAAATACAAGGGGTAGACCCTATAAATTAAAATAGCAAATAAATTTAATTTAAAGAGTTATTTATTACTAAAAAATTTAAAACAACTTTTAATGTTTATTAATATGAGAGAAATGCACTTTTGAAATATCAAGGAAAAAATAACTACGTGATTTTCAAGAACTTTCACTTATTACAATTTAAAGATAATTAAATGGCACTTCTGTTATTTTCCTTTACGTTGGTAGTAAAAGTATTATGTTGCCATACAACTGCTTGTTCGGAGTTCCGTCTCCTAAAACGTAGTATTTATATACTCTCTGGTGGTCGGCCGCAGTCGCATGGCGTATGCGACTGCGGCGGATGCGCGCCGCCGCGATGTGCGCCGTCGCGCGCCGTTGCGAGCCGCTGCGAGCCGATGCGGGCCGTTTGATGTGAATCATACCTAACTGACCAGGCTCCATCTACCTGTCTTGTTATTGATGTATATTGCTTGCCCCCAGAGAAAGGCCTCCTCATAGAATGCATCAACATTTACATAAGCCATTTTTCTTTATCATGCTATGTTCTCTGTTTTCTCTTTTTCATCTTACTATCTACCTACAGGATAAAAAGAGCATAACCAGTAATTAAGATCTTAATCATTTCCAGATGACGACCATGTCAGCAATGTCCGATCCGTACGGCACGACTGGGACGCTGACCCTCAAGTGGGACCCCAAGAACTTGGAGATCAGAACCACGTCTGTGGAGCGGACGCTGGAGCCTCTCGTGCTTCAGGTCACGACCCTCGTCAACAGCAAGGATAAGGCTGCTAAGAAGAAGAGACGTGAGTAGTTTTTTTTAGCTTAAGGGACAATTGTTTCATTGATTTATTGCTCATGAAATTCCACCAACATAATGCCATATCCCGATCGTGGTAGTTAAAGTCCAGTTACAGTTGCTTTGCTATCATGGTGAACGGAACACTCGTAATGGTCACTCACTTTTCACGTTAGTCGGAAATTAAACAATGACGAGGTTCCTTTTTTTATTTATAAAAAATTATATATATATCTTTGACAATTCACACCAAGATCTGACCCCAAACTAAGCAGAGCTTGTAATATGGGCGTCAGAGACTGATAAACGTACTTAAATATTATAATTACATACTTAAATGGATAATAACACCCAGCTACACAACAAATATAAATGTTCGTCACACAAATATTTGTCATGGGTGGGGATCGAACCCAAGACCTCCGGCGCTAAAGGCAGGATCGCTGCCATTGCGCCAACAGGCCAGTCGAAATACTTGCTTTCCACCAGCGTTATCGTTATACATTACGACCAAATTACATAAAATCTTTATAATTTCTAGCCCATGTGTTATTCTGATGTATAAGCTGTATTACTGTAAAGTTTCATTCAAACCCGTTCAGTAGTTTTTGCGAGAAAGTGTAACTAACATACATACATACATCCTCACAAACTTTCGCATTTATGATATTAAGTAAGGTTTGTTAGAGGAGACTGAAATGATCCCATATAATCCATAGGTTCTAACTTATTTTACATTACTGAAAGTCAACTTTTGACAATCCGTGAAGCTAAGATATTGGTGGTTTAGTTCTTCAGTCTATCTTGAACTATCACATGATTCCTGAACTACACACATCAAAAGTGTCTAGGGATCAAGCATTTTTATGCGGATTTCTTGAGATTGAGATGTGGCTTTGTAATAAATTTATGATTTTATACATTTATATGGATCCTTTTTGGTGCATTTCATAATTTGAAACCGGAACTGTCAATCAAATTCGAGTAAAAGATGAAAATCAGCTGTCAATATTTTCCCTATAAAAACATACAACGCATTGAAGACATTATTAGTGCTACTGTTTCCCTACTACTGATTAAAACCAACGTTATTATGGAGCGGCGACGTCATTTAAGCAGGGAAGAAATGCTCAGAGCCGTGGGAATGATAGAAGCTGGTTCCCGGCAACGTACTGTGGCTTTAGCTCTGCATACAAGTCAGAGTGTTATCAGTCGATTTTGGACACGTTACCGAAGCACTGGTACCGTGGCTGAGCGCCATGGAGGACGGTATCGCTGCACCACACGGAGACAAGACCGATACATTCAAATCACAACTCGAAGAGCTCCAACAATAACCGCCATGATGTTAGCCGTGAGGCTTCATCACTCTTCAGGGAACTTAATTAGCGACCAAACAGTCAGAAACCGCTTGCATGAAGTGAACCTTCATTCCCGAAGACCGCTAAGGGTACCACCTATAGCAATGCACAATCGTAGGATTCGATATCAATGGGCTCTTGAACACAGAAATTGGGCAGAAGAACAATGGCGTTTCGTGTGCTTTTCTGATGAGTCTCGTTTTGGTATGAGACCGGATACAAGACGTATACGACACTGGAGAACCCCTGGACGCCAACAGCGATTAAAATCCTGCCAGGAAGTCCATCCTTATAGTGGTGGAACCATCATGGTATGGGCGGGTATTTGGATCGGCGGAAGAACTGAGTTGATTTGGATCAGAGGCAACCTCAACGCTCAAATTTATGCTGAGACGATTGTATCAGACGTCATCGTTCATCTGCAAGTGCAAACCGGTCCCTAATTTCAGTTAATGCATGATAATGCACGACCGCACACCGCAAGAGTTGTAAGACAGACTCTCGCCGCAGCTAACATCAATGCCCTGCCCTGGCCTGCTCAGTCGCCAGACTTGAACCCGATTGAGCATGCATGGGATATCCTACAGAGAAGAGCTCTGCCGAATATGGAGGGTATCCAGTCGCAAGAAGACCTTTTTTTGTTGTTGCAACGAACATGGGCGGCCATTCCACAGCGTGATTTGGATGAACTCATTTTGAGTATGCCAAACCGATGTTCTTGTGTTGTTAGTGTTCGCGGTAGAAACACGGATTATTAATTGTTTAAGTTACCCAATAAAATTTTAAAGAAAACTGTTATTTCAGTCTTTTTTTCGAACTTTAATGTTAGTGGTTCAAATGTCAAAAATCCCTTTATTAGGAAAATGGCAAATTTCTTTATTAATGCAAAGGTGACTTGGTTTATCGTTACTGTAGACAAACGAAAACACTTTATTTGATGAATCCTTTAAGAAAATTTTAATTAATATCAATCAGGAGAAAAGTTATTGCAAAAATATATGTTGATCCCTAGACACTTTTGATGTGTGTACAAAAGATGTTCTAACATTTATTTGACTGCCCTGTTGGCGCCGTGGTAGCAATGCTTTAGCGCATTGGTTCCCAAAATGGGTCCAGGTGGACCCCAAGGGGTCCAGGGGAGAATCTATGTTGGCTTTATTTTTTGTCGAGTTTTGGGAATATGGTAGAGATGTGTAGATGCAGGGGGTCCATGGGAACCAGCTAAATCTTAAAAGTGGTCTATCCTAAAAAAGTTTGGTAACCTCAGCGCTAAAGTTCGTGTGCTCGAATCGATCGTAGTAGATAGTGTAGGGATTCCCTACCCATGACAAACCTTAATGTGACGAACTGCTGCATTTGCAGTGAGAAAAATTAGGTTATTAACAGATGTTGATACTGCTCGTTCAGTTTATTTTAGTTATTTCCATAGTGTAATGTCTTACGGCATTGTACTTTGGAATCAAGCGGCGGATATACAAACCATCTTTATCCTCCAGAAGCGAGCGATCAGATCCATCTATAAGCTTCGTGCACGGGCTTCACTTCGGGAGATTTTTAAGGAAATTGGTATCCTCACTGTAGCGTCACAATACATTTACAATTGCATTGTTTAAGTGAGAAAAATATTGGTCTCTATGCTAAACACAGTGACATACATTGCAGAAATACTAGTAATAAGGATAAAATTGCACTTTCACTCTTTAGGTTACAAAATTCCAAAAACCATTTGTGAGTTACCTTTACATAGATTCACAAATCCGTCAAAACAGCTTTATTAAAAAAGGACTATTATACTACAAAATACTACCTTATAGATAAAAATGCCTGGGTGTAAGCGCTCTGCCCGATGCGGGATTAAATAGCTCTATTGTAACAGATGTTTTATTGTTATAGTTAATAGGTACCTAGTATGTACTGACTAACAATTTTTCTTTTTGAATTGTTTAAATGAATTTTTGTTATTATATTCTTTTATGGTTGGTTTTTTCTCTTTGTTTTATATTCTTTTAGGTTTATTTGTATCAAAATGACACACTGCTTGTACTTAACTAACGCCTGTTGTAAACCCAAAACAAGTTTAAAAGAGTAACTGCTGAGTTTCTCGTCGGGTCTTCTCAGCAAGGAACAACTCCGACGCGATGGTAGAGTCGCATTATGTCTGTATACTATTTATTTACATATCCATATTATTATGGTATTTATGTCTATTATTTAGTATATTTTGCTGTAAATTTGACGATTTGAAAGTACTGATACAGTCTATTTGAATAAAGTTATTTGAGTTTGAACATTTGCGTTAAGTATGTAGGTATTGAGAAATATTTAAGTATGTTTATCAGTATCTAGAGAGCGTCGTGGCCTAGTGGTTAAGCACTCCAACTCGGATTGCGGATCGTGTGGTCCCTAGGTCCCAGAACCAAAAATCTTTGTGTTCATTGTTAAATATCAGACTTACTCCCCGGTGGTGGAAATCATCGATAAAAACCAAATCAACCCGGATAGCGGCGGAAGGCTCACCACCTACCACGTTGGGTTCTAATACCATTGGTGAAAAGTGGGCTTCTGAGTGTTTCGTGCAACAAGACGACACTGTTACTTGCCTCTGACTACCCCGCTTGGGATAAAGTCGTGATGGTATGTGTTATGTGTTTGTTTTTTTGTATTGAATAAGCTCCGAAACTACTGAACCGATTTAAAAAATTCCTTCACCAATATAAGCTACATTATCAGGGAGTGACATACTAGGCTATTTTTTTCTTAAAATGGGGTATGTTTTTAAGGAAAAGATAGCCTACGCGGGCGAAGGCGCTGACGGACATATATTTTTTTATAATACGGGCTCTAAGTTCAGACTTCTTTTTTCTTTATGTTACGTTGGTGACAGTCAAGCACGCGGACCGCCTGATGGTAAGCGGTCACCGCAGCCTACGGACGCGTGCAACACCAGGGGCATCACTCGCGCGTTGTCGACCCAGCAAAAACCTTTTCAAACCCCTCTTGAAGAACTCCATACTATAACTATTTAAATTTATTTAAACCATGAACAATGTTATATTCGTAAGCGAGAAAGAACTTACTTATATGTTGTTTTGTCTTGCAGCTGGCAAATCTAAGCGAGCCAGTGCCCTCGTGGCAACCGTGGAGCGAGCCACGGAGATCTTCATCGAGCGAGGGCAGACTATAGCCTATGAGAACCCCGAGATCACGCAGGAGATGCTCGCTGCTGTGGAGGAGGTCAGGAAGGCTGGTAAGTTGAGATCATTACATGGCTGTTAAAGTGTTTAATCATTTACCAAAATCCATAAAAGCCCCCCAATGTGATAAATTTGAAGATTTGCTTAAAACATTTCTCATCAGCAAAGCATATTACAATTTGAAAGAATATTTTGAGGATAAAATTATAATTTGATTCAGGTTTTTTTTTTGTTTTGATTAAATATTATTCAGTCTTTTAAGTGTTAACTTAATAGTTAAATAGTAATCTATTTGATTACCTTGGTACACCTATTGTAGTTTTGAGGTCGTACTGAATTATATTTCAATTGGAGTTTTTGTAAGATGTCTTTGCAACACCCTTAGAGGGTCTATGTACATTTTAGTTTTTACATTTGTATAACTTTATATGTGTATAGAGCTAATAAATAATGATTATGAATGATTATGATAATATTTGTTTTCAGACAACTGAGAGTTTTTACTTCTAGCATTCAACAATTCAAGTGTGTTTTCAGAACATAGCCCGGGTTTGTGATCACGCCTTTGGCAAGCGTGGTGATTAGGCCAATACCCTTCCATTGTAGCGATGACTTGATTTCAATGATGGAGGCCTTTCTCCAGCAGTGGGACAGTATATAGGCTTATTACTTATACTTATTCAACAATGAACTTTTTCCACACAAAGAGAGAAACTAGAAAATAAATCCTGCTTGAGTCCAAGGATCAGGTCGTTTTCTAGTCTATATTTGTGTGGAAGTGGGAGAGAATTTGCTAGTAGTAAGTGAATTTTAATTTTTAGCATTAAACAATTCACTGTTTTCTACAAAAAGATAGAAACTAGAAAAAAACGACCTTATCCTAGGGACTCAAGCGGGTTCGTACCCGCGACCTTCCACAATCCGGATGGCTGCTCTTCCAACTGAGCTACCGAGGCTGTTAACATACCTGGCGAATTAATCTAGTGGTTAGTACATGTCCGCAAGATTCGCGTACGAATGCTCTACGCGGCTTTTCACAAACAACTGCCAATTGAGTCTTCCAAGACCCCGCGGCTGGTAGGTCATTATCGCGTGCAAGTACATGGAGTGACAGAGGCCTTTTTATTTTGCGTCAGAAAATGCATTTAGGCATTCCCAAGGCCCTGGGTTCGGGACACCTGGGATATGTGGGACTCGGTACTCCTGGGAAAACAGAGACCCCTACCCACTAAAACCTGACGGTGGTCATCTTCGGCGCAGAATGGAAGGGACCCGGGATCCCAACGAGGGAGAGACTCCTCGCAGGACCCTTCGGCGCGCAAGGCCGCCTGGCAGCCAGCCTCGGGAGGAGCAAGCTCAACTCCAGTGCACAATAACACAGACCACTGTGTCCGAACACACGCGTTACCGTCATCCTCGGGATCGCAAACCGAAACATACGCAGGCCCTCCCGCGTGCGCTTCGCGACCCCAAGAGCCCTTTTAGTCGCCTCTTACGACAGGCAGGGATACCTCGGTAGTCTCTCTCTCTCTCTACTAACAACGAAGTAAAACATTATTCTTCCTCCCCAGGAGCGGCAATGAGCGTGGCCGCCCGCGAGTTCTCGGAGCAGCCGTGCGCGTCCGCCGCGCGCTCCGGCATGGTCCGCGCGGCGCGCGCGCTGCTGTCCGCCGTCACCAGGCTGCTGATCCTGGCCGATCTGGTGGATGTGCATCTGCTGCTGGCCAGGCTGAGGACTGTGAGTGATTAGACATAAGATCCAGTTTAGCTTCTTTTATGTAATAGGGAGCAAACGAGCAGGAAGGTCACACGATGGAAAGTGATCACCTCCGCCCATGGACAACTGCAACACCAGAGGTGTAACCGATGCGTTGCTTGCCTTATAAATGGAAATATGCTCTCTTCTTGAAGGCTCCTATGTCATATTCCTTTGGAAATACCGACGCAGGAAGATATCCATTTATATAGGATATATATCTTGGATGTACGCGGAAGAAATTGACGCGAAAAGCGTACGGTTATTGAGCGCCAGCCATCCAGGTGATGAGCATGGAATTTCGACTTATGACGTGTCGTGCGGTGATGAAATTCAGCGACAGGTATAAGATCATGCAATTCTTCTAAGCACTCCCCATTGCAAAGACGGTAGAAAATACAGAGAGATGCCAAAGGATCTAAGCGGTCGGAAATCACAGGGTCAGCTAAAATTTAGAATCTGATCCTGGAACATCAAGAAAGAGATGGACAAAAAACACCACCCTACTAATTTTTACCCCACAGTACAGCATAGCTAAACAACACTGTTTCGCAGTAGCTTTTTCCTGCTGGTATGTTTACTGTACACGGGGCCAATTGTGACAGCCTCAAGTACCCGCCTCTTTAATGGCTCCCCTTCTGCGCACAATCTTCCACATTCGCTGGCGTCTCGCGTTTTGGCTTGACATCAGCCACCAGTGGATCGTGTTTAGTGGCTTGCCATCAGCCACTAGCGTCTGCGTCTAGTAGCCCCGCTGTACTACTAGTGGCCGTGACTAGCCAATGTTGGGTGCTAGTCAGAATGAGGACTTTGAGTTGCTAAACATCCTATTTAAGATGTCGCCTAACTGTATCCAGCCGAGGAATCTTCAGGGGAGCACATTGAAACACAACCATTCGGTATACATAAATTAAACAGGGTGTCCCAAAAAGAAGTGTCAAGCCGAAGCCCACAGACAGAGCACCCCTTGGGGTACCCGAATCACCCCCATGTATGTTCCGCGATTCTTAGTTATTAATTATTCGAAATAATAAATAATTAGTAACTATTTCTTTTTGTTCTACTAATTAAACTTTCAAATGTTTATTCTTTCTATTATTTCCTTAGCCTCCCTGCAGTAATTTTTGGTTAGATAACAAATTCATGAACTTCAGGAATGATAAAATGGCCAAAAAACAGTTAATAATCTGATGGCTAATTTCAAGAATTTTCCACCTCGCTGTCTTTGAAGGCTGATTTTAGCCAAAGTAGCCCATTAAGTACTTCTTTTTTGTAATGATTAAGAAAGCTGAGATTCTGGAGCATGTTTGAGCTTTACTTAGAAACCATACAGTCACCCACTTAGATTTTTAATTTAAAGTTGAAAATTTAAGTCTTTATTCATCAACCATACATTTTTGGTTTTATACCAACATTTTCATCATTTTGGTCAAAGGTATGAAACTGATTATTTTATGCATCAAAGTACAATTAGGGAGATTCAGTTGGGCAAAAAAAAAAAATTGAAAAGTCTTCTACTTTTTAAAAAATAAAAAATTTAAACTTTTAAATTCTCAGAAATTCAGAAAAAAAATCATAACTCGAAAACTATGAAGAATCGCGGAACATACATGGTAGTGATTCGGGTACCCCAAGGGGTGCTCTATCTGTGGGCTTCCGCTTGACACTTCTTTTTGCGACACCCTGTATATGTAGTTTATAACTACCTGATACATTACACTATTCTTCAGTTAGAGTGAGACTAATGTAGACTAACCCACTTATTCATAAAAGATAAAGTAGTGCTATAGCACTGTTTTCACTATGGTAAAGTAGTCTTAAAGCATTGCTTTAGTTTTTATGAATAAGGGGGTATGGCGTTAGCATGGTCCGCGCGGCCAGGTCGCTGCTCTCGGCTGCGACCAGGGGCCCGATTCTATTAATTAAAAGCCAATGGAATCGTAATTGAATGACACGATATTGACATTTAGCCCATACTAAATCTGTCAAAATCACGCCATTCAATTACGATTCCATTGGCTTTTAAATAGCAGAATCGGGCCCCAGGTTGCTGATCCAGGCAGATTTGGTAAAAACTGTTTACCGTATACTCAAGTTTTGCAAGAATTTAGGATAAACCCGATCCAGGAACAGAAGAAAAAAAATGAAAGGAAAGTAATCACTGCGAATTCCCGCTAGATACTCGGAAAAATGTTGCTCATTCAAATATAAATAATAAAAATATATATGTGGTCTATTTTCAAATATATCAATAAACAACCAGCCGGTAAAATGTTGCCAGTGTCAATCAAATGAGTAAAGAGTTTTGGCATGCCCCTCGTACTTGCGCGCGATGATCACTTTCCAGCCGCCGCGGCCCCGGGTATTCCACGACTCATTTGGCAGTTGTTTGTCTACAGCGAATTTTGCCGTTAAACTGACGCGGTGACATGCTGGAAGTACTGACAACTGACATCTATATCGAAAGAGGTGACACTGACAGTATATGTCTGACACATGACAGCACGCATTCAGGATTAAGAAAATTTTAATATATCTATCGATGTGATTTATCTGTTACATAAAAATCTGTGACCTAATGCATTCTCTACTAGTCCTCCAAGTCACCACAGCAATCGCTAATCACCACGTTTCAGTGTTTCAATTTTTTATCTTTTAAAATGATTCTCTGCCGGTGTCTCACAAGTTCACCTTAATTCAAGTTCAAATGAGTTTTAAGTCTTAAAATAATTACATATAGAAACAGAGTCCGCGCGACGATTTTGAATCACCTTAATTGGAGCCATGCTTTGCAGTGTTCATTACAGCTTCGCAATGTTCAATGTCAAAGCGCGCCGCACGTAAGCAAGTAATAGCCACGCATGTGTGGATCGGATTAGTGCTTCATTCTGAGTTGTCCCAATCATTCATTCACCTATTCCCAGGTGGAGAACGACCTAGACAAGCTAAAGTCCGCGTCCTCCCAGTCCGAGCTCATCGAGTCCGCTCGGCAATTCGGCCGCTCGGCGTGCGAGCTGGCCGCGCAAGCCGCCAAGCGCCAGCGGGAGCTGAAGGAGCCGGTGATGAAGGACGAGCTGGCGGCGGCGCGGGCGGTGCTGAAGAAGCATTCTACTATGCTGCTCACTGCTTCCAAGGTTAGTATGGCTCAGGCTATTTTTAAAATATTTTTTTCCCAGAAAACGTTTAAGAAACCGGAAATGTTCTTGTAGGTAACTGGTTTTCTTGTAATTTGCAGTGCCAAAACCGGTTTCCGGTTTTTCTTGAAAATTAAGAATTTACTTAAATTATAAGAGAGAAAAGATAATACCTTTTTTTAGTTTCTTTGGTAATTTTTTTTAATGTTTCTTAATCATATCAGAAAATTTTTAGGGATAAAAATGAAAACCGGTTACACGGTTTTGCGAGCGAAATATTGAAACATAGTTTTCACGTTGTAAAAAACCGGTTTTGTAACCGCAAGTTAGTTTAATAATACACTCGCCGCGCAAACCGCCAAGCGCCAGCGAGAGCTGAAGGAGCTGGTAATGAAGGACGAGCTGGCGGCGGCGCGGGGGGTGCTGAAGAAGCATTTTACCATGCTTTTGACCGTTTCTAAGGTGAAGATTAGAAACCGTAGAAGCAATTTCCGGGAAAGGTTATGAAATTTTAGTAAAAACCGGTTTATAGTTATGCGTTTACGCCAAAACCGGTTTTCCGGTAAAGTGTAAAAAAAAAAACGATAACCGGCCGTGAACGCTAGTAATTATATACTAGACAAAGTAAGCCCAAGCCGCTGAACGGTAGCACGAGTTAAAAGACGAGATAGTGGCGGCTAGGGCGGTGCTTAAAAGGTTAGCAAGGTTTGAAGGATTTTTTTTAAAGACTAAATAATACCAAAGTCGTATTGCCGAAACAGTAAAGGAACTAGGCAAAAAGCCAGAAGAATGAGCAGGTGTAAGGAGAGAAAGAGTATCCATAGACCGCAATTGCCGTTGACCGTTTTCATAGTATATGTGTCTCGCCAGGTGTACGTGCGCCACCCGGAGCTGGCGGCGGCGAAGGCCAACCGCGACTTCGTGCTGCGCGCCGTGTGCTGCGCCGTGGGCGCCATCTCCGCCGTGGCGCAGGGCCGGCCCGCGCCCGCCAGCGGTCAGTGATGACGATACAGGGTGTCTCTTCTAGGTGGTGGAAGCAAGTCATAGGGTCAGAAGATCGTAGTAGTCTGATTAGTGACTGTTAAAAAGTTATGGTTAATTTTTTTTTTTCATAAAATCACCAAACTCTTTAACAAACTCTATTTAAAAAGAAACTTAACTTAACATAGCTTTTATAAATGTTAGAATTTAAGCATTTTTTTTCTCAACAAACAAATTGTACTCTTATTAACTCGCATTGTAAAACCACAACAAGTTTAAAAGAGTAACTACTGAGTTTCGCGCCGGGTCTTCTCAGTAAAAATCAACTTCTCCGACGCGGTGATAGTCGCATTTTGTTTAAAGACTGTTTATTTATTCATATTATTATAGTATTTATGTCTATTATTTAGTATATTTTTTGACTATTGAAAAGTACTGATTAAGTCTATCCAAATAAAGATATTTGAGTTTAAATTAAGACATGGTTAATTGATAGACAATTTTATAGTATACAGGAATGTTTGAATTCGTAATAATTTTATCAATGTTAATTTTATCGTATTGTACAGTATTGTGTTGAATAATTTCAGAGTTTATTATTTTATTTAGTTGACATATTTAATTTTTTGAATTTTGGAACGGGATATTGTGGATATTTGTTCTCCACACAGCAAATATTGTACACCCAATTTTGGGTAAGCTGTTTTTGACACTAATCCAAGACCTTAAGTACACAGCTCTTCAGAATAAATGATTTCTGATTTCTGAACTCCCAATTTTCACGAGATCTGCTTGAATATGAAGTATTTTTTTTATAAACATTTTTTAACTGCTATATTTAATTTTTTAATCGACACAGTCACATTTACTATCACAAAAAAATAACTATTCAAAGTAAGAGAAATCATCCACCAATCTTTTGGCAAAAAAAAATAGTATCTTTGATACTTTTATTGAGTAAGTATTTTTTTTTTTGGACTGTGGCCATTTTGTGAAAGAATTAAAAGCGACCATAATTTGCAAACGGTACAAATCGGACTACCTACTATTGCTAGGGTTAAAAAGGTCAGAAATGACCCCAGCTTTTCACTACTTCAATTTGACACCCTTTATAAACTACTTATAGCTACTTTTTCAGCGCAAGACGCCTATTTTACTATACTACTTTTGCCGTATGATGATATCCCTGACAGTTAATAATTGTCAATTAAAGTGATGTAACAAATGTAAAAAAAAAAAAAATGCTCGAAGGATTGCATCGCTGAAGTGGCAGTGGGCGGGACACATAGCGCGGAGAGCCGATGGCCGTTGGGGCGGAAAGGCTCTCGAATGGCGACCGCGTACCGGACGACGTTCCGTGGGCAGGCCCTCTACAAGGTGGACCGACGATCTGGTCAAGGTCGCGGGAAGCCGCTGGATGCGGACAGCGCAGGACCGATCGTTGTGGAGATCCTTGGGGGAGGCCTATGCCCAGCAGTGGGCGTCGTTCGGCTGAAATGATGAACAAATGTAATTTAATTGAGTTGGCAAAGGAAATGGAATCGGATTTACCGATTTTTTATTTTTAAATAAATTCTCACTAAACGGGTTATGGCTAATAACTTATAGAATAAAACGCGGTATCTCGAAAATAATAGTTATTAAATAGCACACAAGGCAGACGCACTCGTACTGATGCGAATGACGTGATTACAGAATGGTCGCTCCTATTCATCGATTTTTAGTCCATTCAGTAGTGTCAATACACTGTTGAATGGCGTTCCTTTTCACGCATCAGGCGCTGTAAAGATATGTTAATTTAATTTAATTGACTTCATATATTAACAGTTAAAAATAATAACAATAAGTTACTTGATAAGATTCGAAAGAACAATAGTTTTTTAATAGTTTATTACATTTTCTTTCTCCAGTTTCTTTTTATTTAGTTTGAAATAGAATGCGTGACACGGAACAATAAGAGCTGTCAGGCATATCATCTTACAGTGAAAATAGTATAGTCGCCATTATCTGCCAGAAGGATTTGTGTCTGTTCAAGTTAATCTTACTAATATTATAAATGCGAAAGTTTGTGAGGATGTATATATGTTACTCTTTCACGCAGAAGCTACTGAACGGATTTGGCCGAAACTTTATAGTAAAACGGCTTATACATCAGAAGAACACATGGGCTACAATTTATAAAGATTTTATGTAATTTGGCGGAAAGCTAGTTAATAATAAATAAATAAATATCCCTGGACATTATTCCACACAGCGCCATCTAGCCCCAAAGTAAGCTAATTAAAGCTTGTGTTATGGGATACTAGACAACGGATAAATATACTTAAATACATTTTCTTTTGTAAATAATAATACTAGTGACTTTTTTGTGTAAGGACTTATTGAAGATTTTTTTCATTTTTCAGGCGGAAACCGTCCTCCTGCAGACGGTCCGGGAGAGCTGGCTCAGGCGCTTGATGATTTTGATGTGAGTGTCAATATTTAAAACGGTTTTTTATTTATTCGTTTGTTAGTTGGTAAATACACAAATAATATAATACGAGGGCGACCATTTAGAAAAAGAAAAGTATAGGTTAGGTTATTAGGGTTTTCATTTTTTGGAAGTCCAAAAAAATTTAAGTTTTATTGTTTAGAAAAAACAGCAGTTCCGCGAAAATACATGATTAAAATGTTTTTTTTAGAAATACTCGATCTTTGTAAATTGTAAAACTACTAATTGTTCATCCCTACAAATGTAAAAAAAAAAACGATATTGCAGAAACCAATTTTTATTCAATCAATAACTGTTCCCTTTTTTCTGTTTTGACAAAAATGAAATCTTTAGTCAGTTATGTGTATTATTTTTGGTCTACTGGTTTGGGAACAGGTATTACAAGTAAGAAAACCCTTTTCTCCCAAAACATTTAACTTTTATTACATATTATTAACCACTATTTATCAATACTTTCACAACAATGATTCTTTGGGTTTTTTCCTATGTCAACCGCGACATTCACCTTTTTTAAATCTTATTAAAATTCTAACACTGTTTCCTATCAATAAGAAAAAAGGATCTACGCTTCTACAACTGGGTTACCAGTATGTCATATCGTTTTTGTAAGTCTTTGGATGACAACCCTGTATATTTTTTTTAGTTGTTAAGTATACATCTTTTCACAAGTGTGAATCACACTTCGTTCCACTCAACCATATTGTAACCTATCTTATAATTGCCAGGAGCGCATGGTGATGGAGCCGCTGGCCTACTCGGAGCTGCGCACGCGGCCCTCGCTGGAGGAGCGCCTGGAGTCCATCATCTCCGGAGCCGCGCTGATGGCTGACAGTTCCTGCACCAGGTCAGTATGGCTCGCTGGAGGAGCGCCTGGAGTCCATCATCTCCGGAGCCGCGCTGATGGCTGACAGTTCCTGCACCAGGTCAGTATGGCTCGCTGGAGGAGCGCCTGGAGTCCATCATCTCCGGAGCCGCGCTGATGGCTGACAGTTCCTGCACCAGGTCAGTATGGCTCGCTGGAGGAGCGCCTGGAGTCCATCATCTCCGGAGCCGCGCTGATGGCTGACAGTTCCTGCACCAGGTCAGTATGGCTCGCTGGAGGAGCGCCTGGAGTCCATCATCTCCGGAGCCGCGCTGATGGCTGACAGTTCCTGCACCAGGTCAGTATGGCTCGCTGGAGGAGCGCCTGGAGTCCATCATCTCCGGAGCCGCGCTGATGGCTGACAGTTCCTGCACCAGGTCAGTATGGCTCGCTGGAGGAGCGCCTGGAGTCCATCATCTCCGGAGCCGCGCTGATGGCTGACAGTTCCTGCACCAGGTCAGTATGGCTCGCTGGAGGAGCGCCTGGAGTCCATCATCTCCGGAGCCGCGCTGATGGCTGACAGTTCCTGCACCAGGTCAGTATGGCTCGCTGGAGGAGCGCCTGGAGTCCATCATCTCCGGAGCCGCGCTGATGGCTGACAGTTCCTGCACCAGGTCAGTATGGCTCGCTGGAGGAGCGCCTGGAGTCCATCATCTCCGGAGCCGCGCTGATGGCTGACAGTTCCTGCACCAGGTCAGTATGGCTCGCTGGAGGAGCGCCTGGAGTCCATCATCTCCGGAGCCGCGCTGATGGCTGACAGTTCCTGCACCAGGTCAGTATGGCTCGCTGGAGGAGCGCCTGGAGTCCATCATCTCCGGAGCCGCGCTGATGGCTGACAGTTCCTGCACCAGGTCAGTATGGCTCGCTGGAGGAGCGCCTGGAGTCCATCATCTCCGGAGCCGCGCTGATGGCTGACAGTTCCTGCACCAGGTCAGTATGGCTCGCTGGAGGAGCGCCTGGAGTCCATCATCTCCGGAGCCGCGCTGATGGCTGACAGTTCCTGCACCAGGTCAGTATGGCTCGCTGGAGGAGCGCCTGGAGTCCATCATCTCCGGAGCCGCGCTGATGGCTGACAGTTCCTGCACCAGGTCAGTATGGCTCGCTGGAGGAGCGCCTGGAGTCCATCATCTCCGGAGCCGCGCTGATGGCTGACAGTTCCTGCACCAGGTCAGTATGGCTAGGGTGTGATCCTCATTGTTGTCATCACTTCCAGTTGTAGAATCCAAGGTCCCGCAAGCAGTTGCAGATTTTTCTTTACATAGTAAATGTTTGGGATTAATCACCGAGTCTTTTTTGACAACATCTAAAATTCTATAATATAATCAACCAAAGCATTAAAAGTTTTAGTCTGTTTACATAAGTACAATTCATATTATGACCATTCAAACTTGGGTGTCCAAGCCCATCAAAAGTGTTGGGTATACAGGGTGGTTCAAACATACGTCAATATTTTTTCTAGCTTTATCACTCTCAGTGGTATCCAAAAATTCTCCATGTAAGTTACCCGATTTTTAGTAGTTTTCGAGTAATTCATTTTTTTACGAACTTTTGGAAATTTCTGGGTTGAGTCACTTTTTCGGTCACTGTGGCGCGATCTGTTGAGTACAATGCCTGTTTTTTTT
This sequence comes from Udea olivalis, assembly GCA_947369235.1. Classification (NCBI taxonomy): domain Eukaryota; kingdom Metazoa; phylum Arthropoda; class Insecta; order Lepidoptera; family Crambidae; genus Udea; species Udea olivalis. The sequence continues at coordinate 11,377,867 of OX376367.1, read as the reverse complement.
CACTATTAGATGAATACAAGGTTTAGTGGATTCGAAAGCATTCACGTCCATAGCGCTCATCAAAACACAAAAAAAAAATTGATAAAGTTATAAAATCTGTGTAGTACCTAAGTTTTAAAGCCATTTAAAAAAAAAGTAGCATAAACTTTTCCATCCGAATTATTTTTAAAAACTTCACTACTCTCTCAACTATCTATCATGTAAATTTGAGTGAGCTACTTCAACGGTATGATACTTAAATGTTCATTCAAAGTGTCAGAAGCAACAGTTGTACAACAAACAAACAAACAAACAAACAAACAAACTGTACAAAGTACAGTGCATTGATCTGCAGAGCGCTCGATCAGCATTTTATTAATGACCTAAATTATAACTTCGTAGCTTTGTTAATAATTTAAATCATCAGTTCACGTTCGGAAACCATTCGCTCCGCGTGCTCTCATACCATTTCACCATCTTACCATTTTCACCATAATTTAACCATTTTTACTAGTTTCTTAATATACAACATTTTCACCATTTTTTACCATTTTATTTTGTGGGATTTACACCCTACACAAACAAACAAAACAAACAAACAAACAAACATTCAAATACCAATCAAAAGTTAAAAGTTAAATAAGTCTTTGGACGAACTATGGCCTATGTCATTAAAGGTGATATGTTCATTTATACCAGGTCATTATCGAAAGACTTACAAAACTGATATGGTATTGTTTGACATTTTCATAAAAAATAACTGGCAACACTGGAAATGAAATTAGGCAAATGTTTTCAGAAGGGGTCTCTTTGATGGGCTCTGGGAGAGGTTGTATGAGAGATAGAAAAACACTATAAATTGGGCTCGACGTGTATTATAGTTGTAATTTCTTACAAAGTATACAATGTTGGAATTTCAAGATGGCGGACACATTGGCGGCCATTTTTTAATTGTTTAGTTTGCTGATTCATCTAAAGTGGAGTCTTATGGAGATTTGACGGAAAAATGTTTTTTGTGAGGTTCAGTGAGTTCTTGAAGATGGTGAAAAAAATTACCCCTTTTTAAGGGTAATTTCTGAGATTTACCCCTCGCAAAAAAAAACATTATTTGAGGAAAAAAAGGTAATTTTCATTTAATTACGATTTGCCCCCATTTTGGGATTATATACTCAGAATGTGATGTAAGTTAAAGTCAAAGTTCTTTATTTGCAGTAAATGTGGTAACAAGTGGCCTTATTTTAACAAAATTAGTGCACACACTTAACTGTATACCAGCATGCAAATATTATATCAATAATTGAGGTTCAATTCTATTTTTTTTGACTGGCCTGCCTTTAGCGCCGGAGGTCGTGGGTTCGATCCCCACCCATGACAAATATTTGTGTGACGAACATTTGTATTTGTTGTGTGTCTGGGTGTTATTATCTATTTAAGTATGTTTTTAGAAATATTTAAGTATGTTCATCAGTCTCTGACGCCTATATTACAAGCTCTGCTTAGTTTGGGGTCAGATGATCTTGGTGTGAATTGTCCCAGAAATATATATTTTTTAATTTACACAATTTTTGAAATACCAATTGAATTAAACAAAAAAAAAAAAGTAAATACGTTTAAAAAATGATAACAAAGCCAAATTAAATTATAAATTACCATGTCCATTTCCTTATTGTTATGATAAGTGAATGAGAATTTCAAATATTCGTCAATAGAGTAAAAACATTTTTCAGTCAAGACCATGCGCAATTTGTGAATAAACCTGCTGTAAGGCAATTTCAAGTAAGTAAAGTAAAAAATCATTTATTCACTTAAGCTTTTACAAAGAAGCACTTATGAAATGTCAAAATTCACAAAAAATATATATACGATAATAGACGTAAATAAAATAATACAATAATAGTACATATACTAAATAAACATAATGCGAATCTACCACCGGTTCGGAAGTTGCTTCTTATCAAGAAGACTCCGGCAAGAAACTCGATAGTTACTCTTTTGAACTTTGTTTTGTTTTACAACAAATAAATTCAGAGTACAGTCAAAAGAACAATTTGAGCAGAGTTCCTTCAAAATATCCGGTAAATGGTTAAATAATCTAACACACATTGTTTTGACAGTTATACTACAGACTATTAAACTACAAAAGGCTACCTTATAGATAAAAAATCGTGGGTGTAAGCTCTCTGCTCGATGCGGGACCGATTAGATAACTATTGTAACAGATATTTTATTGAAATACCTAACTAGGTAAGTATTAACTAATACTTAGTTTGTACTAGACTAACAATTTTATTTTTTTCCATTGTTTTATATTCATAGGATTAGACACTCAGTAGGTTTATTTGTATCAAAATGACACATTGTACTTTACTAACGCCTGTTGTAAACCCAAAACAAGTTTAAAAGAGTAACTGCTGAGTTTCTCGCCGGGTCTTCTCAGCAAGAAACAACTCCGACGCGGTGGTAGAGTCGCATTATAAATAATAATAAATATCCCTGGACATTATTCCACACAGCGCCATCTAGCCCCAAAGTAAGCTAATTAAAGCTTGTGTTATGGGATACTAGACAACGGATAAACATACTTAAATACATTTTCTTTTGTAAATACATACTTATTATACATAGGAGACACCCAGACCAGTACAAACAGACATGTTCATGCACACAAATGTTTGTACTGTGCGGGGATCGAACCCGCGACCTCTGGTGTAGTAGCTAACTTCTTAACCATTACACCCAGTCGGTCGTCAAAAATTATGTCTGTATACTGTGTATTTATATATCTATATTATTATAGTAATTATGTCTATTATTTAGTATATCTTGCTTTAAATTTGACGATTTGAAAGTACTTACTGTGAAAGTCTATTTGAATAAGTTATTTGAGTTTGAGTTTTTGCAGAAAATATCTGTAACACTATGTGGCAGAATTAAGCGATTTGGGTGCCTTGGATTGAATCTGCAGACTTCACCTCGTAGAAACTATCTTAGTGAAAATGAAATATATTTCTGACCGAACACACATAAAATTATACCGGTCCATAATATGTTAGTAGGTTGATATTTAACTATTTTAGTAAACTTTAAAAAAATAGTTTTTTGGACATGCATGAGCGACCAATGCCGCAGGTTTTGGTTAATACATTTCATTCAAGTTGTAGTGTAGTGACGCACCTCTCCATATTAGGTTATGTGAGATTCATATATTCAAGATGTATTATACATAAGAAGGACCTGCCGAACCTGCCGGACCTGCTCACCTGCCAAAGCAACCAGCCCTGAAAATGTATTACAAATCGGTTGACCAGTGAGATTTTTTTTGTGAACACCTTGAAATTAAAGTTGATTGAAAAAATCAAATCAAAGAATAAGGGGGCTGGTATACATTTAACAGTTTTGTTTTACGAAATAAAAAGGCGTGTTGCGCTTGTTTGGTTTTATTTTCCAATTGAATATTGGAAAATATTTTAATTTATATAATATAGGTACATACTTAATAGTATGTATAAAAAAAATGCGAAAAAGTATACTCACAATGACCCCAAAAGTGTTCAATAAGCTTCCTGAACTACTGAAATACTACAATGTTAATAGATTTGAATGTGTACTGTCGAGATTGTTAGTGGATTTTTTTTATTATGATTTGAATGACTACTTTATGGACATTAATTTTGAATTATGGACATTTATTGTTATTTTTTGAGATTTGTTAAAGAATAACCCTGTATAGACATCATTTGTAATTAAGTGGGCATTAATCAGACCTAATTACTTATTTTGAATCATTATTTATTTATTTATTTATTATTTATTTTATTTATTATTTCGTACACAAAGAGACAAATTACAGAGAAAACAATAAGGAGTACAAAAGTACAGGTTAGCTTATCTCTAGAAAGAGATTTCTTCCAGCAGACCATGGCGACAGGAAAACTCATTTAAAATTGTTATGGATAGACAAACGTGTACAAATGGAAATGGAAATGAGAGTTACATATTCAAAAATCGTAACAAACTAAAAACCCCTAAGTACATGTTTTACTTACAAACAAGTAAATTAATATTCTACAATAAGTACATAAACATATAGATAAACATAATAATACATACAATAAACAAAATATAAATAAATATATGTATACATGTAAACATAACGATCCAATGCAATTTAAGTAAAACTCAAAAGATGTTCTTTTAGCAGTCTTTTGAAAGAACCTACAGTGCCGCATTCGCGAAGGGATACAGGCAACTTGTTCCACAGTTGAACAGCATGAACAGTAAAAGATTCACCATACATGCACGTGTTACAGGGAGGTGTAGTTAAATAAAAGTTATAGTTATAGTTTTTAAAATTTATTATTATTATTTTCATTTGTAATTCTAATCCCATGTAAAAAAGACTATTAATTTCAATTGTATCATATATTTCTTATGCCGCAGAAGGCGCAACATGGAGTTCTTTTCAATTTTATAACTTGTCAGCTTGTGACACCATCTGTGATGATGAATAAATGAATTTGAATTTGAAAATATGAATATATTATATAAATTAGTTTTCTAATTGTTAACATTTCAAAAAAAAAAAAAAACATATATGTCCTATCCAATTTTGTCTTCTTAAAATTGTTTTTTTTTGTACAGAGACGAGCGGCGCGAGCGCATCGTGGCGGAGTGCAACGCGGTGCGCCAAGCATTGCAAGATTTGCTGCGCGAGTACTGCTCCAACGTAAGTATTTTTTAAAAGATAAGAAAAACACTCAAAAAATCACCAGGTTAACTTGAGTCATCAAGGGCCGAGAAATGTACCTTTTTAGTTTTCCTATTATGGTCAAATTCTAAAATAAAACCAATAAAGTTAAGATTCGAAAAAATCTTCTTTTTTGATCTGATTTTGTGCGTCACTGAAAGGCCTTACGGATCTGCCAGTCCGGTATACATTACTTATACGACGACACAGAATCACTTATTTCAAATAGATAAACACATACATTCTCTCTCACACACACAAAAACAGATAAACTTATTTATGAATAATATGTTACTGTTTTTATTTAAGCCTTAACTGTGAAATTTAAATGTAAATCGGTTTCCCAAGATACAGGCCTAGCCTAGTTTGGGAACCTCTGCTGATGTAGAGAGAGTAGTTTTTCACTGTGTTATTATTTTTATTGTATTTATTTTGAATGTGTTGTCAATATTTTTTTTATTTTTATTTTATTTACCTGTATCTGGACATGACCAGAACTTAAAACACAATTTACGTAAATTGCCTCGAGACATTTTAATTTCAAAGAGAGCACTAAAAAATAAGATATTTTAAGTTAATAATAAACTGCATTCGATTTTCAATACGAAATTGCTTCAAAACGTTGACATCATTCATATTCACAATCGTAAAGAACCATTTTTCCTCAAAGTTATTTTTCCGAACGCTCTCTTGAATACATATGAAAGGTACGAAACATACTTGTCTAGTAATCTAGTTGATGAATAAAGGATAATTATTTATTTCAAATTTAATTCCCATACTTTTATTAACCTTTGGAATGCTATAGATCCGCGCAAAAATGAACCGCCAACTGCTGAGATTTCATGCACGTGACTGCGCGCGCGCGATGTCGCTACGAAATATCTTAATTCTTCAAAAAGTTCTTAGGCACACACGAATCTGATTTGTGTTTCTTACAGCTAATTAAATATAGAATCTAATGCATTATTTGATAATGATGAAATAATGTTTATTAATTTTTCAGAGGTCCGTAAACAAACACATTTGATCAAAATGACACCACTTACAAATTATGAACGATTTGCAATAAATTCTGTAAACCAATTTATAATTTATTTATGATTCCACATTCTTGAATGTCTGAATAATCAATTTATCAAAAAAATCACTAATTTCTAACTGTGTTACACCTCGTAATAACACTCTGAAAATGAGAAATGATATTTAAAATTTCGCCTATATGCTGTTCTTCACATTCAACTTTGACTTCAATTTTTTACCTAAATTATTCAAAACAAGACCGCGTTCAGACTTTAAAATACTTAATTGTGTATTTTAATCCTTTGAAAATATGTTTATTTATAGAATTCACAAAGCAAAACACTGTTATGAATGTAAAAACTGGAAACTGCGTTTTGACATAACCTTTTTCCCGACGTTATTGTTTTGGTTTGTGCTATAGACATACGATAGATGAAGATATGTGTGGCAAGCTTGAAAAATGGTCTTGCGTACTGCTTGTCATGTTACAACAGCTTCCATAGACAATATTTTAGAGAATCAGTAAAATAAAACCATATTTTATCTCTATTTTTTGTGCATGTGTGTGTGACTTGTATACAGTGCTCATATGCTTAGTCTCAGATCTGATCCAAGATGGCGTCTTTTTGTACTGCTCATTTGCTCTGTCTCAGATCTGGGCATAGCTAGTATACGCCGGTATGCTTTGGCGCAGATCTGTGCGTGCCTACAGGATGTTCAATTAGAAAATAAGATACTTGTTAGTTTAGTTATTATTTATTATTTTGAAGAACTTAAAACATACTTACATACTACGGGAGTTCAATCTATTATATTTCTCGGTGACGAGAACATAACAAAATCTGTTATATAACATCAATGAACAGAATGAATATAAAAGCTGTAAAATATTTAAATTGTGGTTCATTGTATAAAAATGAAAACAAGCAATAACCATGGTAGCACGATTTATTTGTTTTACAATTAGGATTTATATTAAAATCTATGTAGGTACCTTATTTAATCGAAGGGTCTGTTTTTAATATCAACATAATCGATTTTATAACATGTACCAGAATGGCTATCTGCAGTATATAAAAATAATAGCAACAACATTTTTACAAAAATCGATAGGACCTGCATGTTAAGCGAAAACGTTGTCCGCTACCCGTAGACTTCCCTGTGGCGTTCGAAATACCTTTTTGCCCATTACTAGGGTATTGGGAACTCCACTCGGACCGGGGGGTCTTCCATGTTTCTGAAAACACGCTTAAATTAGTGACCTACTTACAATCCTAATGAAGCTTATAAAATAACGCCCATATGAAGTTTCGCGACGAAGCTGTTCACCGTTGAGGAGTTCCCTGGTGAGGAGACAACCCTGGCTGCAGCAGCACGTCATTACAAGAATCAGCTTCTCCTATTTAAATAGAAATCCTATATGAAGTTTCGCGACGGAGCTGTTCACCGTTGAGGAGTTCCCTGGTGAGGAGACAACCCTGGCTGCAGCAGCATGTCATTACAAGAATCAGCTTCTCCTATCTAAATAGAAAACCTATATGAAGTTTCGCGACAGAGCTGTTCACCGTTAAGGAGTTCCCTGGTGAGGAGACGAACCTGGCTGCAGGAACAGTTTATCCCAAGAATCAACGGATGCAATAGTAGATCATGCATCACACAATTCATTTTAGCTATTTCTATACTAATTCAATTAAACGCGTAAGAGAAAAATCCAAATAAGTAGGTACCTACTGTTTATTATGTTTCCTAATTTCGTTGCTTGAAAATTTGAAATTTGGGAGCCTACTGTATATCCCTAACGGCCTGTCTCAGTAAGTACTGTGTTTACAAGGAAACATGGCGGACTTCGTATCTTTGTGTGCGTGTAATTCAATGGCCGTTTGATAAAAAATGTTGATTTCTGGCAAAACTATATACTTATCGTAAGACAAACTAGTCTGAATTATGACTATAATACAATATCTTACAAAAAAGACAAAAAGAGTTTTGATTGGAATGTTATAACTACGCATAAAAACACTAAATACTTACGGTATCGTTACATCTCATGGGGCTAGTCAAACGTTTTTTGTAATTTACATCAATATTTTTGAGAAATCTCGAGTAATATTTACTTTACAGGTTCTAAATTAAATAGACAAATACTTAAAAGTAACGTTTACTTACCTTTTCAATCAATTTTTCACAAAAAACTGCGTTTACTCGGACCACTAAAATCGCACTTCAACTGACCCGAGCGTTGGGATTTGAAAAGTGATTTTTGCTGACTGACAGTTGTTATTTGAACAGGCGAAAGCTGTTTATGGTAGATAATTTCATTCGGAACCGTATACTTGAAATAAAACACGTTATCCAGTTGTAATAAGGATTACATTTGGGTTCAATCTGACAACAGTAGTCTTGTCTCAGATCCAAGACAAAGCAGTTAGGGGTGGTTGATTAGATCTGAGACAAAGCATTCCAAAGGTTAATGGTGAGTGTTAGTAACAATTTATCTCACAGAATTGATTAGGAAAAAAAAACAAAAGAAAATAATCAATGAAAAATAACGTACTGTTAATGATATAAGTATTTATACGGGGTTACTTTTGTGAATCGTGTAAATAAAAACGTGAAAACACTATACAGGGTTATTATTGTGTTTAATAATGATAAACGTCAAAGCATTATACAGGGTTATTGTGTTGAATAATGAAAAATACAAAAACATTATAAAATAATAAAAAAAAAATCTTTATTTTCAACACATTCAAAATAAATACAATAAAATAATAACACAGTCGAAAACTACTCTCTACATTATCAGAGGTTTGGGAACCTCTGATAATGTAGACTAGGCTAGGCCTGTATCTTGGGAAACCGATTTACATTCAAATTTCACAGTTGAGGCTAAAATAAAAAGTAAAAACAGGAACATATTATTCATAAATAAGTGTGTTTTTGTGTGTGTGAGGGAGAATGTATGTGTTTATCTATTTGAAATAAGTAATTCTGTTTCGTCGTAGTTAAAAGATAGAAGCAGTCCTTCGATCGTAAACTTTACCTCCAAGGGATTTATGGATTAAATTAGATCGTGCAGAGACAGCATTATATGTAGAAAGGTGACAGTAACGGGGGATTTTTTATAATGCAGGGTTATTGTTTGTATCTCGCAGGCCGGCAAGCCGGAGCAGTCGCAAGGCCTGGAGCGCGCCGTGGAGCACATGTGCCGCAAGACGCGCGACCTGCGCCGCCAGCTGCGCAAGGCGGTGGTGGACCACGTGTCCGACAGGTACACCCTCTCCCGGGGATCATCGCAAACTCATCACCTGGTACAGGACACTGGCTTTTACCCGCGACTTCGTTCACCCGTAAAATACCGGTCCAATCATTTGACAAATAACAAATTTCAAGTAGGGTCAACTGAAACAATGGCTGGTTAGGTTAGAACTGCGACCACAACGCACGAGCCGAGCGAGCGAAGCGAGCGTGCCGTGCAAGCGGCATCTGTGGAATTTTTATTAATACAAAATTATTACTTGCCTATAATCTGTCCAAGATGAAAATTGCAACCATGCAATTTAATAAAAAGACATTGCAATAAAACGAAATAGTACAGCAATAGGTGGGTACCTCAATAAAATTATCTAAACTACCACTTTTTGTACGGGTTCACGTAAGTATTGATTAGAAAATAGTTATTTTTACAAACTAATAATTTATCTACTAACTTTTTGTAATATCACCAATTTGGCAAGCAAATTATTTAGTCATGTGAACATTATTAAAATAATATTTTGACAGTTGAAATATTTCCTAAGTAAAACATTTGCGAAACCTGTATTATGTCGAATGATTAGTTTTTCAAACGTCGTTTGAAAATTAAATTAAATTTTATTGTTTATGCTTCAAACAACGATGTTTTCAATGAGTGAAAGGAGTAGTAAGGAGCACATTGTATCTAAGGAAAAAGTGTGCTCGTATGACGTCAAACACCATTTTTTCTGTTCTCTTCAGCACTGATGCGGAGTCCTTGTAATTCAAATATCATTGGTCACAAACATATAAAAATACAAAATCCCTCTTTATAATATTTATTTATGCATTGCTATAGTTTTCTGGAGACCAACGTGCCTCTCCTAGTGTTGATGGAAGCGGCTCGCAACGGGAACGAGAAGGAGGTTGAGGAATATGCTCTGGTCTTCACTGAACATGCTAATAAACTTGTTGAGGTGAGTCCTACTTAATTTTAACATGCTGTCTCTTTGGTATTGATTATATTATTTATTTGTCATTGCAACAATTCGTTAGAAATTAAACCAGGTGTCTTAAATAATAAATAAATAATAATAAAATAAAACACATTATTTCAAACAGTGTCCATATTAAACACAGTTTACAAAAAATAATAATTGTAATAAAATTAATATAAAAATGAGTAAAAACAAAAAACCAAGTTGAAATAATAGTTAAAAATTTAATTAATTAAAACTAAAAGAAACATTTACTTCTGAATCAAAATAAACCCTTAAAAAAAATCGATTAAAAAAAAATATATATATTGAACATTTAAAATTTAATATTATTAAAAATGTATAATATCAAAAATACAATAAAAATATAAAATAAATTATCAACTTAAATAACGCCCCACCACGGACACACCGGGCACCAGCGCATGCGCTTGTACCCAGTGCCTCCGCAGCGGGCAGTCCGGCTTCCCACAAAGCAAGCACCCTCATGGCGTTAGTATAGAAGTTAGAATAAAAATTTAATTAAAAATATAATACTCTACTCTTTTAAACAAACAAGTTTAAAAGAGTAACTGCTGACTTTCTCGCCGGGTCTTCTCAGCAAGAAACAACTCCGACGCGGTGGTAGAGTCGCATTATGTCTGTATACTGTTTAATTACATATCCATATTATTATGGTATAGTAAACTCTGGTCCATATTGAATGTCGATTAAAATATATTTATTTCCCTTCCGGAATTTTCAAAAAATGTACAGGAAGCCAACATATTTAAAAAAACTTACTAAATACCTGACTCAGAAATGTTTTTAGTCATTGCAGGAGTTCTTTGATAGGGAAAATTAGTTAGAAATAAGGCAATATTTTATTAGTCCTAATTTGTATGGCAGTGGCAGGATTAAAAATAATATTTTAATTAATTTAATTTTAATTTATTAAGGTAGAGGTGCAATGCTAAGTAATAAAATATAATTCTCATGTAAAAATTAAATGTATAATTATATTTGTAGTGCCCTTACAGGGTTCTTGTTTGAAACTACATATTCGACTTTAAGATCTTTGTACAACAAGAAGATCAAATAAATGTTAATCATTTAATATGGTATTTATGTCTATTATTTAGTATATTTTGCTGTAAATTTGATTTGATTTGAAAATACTGAGACAGTCTATTTGAATAAAGTTATTTGAGTTTGAATAACTGATTTACTTAAATGAAAGATTTCATCATCTTTGTTACGACTGTATTATCAATATGCAGACTGAATTTCAACTGGACGTAGTTTGTTGAAAGTAATCTTTAAGGCATGCTCTGCTATTTCATATACCTTACAATACTTTTAAGCTGATTTTATGTGGCAAAAAACAGTCTGAACCATACTGCTCATTTTTCAATGGTGTATTTATTTATTTATTTAATCTTTAGTGCACAAATAGTACGAAAGGCGGACTTAATACTAAAAGCATTCTCTACCAGTAAACCATTGGGCGGGACAGAAATGCTAATCAAAATTGGGAAGTAATATTCAAAATGTTAAAGTAAAGGAGTCGCATTTAAAAAAACAGTTTTACTTGTTTTTCAAAAATGGAAGACCTGGTTTCCTCCAACCATATTATAACAATTTTTTTTTGCTATATTATTTTACAGGTGGCCAATTTGGTGTGCTCAATGTCGAACAATGAAGATGGAGTCAAGATGGTGCGCCACGCCGCCGGACAGATCGAGGCCTTGTGCCCTCAGGTAAGTTCTAATTTTTAATTTAATTTAGAATAAAGGGTTACCTAAAAGCAGAGGTCGGGATTAGGTAGAGTTATTTATGTACTTGCATCGAAATGTTGATATTAATATGGATCTTCCCGGGATTTTTTAATGGACAATCCCGTGTGGTCAACAATATAACAAATTAATAATTATAGAAACCTCAGTGATGGATAAGACAAATAATTTACAGTATAAATTATTCATAGTCTTGAGGAAACTCTTATACTTATACTTCGCCTTTTTTATAACTACGAGCAAATATTTTTGCTTCTATCCTAGACTTATCGGCGAGTGCCCCGCATTTCCGCTATTGTTTTTTATTGTTCTCACAAGCTATGTTGTGCGAACTACAAATGTGACAACATCGCGCGTGTGCGCATTTGAATTTTGCAACTTCGGACATCCGACGTCGTTGATGTTAGTTTGGTAACGTCCTGAGTGCAGAGGTTTATATTGTGTGAAAGTAAATAACTTTTATTTCATAAATCACGGGATTTTTTCTGCCCTTTAAAATTTATCTCGTGATTTGAGGCATGTCCACTTTATTCTTTCTCTGTGAAAAATCAGCGTAAGTACATAAATAACTCTACCTAATTCCGACCGCTGCTTATAAGGATTGACGAAGCAGGAAACTGTGAAGAATTTCTGTGCCTTTCGTGATGGTATCTTTTTGACGAAAGTTGGTTTTAGGTGCGATTGCGATCAAATGACTGTCTAGTCCAATATAAAAAAAGTCTATTTCTTTTTAAACTAGCTGTTCAGAACATATTCAGGCATTTCTAGAGATGGTTTGCATTCATAATTTTCCAGCATTTAATGTAGATTTACTACACGAGCATTGTGTTATTGTAAAAGCTAGAATTATCAATAAACTTTCTTACATTTAGCATTCATAATACCACATTTTTTTCTCAAGATACACATATATAAATCGATCTGATCCAGATTGTATGGCTCGTAGTTACGCTGTTTCGGCGATTTCAATCATCTCACTTATTAATATTACCATATGTATAGGTGATAAACGCCGCCCGCGTGCTGGCCGCCCGCCCCCGCTCCCGCGTCGCTCAAGAAAACGCGACCGCCTTTGCGCGCGCCTGGGAGAGCGGCGTGCGCTTGCTGACAGAAGCCGTCGACGACATCACCACTATAGATGACTTCCTCGCCGTTAGCGGTGAGTAACCTGGATTGTGTCTAAATTGAACCTAGATGGGTCTGAATGTGCCTGAAATAGACCAAATTGTGTTTAAATAAGTCAAAATTGGCCTCAATTGTGTCTTAGATGTCTAAATTGTGTCTAAATCGGACCAAACTGTTTCTACATTGGACTGAATACAAATAGTGTCTATACTGACTAAATTGCGTCCTAATTAGACTACAAAGTGTCTATATGTGACTAAGTAGTGAAAATTAAGTCTCAATCAGGTTAAAAGTGTCTAAACCGGGTGTGAAGCATGTAAAGCGGTGAGTGCTAGCTGTAGCTTTAATAAGCAAACGCGACCGCCTTCGCGCGCGCCTATACCACTATAGACAACTTCCTCGCCGTCAACGAGCCTAAATCGACTCTGAAATGTCCGATTGTGACTCAATAGAGTCTAAATTGTGTCAAAACTAAACCAAATAATGACTTAATCGATTAAAATGTGGCTAAATTACATTCAATTGGCCTGAACTGGTTCTAAATTAGGCTAAATTGTTTAAATTGCAATAAATAAGATCAAAATTAGACTTAACTGTGTTTCCAGTGTATTAAATAGTCTAAATTGAGTCTCTATTAGGTCAAAAGTGTCGTTAAAGGGTGTAAAGCGGTGAGTGCTAGCGATTACTAAATAGTGGCTAAGTTGACTAAAATGTGTTTGAATCACAGTCACAAATGTGTTTAAAAGGTCACAAATGTGTTGATAGGTTTCAATTGCGTCTAAAATGTCAAAATTGGACAATAAATAAATGTTTTTATAATGCCTAAATGTGTACATAGTGCTGAAAATTTGACAAATATTTCTAAAAAGTAGAAAATAGGGTCCCACGTATTTAATTAGTGTCTACATTGATAATAAATAAATGTAAATATAAATATGCGCAGACAACACACCACTTGTCATGGCCTCGAAGTAAGGATATATATCCCTGTGTTACGAGGTACCAGACCAGGAATAAGCCAGGGGCGTCTCACAGCACACCCAGGCCCGCGCCAATTTAGAAAAGATCGTTTCCTGAATTGACCCACCCCTACATTGGGTCTAAAGGTCCTCAGACCTTGCAGCAAAAGGGGGGCAAGTCCAATTCTAAAAGATGTGCCTCGGTTATGCATCCAAAGATAAACCTATTTGAATTATGTATGTATCTATATGATGAAAAAAGTAACGGCTAAATGAGATGTCTTAAAATGTATTGAGTCTTGGCCAGGTCTACACCGTACTAAAAAAAAGGAAAAATACGTGGAACAGTATCTAAATTTTAAATTTCTTTAAAAATGTATATTTAATTAGTTCAAACAAAATTTCCAATAATAGAATTGCAACGCACAACGAAAAACATCATGGCGGAAATGTGTCAACACAGATTACGCGATGTCAATTTGACAAGACTGCAACAACATCATGGAGGTTATTTTCACTTAACTGGTTTTTATGAACTACTTTTGTGGTGATTGTTGCTTGAAAAGCATTAGAATATCTAAGTTCTCAAAACATAAGCTGAGCTGAGACAAATATTAATACAAATTGCAAAATCGGAAGCCAAAATAAGTACAAACACGACACGAGTGACACTAGTGACAGTGACAGCTCGCTCTGAAAGTCTATAGACAAGTGAATTGCCATTCTGAATAGGACTTGAGTACTGAATCATTTTTATTAAAGAATCAGAAAGTGAAGAAATCAATCCTATTGTTTGTATTTTTACTGGAATCAGTAGATTTTTCTTCATTTTTTAAATAGGTATACATAGACTTGGCCAGAAATGGGACATCAAGAGGCCTCTTGCTGCGAAGTCCTTAATTGTGTCTGATATTATATTTTATATCGAGGGACTAAACAAAGCCATAATATACTAAAGGTGGTTGAGTCAATGAAACCGAGGGTATATTAAGTTTGCGTTTAGTTTCGAGGTGCAAACTGTACTGTTTTCACTTTGAGTGCGAGAAAATTAATAAATTTAGTACAAAAACATTTTTTTAAATGTTTTTGTACCAAATTTATTATTGGTCAGTTTTCCGACCAAATTTACACTCGACAAAAATTCTTAAATCGACGCGGTCAGATTTTTCATCTAAACCTCATCACAGATTAACAATTTAAAACATTGCTGATTGAGTTTGTCTATGTCTCATGAAGGAAATTAAAAAACTAATTACTTTTCACCCCTAGAGACTAAAGTGGTTACTTTAGTCCAGTACTTCATCCAGTAAAAATATACTATTATCTGTGGAGTGTCGACCATTTTCATTGCGAAAATGTTGAGAGTTTTAGTTCCATAGTTTGTCCGCGAAGAAGGTGGCGCCATGTGTTTTAAATTGTTAATCTGTGACTGGTTCAGTTGAGAAGAAAAAACTAACCGCAAAAATTTCAGAACTTTTGTCGAGTGTAAATTTGTTCGCTTTTATATGTTTTTGTACTAAATTGACTATTTTTCTCGCACTCAAAGTGAAAAGTACAGTTTGCACCTCGAGACTAATCGCCAACTGAATATACCCCCGGTTCCATTGACTCCCTCGCACGCTCGGGAGTCAAACCACCTCTGGTATATTGTGGCTTCGTTTAGTCCCTCGATAAATAGCGTTGAAAGTGAACTGAACGTTTGTCTATAGAGAACCACATCTTGGAGGACGTGAACAAGTGCGTGGTGGCGCTGCAGGAGGCCGACCCGGACTCGCTGGAGCGCACCGCCGGCGCCATCCGCGGACGCGCCAACAGGTAAATGCTATACCATATAATGAAAAAAATTATAAAAAATCTTTATTGACAACACATTCAAAACAAATACATACAACGTGTTAATGAAAAAGCGCAAAACCTGAAATTAGTTTGTTCAGAATCGAGAGTAGAATCGATTTCACTAATAAAAAATAGGGGTAAAATTTTAACCAAAATATATTTTCATCACGCCGTGTTTATTTATTACTTAACTCTATCATTGCGGCGGCACGCGAAGCGGCAACGTCGCACTAGCTCGCGCGTTATTACCATATACTTTTTAATTTTGCAGCAAAGACAAAAAACAAAAAAAAGCTAATATCTTCGTAAATAATACGCGAAATTTTTATTTTATAATTTACATTATTCTTTTATAATAAAAATTAGTTGGGGTGTCTGAGGTTTTGCGCTTTTTAATTAACACGTTGTATATATTGATTAAGTAGTATCTGTCGTTTTCAAGAATTTATAAAATCTTTGTATTCATGTCCTATTCTAAATGAACATTTTGCAATGCCAACAGCATTTCTGTCTCATCCGATGGTTGACTGGTAGAGAATGCTCTTAGCATTAAATCCGCCTAGTGTAATTTTTTGCATTGAAGATTAAATAAATAAATAAATACAATAAAATAATAACACAGTGAAAAACTACTCTCCACATTAGCAGAGGTTCCCAAACTAGGCTAGGCCTGTATCTTGGGAAAGCGATTTACATTTAAATTTCACAGTTAAGGATAAATAAGAAATAAAAACAGTAACCTATTATTCATAAATAAGTTCGTTGTTTTGTGTGTGTGAAAGAGAATGTATGTGTTTATCTCTTTGAAATAAGTGATTCTGTTTCGTCGTAGTTAAAAGATAGAAGCAGTCTTTATACAATATATTATACAATGCTATTTAACTAAGGGCCGATTTTTCAATCCTCAGATAATGAAATTTATGTGTAGAATAAAGTTTATTCGAAGGTTAACAAGATTTTTAATTTTTCAATGTTCAGATAGATGTTATCTGTTGAATAAAACGGCATTATTCAACAGATTACGTCTATCCGACCATGAGCTGAGGAATAAAGTTATCTGCTTCTCGAGAGGCTGGATAACATTTATCTATGCGTTTTCTTTGACATTTTGAGGTTATGCGTGTCATTTGAGATTATTTTTAATCACAATTTTTTTACCACAACTTAAGACAACAAAAAAAGCTTGTTTTTTTATACGTCAGTGTCAATTTGTCAAACGTCAACTTTTGTCTTGTTTCATTCTAACATTGCAATGATTGTATAAGTGCATCTCGCTTGTGGATAATCAGTGTGAAGTAAGCGATATAAGTATATAGACAATTGATAGATACCTATTCTTTGGATAAAAGACAATTGAAAATATCTATTCGTTTGATAAACAGTCAGTTAAATTTATACTTCAATTAGCTATCTAGGGAATAAACTAAGAATTGAAAAATGCCTTAGTACAATAAATGAGACGTTATTCTCATTAAAATAACTTTCACTAAGAAACATACAATTTTCGATACTAAAGTTTAGTGACCAACAGATGAATGCTATTCACGTTTTTTATTAGTATGAAATCTTAAGTGCAGTTATACTTTGGCTTTGGGCGGGTCTTGTTAATATGTCGCTTGGTATTCAGGTATTCAAAAGGAACTTCCTCAAAGTGCTTGACGGCTTCTTTAACCCCAAAAATAAGCAGATCTTGTACTAAACAAAGTGTCAGACACCGAAAAACTCTATAATTCACTATGGATAGTTTTTGTACAAATTTCGCCATTTGTACAATTTTGAACGTGAATAATGTACTCTGTGTTCACTAATAAAGGTTCCTTTTCATGGAAACTTATAAATATCGCTCAAAGTAATTGTATATTGTACGTTTTTTATTTTTTTAAATCCAACATTTGTGTAGTAACATTTTTAATAGGTATATTTTGAAGGTGCTCTTAAAATCTTACTAATGTTACAAAATCGAAAGTTTGTGAGGATGTATGCATGTGTGTATATTAGTTATTCTTTCACGCAAACACTACTTAACGGATTTAGATTACCCTTATACATCAGAATAACAGATTACTAATGTTTGGCCAAAAAACCTTTCCCAAAATATCATATCGCAAACTATATACGCAAATGTACATTTGGCAAAACATTTCCCAAAACAACTTAACGCAAATCAAATCAAATACTTTATTTGCTATAAATAGGGTTACATATCACAATTTGTGGGTGTTATTATAATAATATTAGCTCGTATGCCTACTTAGCTATATTTTTATAGCATGCAAATTTTTTATTAAACTATGAGGTCGTTACTATTTCAACATTAATTCTTATTATTCCACTTATTCTATAAAATACATCAACTGTCCTTATTATTTATATTATTTGTAATGCGCTCTTTATTAGATTAGTTTTTTAAAGAAATCGTCAATGGAGTAAAAGCATTTTTCCATAAGCCATTGCCTCAGAACCATTCGAAATCTGTTATAGGGTAGCAGTTTTATTTCATCAGGTATTTGATTAAAAACTTTGATAGCCATCGCACAACCATTCTTATTGAATTTCGAAGTTCTTGGTTTGGCATTTAGGACAAGCCTATTAGGATTTCTCAAGCTTCTGTTAGTGTTGTCCTTTGCCTGCTGATAGAGGTATTGGTTTTGTTTTACAAACTTTCCCATTTCTGATATATATATACATGGGAGTGGCAAGACATTAAGGGACTTAAAAAACGGCCTGCAGGAAACATCTGGTGCAATATTTGAAATGGCACGGATGCATCTCGTTTGAGCAACAGAAACTTTTTTTTATATTGGTGCCATTTACCCATGATATCAGCCCGTATCTAATTAATGATTCCACATATGCATGATAGGCAACAATGGCTGTTCTTTTTATTTGTCATTTTCGTTAGTTTGTAAAGGGCAAGAGCGAATCTATTTATTTTGTCAAAAACTTTTTCTATTTGCTCTTTCCATGTGAATTTACTATCTATCATGAGACCTAGAAACTTCACACTACTAGTGCAATTTATATTCTCACCGTTCAGATTTATGTGGATAGTCTGTGTTTTGAAATTATTAAAATTAATTATATTTGTTTTATTAAGATTAATTTGAAGATTATTTTTATTTAACCAATTTATCATAGATGTTAGTGTATTCATTATGTCTATTTGATGCTGTTCTATTGTACAATATTTATTACTAGAAACAAGAATTGAAACATCGTCAGCAAATAGAGTGAGTTTGTAACGCAAATTTTTAGTTAGCAAATCCCTTAATTGGCAAATTATTGTTAAACAAATAATTGTTTGGTCATGTTTCATTTGCCAAATTTTATTTAATCAAATGTTAATTTAGCAAAACACTCTTTGCAAAATGTTGTATGGCATACGATTTTTGCCAATTAAATTATTAAATACCGATTTGAGTAGTGCATAAAATACAAAGCAGTTCATGATAAACGACAATTAAGTTTTCTGAAATAAAAACACCTTTTTGCCACTTTTAAGTGTGTACCACTTTTGCCAGAGGTAATTCGCTGCAAATTCGGTTCTCAGCAAAAACTTGCATACGCTATAATTTGAGTAAGTATATGAACTGACAATCTGTCCGAATAATTTTATTGGTAAACAATATTTGTCTTAATAAAACTTGACAAAGTGAAATTTTGGGAAATGAGAATTTGACCAAATTAACAAAGTGCGAAATGTACTTAAGATGAAGATTCATTTGAGAAATGACACCTTGTCGATTTTTTGTGAAGTGAAATTTGGCCAGAAGAAAGGGATACCCAGAATAACACATAGACTACAATTTATAAATATTTTATGTATATTTGGCAATAATATATAACGATGAAGTAAATATGAATGTTTTGATTTTATTTCTTTCATTCTTTTTAAGCATAGAAAAATATTTTTATGACTTTAAGGGCACACAAGCATGTTATCTCATGGGCGACCCTCTAGATTTTTTAAACCTGTCATAAATAAATAAAGAACTAGAAAGGCTTAACAAAGACCTGTGCCTAACAGTGAGAGCCAAACGGCTGAATTGGATTTAGAACTTTATGGCAAAGGTCTTTGCGAAATCCCCGCTTTTGTTCGATGATAAGTACAGGGTGAGCGTAGTGTAAATGATATGGCGTAGAGAGTAAGTGATGTAGAAACTATCTATGCTAAGACTTCTTTTATTTTTTATTTAAAATTCTCATACAAAATACACGGAGTTAGACTAATTTGTTAAAAAATTAGAACATGAAAGTTTATTAAAAAATATAATTTTAGCTAAGCTCTTAGGAGTAATAAATTTTTACTTAAAAAACTAACAAACAACCAATATAGGTTTTACTTTATATGCGTGACACGAAAAGTAAAGATTTTTTATTTACAAATCTTGAAGTACAATTACATAACGTGTGTGTCGCATATCATTTTCCTCACGGTATAAATAATCACTCGGTACACTGTGTACGTACAGCCATTTTTTCTTTTGCAATTTTGTACGAAAATTCTAAAGTTTAAGTTTAGGGGTTCCGTCGGATGACGTCAGCAGAACGGGAGTAATAAAAGATGCTAGTATCGTATCGTCTAGGCATGTATTAGGCACACAAGGTTTATATAAAATGGTTACAATCGACCCAGTCACAACACCAGTTCCAATTAGAATGTTAGTGTCTAGTGCAAGGCGATAAAGCTCTAGTTGTTCCGAAGTACTAGACCAATTAGGACGTAGTATTCGAATACACGTCGAGGCTTAGAATAATCAGATCACAAGTCTTTCGGGGGGGTCATTAAATGGAGAAAAATCTTAACACCGCCTACTACCGACTCGGCGACCGCAATTTACCAGCGACATCTATGACTTACTCTTGGAAGTATTTGTTATACGATGCTTACGGTGCGTGGCGTCTTGCAGTACTATGACTTGGTTTGATAGGATAATCAGTTTATAACAAGTTGATCTGAAGATTTTAATTTTAGCTTGATAGTTTCTACAGCCTCTACTAACTATGTCACATCATTTTCATCACTAATAAAAAAATCACCCAGTACACTCTACAACAATTTTTTTCCCCCACAGAGTATGTTCGGTGGTAACGCAAGAAATGGACAACTACGAGCCGTGCATCTACACCAAGCGCGTGCTGGAGGCCGTCACCGTTCTCAAGCACCAAGGTCAGTGGGTTCATTTTTGTTCAGTCTTTTAGGTCCAGGAAGCCGGAAAACCAACGATACCAGGGGCACAGATTACAAATCACATAAATAAAAAATTGTAACTTTTCCTAATCCTAAATGCGGGCCGTCATGTCTCAGGCATATATTGCCGGGGCTACCTCTTTCGATATAGATGTCAGTAGTACCTAGAGTACGTCATCGCGTCAGTTGAACCGCAAGATTCGTATACAAATGCTCTACGCGGCTGTTGACAACCAAAGCCAAATGGGTGTTCCATGTCCCGGCAGCTGGTAGGTAATTTGTCATGCGCAAATTCATGAAGTGACAGGGGCCTGCCAGGGGTCATATTACAATGTTTTACCACTATCGCAACGTGCCCGTTTACGGTTCTTAAAATGCTCACTGTGTGTATTGTATTGGTATTACGTTGACAGTTTTTGAGAGCTACTTCTGCAACGGAAAAGTTTAAGGCACGTATTCTGAAACAAAATCTGTACTTGAGTATAGATCTGAGTGACGTTTTTGTATGAACTGACGTTTTCAAATCTCTACTCAAGTACAGATCAATGCTCGAGTATGATTCTAGAATACGGGCCTAAGACTGGTTCTATTTGACAGATAAACAAAGGTATGAAACGTCAAATGCGCCGCGCAGAAGTTGAGTTTGCATGACGTTATGGTCACGTGATTAGGAATAAAAGATCATAATAGCAAAATGCCAGGACGCTCAATCCACAGACAAATGCGAGCAAGCTTTAAGAGAACGTAATGAGGGCCCTGAAGTGCTACCAAGACATCTTAATAAAGCCCCTCAAGTGCTGCCAAATTCTGTAGCTAAAAACATCATTGGATTCTACAATAACATACCATTTTGACTTTAACCCTAACAGGTAATAAGAGCTAAGTTAACTGTTTCATCTAATGATAGAAATATATAAAAATCGAATTCGGGACTTTGAAGATATCGAGGATTTGAACCACCGCGTCTTTCACAATTTAGGTGGCTGCTCTTACCACTGTGCACTGAGCTACCGAAATCCGAATGTACCGAACGATTTTTTGCTAGTTGCAAACCAACGTTATTCCATCAACCTTAAGGTAGTCCCACACCTACAACATTTTCCTGTAATGTAACATTTCAGATTTGCTTTTGAGCATTACATTACATGACGAACATTCGCCTTTAATTTCAATTTATTTATTTCAGATAATTATTACATACATTATTGTTAATTGACTGGTCTGTTAGCGCAATGGCAGCGATCCTGCCTTTAGCGCCGGAGGTCGTGGGTTCGATCCCCACCCATGACAAATATTTGTGTGACGAACATTTGTATTTGTTGTGTGTCTGGGTGTTATTATCTATTTAAGATGTATTTAGAAATATTTAAGTATGTTTATCAGTCTCTGACGCCCATATTACAAGCTCTGCTTAGTTTGGGGTCAGATGATCTTGGTGTGAATTGTCCCAGGTATTTATTTATTTATTATTATTAATGTACATTTCAGATTAGTTTTTGCAACTGTTGATTTGATTTTCAAGGTCTGAAATTTGTTTCATTTTATCTTTAGACTATAGAAAGGAGATTGAACATTTTTGTATGTAAGCTTAAATAACTATACTCCATTCATTATAGCATTAAACAGGAGTGAAACAGGTTCTTTTTAGGGTACACTTTGTGGTAAAAGTACAATAAACATTATTACTTTTAAGATTTATGCCGAATTTATTAAAATATACTTATGTAGCAGCGCTCACACTTAATTGTTCTCATTTAAAGTAAAGGAACTTCAGAATTTATGAGGCTTTTGCTTAAATAAATTATTTTGTCATGCATCAAACTATATTGTCGATTTAAAAACCTAAAAGAAGCAGGGGTTTTTATCCGAACATATTTTTACTGTCACTATAACTCTACCAAATCTAAAATGTTACATGATCCCTTCATACGTTGTGGCGGAAGGGGTTTTCAATTTTGCCAGGTTATACTCAGGTATGTTATCGTCATGGCAACGTCAAATGCAAATTGTCATTCATTTTAGCCCCCCTGCTTCTTATTTCTAATGTTATATTGATTGAAGTTTAGCTGTGTTACATGTGATCTCTTTTGTATTTTCAGGAATAAAAAAATTGACAATAGGTTGTTAAATATTAATAGGTACGTTCAGAAAATTGGACCCGGTAGGTGGCGCTTTCCGGGCAGGACGACGTCTGCCGGGTCTGCTAGTGATTTATAAGTATTGATTTTTTAAAGAGTTGAATAAACGTTTTACTAGAAAAACTTACGTACTTTTAAAAAAAAAATTTAACGGAATTAGTAAAACAAAAATTAAAAATTCAAAAATATATTTACTGTTCTCCTATCACAGAAAATAAAATTATAAAAAACTTAATCTTAATCTTACATTGAGTATTTAACTGACCTTAAATATTATGGCAGTAACTTGTATCGTGAGTTATTATTATAATTTAAAAAAACAAAAAAAAAATCGGGCTTATAAAATAAAACTTCTTGAGAAATCTTTGCAGTTCTACAAATTTAAAAAAACAATCATACTACAGTTCAACGAAATATTTTTCTGTAAATAAAATCCTAACATTCATTTACAATTTTTGTTTCTAAGTCATCTTAATTTTTTCTTCTTAAATGTGAGCTTGTAAAAAATATTAACTATTTCATCAAATAGGCAGTGAATCCAACTAAAATCTTATAAAGTAATGTCAAATCTATCTTAACGACTTAAGTACTACATTACTATAACCTAGTTTTCTGGTGGCGGCGGGTGCGCCCGGATGTACTCGAGCGCGCGGACGATCGCGTCCGGGATCGGCGGGGGAGTGGGGAGGTGAGAGCCCTGGAACAATATAATAAAATAAATGAAAATAAAAAAACGTTTATTCTCACCATAGTTTTACAATTTTAAGTTTACAATAATCTAACACACACTATAAAAAACAAAGTACAATGTGGGTAGTTTTAAAGTTAAATACTACGGTATGGTCACAGTATAGTTAAACCTGCACAGTGAAGTAAACTATGGCGGGCTAATACCTGAATTAGGTAAAACCTGTAGCTCAGGTTATTAACCCTCCACCCTTTAAGGGGGTCATGCAAAATAGTTTTAATATAAATAACCTGTTAAATGCATTTAGTAATACGCAAAAAAAAAATACAATTGTCTTCCAACCACTAAGTTAGCTGTTAATTTATAAAATGAAAAGTAATAAGGCCTCTGAACTGCGCTTCCTATGACTTATGACTTTCCTATGACTCTGAAACTGTTCTTCACGGAATATGTCAACACTAAATATTTCGATGCCGTGAGTTTCATAACTGAGGAGCTTTAGCAATAAAAAAAAAGAAACGAGCCACCTAAATTTATCCGGATAGTCGGCTTCACCGACTGGTCGGCCGATAATCGGAACATCCCTAGTTTGAATTCTTCAGATGCCTGCTCAAGTCAGCCTTCATCAATTATTATGTCCCTCAAGCTCTAGTCTATCTATCGACGACACGATTGGCGTAGTGTACTGTAGCGCGGTTTCTCGCCTCGTTTTCCGTAGTGTCCCGGGTTCTATTCACGGCCGGGTCAATTCAGGAAACGATCTTTTCTGAAGTCCCGAGTTCAAATCTGGCCAGAACCGCAAAATCCTTGTGTTCATTGTTAAATATCCGACTAGACTAACTCTCCGGTGACGGAAAACATCGATAACAAACCAAATCAACCCGGATAACGGCAGAAGGCTCACCACCTACCACGTTGGGTTCTAATACCATTGGTGAAAAGTTGGCTTCTGAGTGTTTCGGTTCACCATGACGGCACAGTCACTCGCCTCTGACTACCCCGCTTGGGATAAAGTCGTGATGGTATGTTTAGTTGGGCAAAATAACTATATTTCTCATGCGATCTGGCTGCTAGTGACACACCTGGGGCTGGTATCCGTTTTCGTCGGCCACGTATTGGAGGCTGATGCGCTCGCCCTCGGGGGACGTCCAGGAAGCCTGGCCTTGGGCTACTTGCGCGGCGTTCTCCTGCAAAATAAAAAAATATGGGTTGAATATTTTATCTTAGATAGAAATCGAACACTGGGTTTCTATTATATTTGTCTTGTATTTGCTTGTGCTTGCCAAAAATAGGGTCAAAAATCTTTCAGAAAATTCCTTAAATTGTAGGTCATTTAAATACAAGTGAGTGTCATCATGACATACATTATGCATGCAATATGTATATGAAAATTCAGCTTACAGAGGTTTCCGCGAGCAATTCATAGTTTTTTTTTTAAATCGACAGATTAAAGGAAATCAAATGTTACAGCTTGAGCTGTATTGCTCGTAGTTTCACTAACAAAAATTCAAACACTTGACATTAATGATATTTTGAAACAATAAAGATTTTTTTGTATGTCAATACGACACGATTGGCGTAGGGTTCGTCCCGGGTTCGATTCCCAGTCGGGTCAATTCAAGCAAAGATCTTTTCTGAATTGACTCAGGTCTGCCCCTGGCTTGTTTTTCTTGTGTGGTAGTCGTAACACAGGGATATTAATCACTACCTCGAGACCATTACAAGAGGTGTGTTGTCTGGCGCATATTTATTTATTTATTTGTCAGCCCCCAGGTCCCGTCTTCGCGTCTGGTTGGCCCCTGAATTTTCAGGATATTTTCCTTTAAGAACTTTATTATATAATTTAGGGTTAATGTAAAAAAAATACAATATCTGACAAATCTAATCAAATGACAATCAGTACTAATGCCTGACTAAAACTTAAACCGAAACTCAAACCCCACTCACCGACTGCGGGTTGTTCAGCGTCCCCTGCTCCTGCGCAGATATCCCGTTCTCGGTCTCATAAGACCACTGGTAGTTGCCTTCCACTCCCACGTCCAGTTCCTGCTTGAGGATCTGTGCCTTCTGGTCCGCATTCAGGATGTGGGAGACGTCGGCGGCGGCGAACGCCACGAGGGTGGTTAGGAGGAACAGTTTCTGGGGAGAGGAATGTTGAATTAATGAAGTATACTTAGGGAAAAACCACAATTGCAGCTCAAAGTGGGGATAAAGCGTGATTACAAATACCCTCAGGCCGCGATAACGTATAGAGAAAATATACTGACTATACATATTTGTCTGGCCTGTTGGCGCAATGGCAGCGATCCTGCCTTTAGCGCCGGAGGTCGGGGTTTCGATCCCCACCCATGACAAATATTTGTAGGACGAACATTTGTATTTGTTGTGTGTCTGGGTGTTATTATCTATTTAAGTATGTTTATCAGTCTCTGACGCCCATATTACAAGCTCTGCTTAGTTTGGGGTCAGATGATCTTGGAGTGAATTGTCCCAGATATTTATTTATTTATTTAATTTTTATTTCGTGACAAAACATGAAAAATTTAAATAATATAAAAGTGCACATTTAAAATGGGTGACACGTTTTGGCACCTAAAAGGCATGCACTTAGCATATGCCGGGGTATCTTAAAGACACCGCGACGCTGGTCTTCCGTAGATGCCTTAGACGAGAAATTATGCGGACTAAGATAACAAAATGCATGACGACACTGTTGGCGTAGTGCGCTGTAGCACGGTTTCTCGCCTCAATTTCCGTAGTGTCCCGGGTTCGATTCCCGGTCGGGTCGATTCAGGAAGCGATCTTTTCTGAATTGACTCGGGTCTGGGTGTGCTGGGAGACGCCCCTAGCTTATTTCCTTGTGTGGTGCCTCGTAACAAAGGGATATTAATCCCTACTTCAGGACCATGACAAGAGGTATTGTCTCGCGCATCCCAATTCCCAATACACAGACCGTTTCTCATTTCACAACAGTGTTTTTGATGATGACTTGAGCGCTATTGTAAGTTCATGAATACGGTTTTTAGGAAACAATTTCGCTGAGTCGCCTGTAGTCCACTGTTAAAGCTAGCATACATTTAATGAATAAGACCTTTTTATCCCGATTTTTTTAATTGGCACCTCGAGTTTTCAAAATCGTTAGGTTGGCAGCATTGCATTTCACCCGCCCGCTAACTTCCTCACTACCCCGCTCACACTCTACAAGGTCTCTGCGGAGTAGTGAGGATTTGAGGAAGCGGGCGGGTGAAATTCAATGCTGCCAACCTAACGATTTTGACAACTCGAGGTGCACAGTTATGAAAATCGGGTTAAACGTAAAAATTAAGTTATCGCTACGATCGGTTTAATCACTACGCTTGCCAGAAATGCCAGATGTGATCTTACAACGGGGTATTTTACTAAAATTTCGGAAATTTACTTAACCTAACCTGGGACTTGAACTCGACCTCGGGAATTAGAACCGATCACTCGATCCACTCGGCCGCGGCAGCGTTAAAGACATTCGAGAGCAAATTAATTGAGCTTTTAATTTTTTTTTTGGTCGTTTTGTGGTTAAATTTATGATAATAATAATAATATTCTTTATTGCACACAAATCTTACAGTACAGAAATAATTAACAATAAATGCAAGTACAATTTGGGCGGCTTTATCGCTAAAAAGCGATCTCTTCACAAGCAAAGGAAATTTGGCAAAAACGGCGATTAAGCGCACCAAGAAAAATAATAGATAAAATAAGTTTGATTATAAATATCTAAAACAGTATAGGACTAGGTACATATATTCACATAATACATACATACTATTTAAAAAAACTAGAAACAAATGTGATGTTATTTAAACAGACAATAGCAATAGACAATAGACAATGATATTAGTATAGTATGAATGTTTGTACCATCATTTTACAACACAGAAAAAATCGTAGTCTCATCAGTTGATATACCGTTTCAAACAAAACCTAATGCGGTTTGTACAATCGCAAGTCGTACTACACGTTTCATAACTAAACTAAACTAAATAATAATAAGGTATTGATAATCTCCTAAGGCTTGAAAGTAATGTTACGCGGGGTCAGCGCGGCCGGCGTTGACATTTGCTGAGAATGTGCAGTAATTGTTCGCCTGGAACTTGGTCATAAGCGGAGCGGGTAAGCGGAGCGGGTAAGTACATTGGTCGATCTTTACAAGATCGTTATTATCTTTCGCGGTGATTATTCATAATATAAATAATAATAAATAAATATCCCTGGACATTATTCCACACAGCGCCATCTGGCCCCAAAGTAAGCTAAAATTACTTATTATACATAGGAGACACCCAGACCAGTACAAACAGACATGTTCATGCACACAAATGTTTGTACTGTGCGGGGATCGAACCCGCGACCTCTGGTGTAGTAGCCAACTTCTTAACCATTACACCAAGTCGGTCGTCAAACATTATTTATTAAATATTTATTGCACAAAGAAAAAGTACAATTGGCGGAATTAATGCCTAATGGCATTCTCTACCAGTCAACCACTGGGCGAAGCAGAAATCGTGTTGGCGGTGTCTCATAAAACCGGAAAAAAATATACTATTAATACAAAAAACATACTTAAGTCGGTCGTCTATATAAATATATTTATCTTTTCTGATT
The DNA here is from genome assembly GCA_947369235.1 of Udea olivalis. Taxonomy (NCBI): domain Eukaryota; kingdom Metazoa; phylum Arthropoda; class Insecta; order Lepidoptera; family Crambidae; genus Udea; species Udea olivalis. Next base: position 11,349,533 of record OX376367.1, on the reverse strand, counting down.
TTCTAGCTAGCTTTGGTGTATTCGCTATTGGTTTCTGTATAATCTATGTATAATTTGTTTGTTTATATTGATACTATTAGGTAATATGTATCTATTTAAATATTCCCTTAAGATTATTAATATCATTTTATTTATGTTACTTATTAAGTTTACGTAATTACGCACGTACTTGCCATTCTTATAATATATTTCCTCTACCTGTAGGTTGCCTGGTAGAGATCGCTATTAGTGATAAGGCCGCCTAAATTTTGCATTGTTTTTATGTTATACTTAGCATTAAGTTTCTTTTGTAAATGTACAATAAAGAGTATTATTTTCTTATTTTTATTATATTCTATCAAAGTCAAAAGTCAAAGCCAAAGTTCTTTATTTGCGAATCATGGGTACATTTGATGTTATGGATATGATAAGTGTCTCCATATTCGGCCTCTCGACATGCAAAAAACATTTGAAAACACTAAATTACACTCAAAACTGGCATAAGTACAATTTCAAAATATCAATTTACAGATTCATTTCAAGTCACGAGCCATTTCTGTTGGAAAATATACGATTCAGATGCCCTCGGACAGGTTCTCGCTGCAGTTACGCATTCAGGATGCCATCCACTAAAACAAATTATGCAAGCAACGCCTTTTTGTTCAGATCGACTGATAACTTTAAAGAAATTTTGTAATTTAGATATCTATAGTAGTAGCGCCTCTAAGTTCAGGAACGATGTATGTAATATCTTAAGGAGTAACAATTTATGATGAACCGTGTATTTGTGAGCTTTTTAAGTTCCTATTGTTATTTAATTTTTTCATTTTCTGTTTGTAATCCGGAGTCGTAGCGTTGATAACGTTGGTTGTTCGATGATTTGTGTCAATCATCAGTGGAAACTTAACTGATTTCAGTGTTATTTTTTTAAGTAATCTTAAGGTGGAATAAAATTGTTTGATTCCTGAATAAAAAATTATATATATTAAAATATTATTACATCTAGGATCAATTACTATCTGTCTATCTATCGTTGAAAAATATGTATTATGTCAGCAGCATTAGGTGCCCCTATGTAAACCTTCACGTGAACGCCTCTGTACATTCATAATGAGCAAAAATTCAGAGCTTTTAGAGAGTAGTTTTTTAGAAAGTGTATTTAGGTGTTGCAACACGTTTTTGCTTCAAATTTATTTATTGCCTATCCCAGTTATTTCGTTTTGTTTTTGAAAAAAAAAACATTTATTCCACTTATCGACACGGTTATTATAGTTTCTTTCTTAAATGGAAAACAGAGCATTGTTATAATGCTAAAAATAAAAATTCACATAAACAAGAATAATAATATGTATAATTTTGGTATAAGTATGTTTTTTGTATTAATAGTATATTTTTTTCCGGTTTTATGAGACACCGCCAACACGATTTCTGCTTCGCCCAGTGGTTGACTGGTAGAGAATGCCATTAGGCATTAAATAATAAATAAATAATAAATATCCCTGGACATTATTCCACACAGCGCCATCTAGCCCCAAAGTAAGCTAATGAAAGCTTGTGATATGGGATACTAGACAACGGATAAACATACTTAAATACATTTTCTTTTGTAAATACATACTTATTATACATAGGAGACACCCAGACCAGTACAAACAGACATGTTCATGCACACAAATGTTTGTACTGTGCGGGGATCGAACCCGCGACCTCTGGTGTAGTAGCCAACTTCTTAACCAGTACACCAAGTCGGTCGTCAAGGCATTTAGTCCGCCAATTGTACTTTTTCTTTGTGCAATAAAGAATAAATAAATAATAAATAAATAAATAAGAATACATTCCATTCAAACAGACTTTACAAACCTTTTCCAATCGTCAATTTATATAAATGAAAATGAATTGCCAAATGTGTGGCTTAGCGCAAAACTCGAAAACGGCTCCACCAATTTGGGCTAATCCTTTTTTTGTGTAAGTTATTGTAAGGACAAGGTTCTTTTGAGAGAAAATTTAAAAAACCGAACAGACTTTTCATGAAATGGTTGGTTTTACACCCACCCGTGCGAAGCGTACGTGTCGCTAGTTAACAATTAAGTATATACTTTAATAAGTTTTTAGAAATGAATCCGCTACCTCTTATACGTAATACCGTCTGTGTAACCCCGTCATTGACGACATACAGCCATGTTCGGTCATTAAACAAAGAAGATTCGATAACACAATTTGTGGTAAGTGCCAAACGATGTTCTGCAGTAAAAGTGACATTCGCTTTCGACACAGGTCATCTGCACCGAGGAAGCATTATTGCAAGATTTGTTTTTGGGTGATCCCTCACTTGGAGCATTTGCCTGTAATAAGCCACGAAATAAAGAGTTTACAGAAGGACCGCTCGCTCGCACCTTTTTCCAAAACTTGCGTGAACCGCCTAGGGTTACCACTATATTCACTCTGCATTTTTAAAATGAAGAACGTAAGCATTTTTTCTAAATACTCTTTGTACTTTACTAACTCTTTTTGTGAAACCGAACCAAGTTTAAAAGAGTAAGTACTGAGTTTCTCGCCGGGTCTTCTCAGTATAAGATCAACTTCCGATGCGGTGGTAGTCACATTATGTTTGTATACAGTGTATTTATGTATTCATATTATTATAGTATTTAAGTCTATTACTAAATTTTTTTATTTCCTTGTAATGAGGATTTAAAAGTACTTGTTACAGGTCTATTGAAATAAAGATATTTTTGTTTGTTTGTTTGAAGTAAGTAAGTTATATCTACTTGACAGAACCGGCTAAAACAAAATTCATAATGTGAAAAATTGCACCGAGTTCGACAAAAACAAAAACACTCGCGACAGTGCGACTTTCCGACTCACCGAAGCTCACAGACTTCGCTTGTAAACTCATGTCTCTGTGTGCGTGCGTCAAAAATGGCGTGTCGTTCTAAGCGGGCTATCTGTCAGATGGCCGCGCATGTCTAATTTGTGGTCGAGCATTTCATCAGGGAGGAAGACCGAGCATAAACTGTTATACGCACTGGCGCAAACTGTAATGTTACAGATTCGAGCATTACGTTGGTGAGGGAGAAGCACCGAGCCTTACAATGCGCAATTTGATGGTACAATGTGTAATATTTTGATACAACCTCCCTGAAGTTTTGTTAAGTAGTATTGTGATGTAATGCTCAAAATCGAATCTGAAACGTAAACGTTACGAACGCTCCAGGTGAGGGATCACCTTTACAACTAGCTTCTTGTATGCCATAATATATATATATATATATATATATATATATATATATATATATATATATATATATATATATGCGCCAGACAACACACCACTTGTCATGGTCTCGAAGTTAGGATAAATATCCCTGTGTTACGAGGTACCCGACAGGGAATTAAGCCAGGGGCGTCTCCCAGCACACCCAGACCAGAGTCAATTCAGAGAAGATCATTTCCTGAATTGACCCGACCGGGAATCGAACCCGGGACACCACGCAAATCAAGGCGTAAAACCGTGCTTCAGCGCACTGCGCTACCGTTTCGTCAAATGCCATTGTTTGTTGCTATAGTTTGAAATGCCAGTGGCCGAGTGGTGGAAGAACTTGCCGCGAGGGTCAGAGGTACTGGGTTCGAATCTCTGGGCGGGTTTGGTTGCACCATTCTTCTAAATTGTAGATGACCTCGCAGACATGAATTGTTGACGCAAAGGCCTTAATTTGTTTAAAAATCAATTTCGCCACTTTTTTTAATTTTTATGGCCCTAGTATAGCGTTTTAGTGATAAGATTCCGCCATTGCTCAATCAATTTTAATCATCTATACTAATGAATAATATTATGAAGAGAAACAATTTTATTGTTAGTTGGTACCTATGCAGCTATGTATTGATAATACTCCGAAACTACTGGACCGATTTAAAAATAATAACCAATATAAAGTTACATTATCAGGGAGTCATCATCATCATCATCCGTGCGGTCTATCGCGGTTGTGAACCCACACTGGTGTGTGGGGTCCCAGGCCAGGGTCCGCCTTTCTTATTTTCTTGGCCCACTTCGCGCGGTCTTGTGCATCCCCAGTGGTGAGTCTGTTGGCACGCATGTCACCCTTAACGACGTCGAGCCACCGCTTCTTGGTTAACCTCTTCTACCGGTACCTGGCGGGGGCGGCATGGCCAGACATTTGTTGCCCACGTAGTTTGCCGATCTCCGTGAGACATGACCATACCAGGGAGTAGCATATTGTAACGGGAGAAATAGTCTGCGCAGGCGGAGCTAGTTTTCGCAGAAAAAAGTATAAAGAGTGTAATTTTATTTGGTTTGCCCATAACGTTTGTAATGCAAAAGTACATCTGTCAGTTACTTATTCACGCCCAAACATTTTTTAGGTAAATAGGTAAATAGATCGCACCGAGAGTAAGTATTGCAAAACATATGCTTTAGTGGTGTTGGAATAAAATAAATAAATATCTGGGACAATTTACACAAAGATCATCTGACCCCAAACTACGCAGAGCTCGTATGTACTATGGGCGTCAGAGACTGATAAACATACTTAAATATTTCTAAATACATACATAGATAGATAATAACACCCCAACAAACAAACGTGTCATGGTGGGGATTGAACCCACGACCTGAGGCGCTAAAGGCAGGATCGCTGCCTTTGCGCCAACAGGCCAGTCGAACTGAACTGATCTTCGCCGACGAAGCCGCGGGCCAAGCTAGTTGAAAATGAAGGTACTTTAGGGTTACGATAATTCAAGAAGAACCAGATAAATAAATAAATATGCGCCAGACAACACACCTCTTGTTGGTCTCGAAGTAGGGATTAATATCCCTGTGTTACGAGGTACCACACAAGGAAATAAGCCAGGGGCGTCTCCCAGCACACCCAGACCCGAGTCAATTCTGAAAAGATCGTTTCCTGAATTGACCCGACCTGGAATCGAACCCGGGACAGTAGGGAAATCGAGGCGAGATACCGTGCTACAGCGCACTGCGCCAATCGTGTCGTCAAAGATTGTTACAACTTCCGTCCAAATGGCTGACCTTCGTCAATATCAACGACAATGTTGACCCTAATCAAAATTCATGAGATGAACAAGACATACTAGTAGCTCATTTTGACTTTAGGTCAAAGGGCAAGGTCAGTAGTGGGAAGGTCAAAGTGGCGCTCATATTGATTGACGTGTTGCATTGCGATGGTACTGTAATTAATTAATATTTTGGACAGACATGGTCATATGACCCTATGTACGCAAAGGTGGCGGCCTTATGCAACTATAAGAAAACATTAAGGTATTATTTAAATATATATGAATATAATTTGCGCCAGACAACATACCTCTTGTCGTGGTCTCGAAGTAGGGATAAATATCCCTTTGTTACGAGGTACCAGACAAGGAATTATGCCGGGGGCGTCTCCCAGCACGCCCAGACCCAAGCCAATTTAGAAAATATCGCTTCCTGTATTGACCTGACCGGGGATCGAACCCGGGACACTACGGAATTAAAGGCGAAAAAACCGTGCTACAGCGCACTACGCCAATCGTGCCGTCAAATTTAATGTATCAGTATTCTTAGTAGGCGCTCTCGTTTTGTAAGTCCTGGGGTCCCAGGTTCGAATACAACCACGACCTATTGCGACAATTGCTTGATTACACTAAACTTGAACGAAACTTAAATAGTCTTTACATTCTATTATAATATACTTAAACCAGGTTATAACCTTGTTTATCTTAGCATTTTACAATGCTTGTTTTTTATATCAAAAGGTAAAAAAGTAGAAAAAATCCTAATTTCGGACCCTGAAAAAATTAAGCTGGATTCGAACCCGCGTCTTCCACAAACCGGGTGGCTGCTCTAACCACTGAACTACCGAAATCTTACTGGCCCAAGAAATCTTTCTAGTACATGCTTACGTTGCAAGCCATCTCTAATTCATCACTGTTTTAAGGCATATTACGAAAGAAATATTTTTACAAATATTTAAACTTTCGGTTAAACCAGGTTCTTAGGTTCAAAAAGCTCTAAATGGCTTTCGTTGTGAAATGCTAAAAAAATTACTTGAATTGTTTGAAAGCTTAAATATATTTTTATATATCTACATTAGCAGTTCAATTTTCTACACAGTTCTTTCCACCCTTATCTTAGTTACTTTTGGGTCGTTCACTTTGACATAATATACGTTAAAAGTTGTGTTATCATTTTTACTTTCAAAGCCATCGCTTTCGTTAGTAACACTGAAGAGTTTTGTTAATCACTTCATAACCATTTATTCATTTACAAGGAACATAGTACTTATAGATCTTAAATAGATACGCAGTTCATAAATGTTTCGTAAAAGTTTCGGAAATATTTCAGTGCTGTGTTTCCTAAAAGTGCTGACGAACAAAAAAAATATGTTATGCGTTAATATGCTAGTGAGTCAGTATACCCTTTTCGTATATTGACCGCCTTATTCCTGAGAAATCAATATCTCTTAACACTTTTATAATTAAATAAATAAATAAATATCCCTGGACATTATTCCACACAGCGCCATCTAGCCCCAAAGTAAGCTAATTAAAGCTTGTGTTATGGGATACTAGACAACGGATAAACATACTTAAATACATTTTCTTTTGTAAATACATACTTATTATACATAGGAGACACCCAGACCAGTACAAACAGACCTGTTCATGCACACAAATGTTTGTACTGTGCGGGGATCGAACCCGCGACCTCTGGTGTAGTAGCCAACTTCTTAACCATTACACCAAATCGGTCGTACTTTTATAATTACATTTTATTTATGACTACTTTTAACATAGTAATATGAAGACGTTGGAGGATGCCAGAACATAAAAGTATGTTTCTGAAGAAATTCAACCCGTTAGTCTTAGAACTGTATGAGCGTTTGTTATTATTTTTCAGTTAAATGTAAATTAAATGAATTCACTCTGCAAACGGCACCCATTCTATAGAGAGAGATGAGATGTTGTGATCCCATATAAGGAAAAATCAATCGTACAACACCGTCCATAATCCATGATAATGCAGTCTCAATCACTTTTTAAAATTGAATATTTTCCCGGTTGTAAGCTTTTGAGGACTTAAGAGAAGGTGGTTCACAAATCACAATACACGTTTTTAGGATTCATTTTCGAAGCAGTGAAATTAAAATCTAATTAAATTTACTGATATTGTTGAGGGGATAATACAGGGAATTCATCCGGTGAAAACATGATTTGATAAAGTTGGTGATAGAATAAATTCACAAAAATACCTCTTTTAGTGACATTTTGTCTTCTATTTTTGGTTTTATTCCCAAAATAATTGATCTGATAATATGGGTCCTTTACCAAAACAAAGTTTAAAGATAACTGGAGGGATTTCATCCGATGGTTTTTTTATTAAATCTATTTATATAAGTGATTTTCGGTTCGCGTAGCGCTCACCAGTTTCCTTCGGGAAATGTTGTACAGAACCACTTCGTTACGTATTGCTCGAATTCCCATTATTCCTAGTTTAAGTGACATTTCCAAATTCGAATCCCTTTCAAGTTATCGCACAACACTGAAGCTTTTGCCCGTTTTTAAACTTAAATAAATCCCACTCACCATGTTTAGGCGGTGTGCACTGTGTTCAGGTCAGCACTGAGTGCGATCTTGTCCCCCCAGCCTTATATAGAATATGAGATGCGCGCTTACTACGGGCCAGAGTGTGGCGAAGGTCATTTTGTTTTTCGTTTGAAGAAAATGCGTAATTTTTATAATCGTTTTATGAATTATTTATGATCGTGATTAGAATTTGTACAATGACTTATTATGACCATTTTAAGTCAACGGTCATTTATTGTTGTTGTGTTTGAAAGCGTTGTGGCCTAGGGGTTAGGCAAACCAACTCGGATCGTGGATCATGTAATCCCGAGTTCAAATCTGACCAGGACAAAAATCTTTGTGTTGATTGCTAAAATTCCGACTGACTCTCCGGTGATGGAAAACGTCGATGAAAAACCAAATCAACCGGGATAGCGGCTGAAGGCTCACCACCTGCCACGTTGGGTTCTAATACCATTGGTGAAAAGTGGGCTTCCGAGTGTTCCGTTCATCAGTAACAGTCATTTGCCTCTGACTACCCCGTTTGGGATTGGGTCGTGATGGTTGTTATTTATTGTCAAATTCATTTGAATCGACTCAAAAATTGCTCTCTCATTATAAGATCTAACTATTATTACTGAAGATAGGAAATTCTAGGTTTAGGTTTAAAGATTTTTTATTTCTCATAAGAACAGAGTTCGTTTAAAATGAGATACATACAATTTAAAAAATGAAAATAACATTATTATATTTTACATTTCATTTTGTTTCCAGTAATGACTGTTACAGTGTACTGATTAGAATATGTTCCAAAAGTTTGCTTTTATACATGGATATGGAATGTGACAATATTCTTATATGTCGTTGAAGTATAGCTGTACTCCTTCCGATAAAATTGTTTTTTTCCCATTGGCCACTAGTAGTTTATGTTCATTTCGCAAGTTATGAGTGTATATTTTTTTACTAATGTGAATATTCGACTGAACAGAGTTTCCCAATTCCGGCCTTAGATGTCAAGTGGGATTCAAACCCGCATCTTCAGCACACCGGTGGTTGCTCTTAAAAAAACAATAAAAATGCGTTTATTTATTTAATCTTCAATGCAAAAAATTTACATTAGGCGGACTTAATGCTAAAAGCATTCTCTACCAGTCAACCATCGGATGAGACAGAAATGCTGTTGGCGGTGCAAAATGTTCATTTAGAATAGGAAATTAATACAAAGATCCTATAAATTCTTAAAAACGACAGATACAACCTAATCAATATAATACAAAGAAATACATAACATAAATAAATATATACTTACATAATATATAACATACTCACTATTAAGGGAAAATAATAAAATAAAATAGATAATGAACAATGGAAACTACTGAGAATTTCTTAAAAAATCACGGATTGCTGTTTTGAACATGGCTTTACTTGGTGACATTTTGATAGTGTCTGGCAACTTATTCCACAATCTGACAGCTGTGAGAACAAAAGAGTGATCGATGTGGCTTGTCCTATGAGCAGGACTCTCCAGTCTTAGCACATTGCATGAGCGCTGTCTACGAGAACTGGTATCACCCTTCAGCTGAAATTTACGTTTAGTTTGCGTTTATTGCTTTCTACGGTACAAACATCATCATGAAACATAAAAAATAAAACACGGAAAGCAATTGGAGGATTTGAAGGTTGGTTCAGCTAGTGCTGACTTAGGATCTGGATCCTAGATAGCTCATACCATTAAACTGTCGAAATCATTAACTCACCTAGCGAATTACTGAACTTAAGATTCGTGTGGAAAATGACCGAAGTTTCTGAGTTTTACTGACTGTCGTTTACCGTCCAAAACGTTCAGTTTTGGTCATTGTGATCTGATTCGATTGAACTTTACTCTGGAACTCCGGTGCAGGCCGGATCGCTACCATTGCACCAACAGGCCAATCATAATTATCTTGGTGATAGTATAACAATATGTTGTTTTTAGGGTTCTGTAACTCGAAAGGAAAAAACGGAACCCTTATAGGATCACTTTGTTGTCCGTCCGTCCGTCTGTCTGTCTGTCAAGACCCTTTTTCTCAGGAACGAGTGGAGGTATCAAGCTGGAATTTATATCAAATACTCAGGTCTACTGTCCCTTGGAGCTGTGAAAAAATCAATCTTCTAAGCCAACGCAATCAAAAGATACAGCCGTTTATGCCGCAAATTTCCGCATATTTTCGACACTCGCAAGGGAATCAAAACCTACAGGGTACTTCCCGTAAACTCAGAATCTTGAAATTTGGTACGAAGCAACGTCTTATAGCACAGGTGAAGGAAAAATTGCGGATACCGTAAATTTTTAGTTACATCTTATAGTACAAATATATTTAATATACCTATATGTTTGTACGGAACCCTCGGTGCGCGAGTCCGACTCGCACTGGGCCGGTTTTTATTATCATAGACTAGGCATTCATTTGGTCACAATCGTGTCTGGTGGTAAGTTACGATGTGTTCTATTAAGATGACAGTCTACCCAGTAAAATATGTAAGTTGTGCATTGTATGTGTAGATGATTTCTGAATCATCCTGACCTATCGATACTTAGACATAATCATTGTTTAATTGAAGCGTTTGTAACTAGTGTGCAGTGCGTTTCTCAAATGTCACGGCCAAGCTACCGGTAACCGGGCGGTCAGTGCTAGACGAGGAGACGGTTACATTATGGTAGAGTTATTGTTTTTTGCATAATTGCTCAAGAATGTCGCATTCTTGAATTGTGTTATATATGAAAAAAATGTAATAGGTTTATATACCACTAGCTTTCCGCCCGCGGCTACGCGCGCGTGATCTTATCGTTATACGAGTATGTATATTATGGCCAAATTACATAAAATGTTTATAAACTGTAGTACTGTTTAGTTTTATCTAAATCCGTTCAGTAGTTTTTGCGTGAAAGAGTAACAAACATACATACATCCTCGCAAACTTTCGCATTTGTAATATTAGTAAAATTGTTGTGGATAATATATGCTACACAAAACAGGGAAAGGGTGAAAATAGGGCGTGGTAACATGCGACTAAAAGGGCACTTGGGGTCGCGAAGCGCACGCGGGGCGGCCTGCGTGTGTTTCGGTTTGCGATCCCGAGGATGACGGTAACGCGTGTCTTCGGACACAGTGGTCTGTGTTATCGTGCACTGGAGTCGAGCTTGCTCCTCCCGAGGCTGGCTGCCAGGCGGCCTTGCGCGCCGAAGGGTCCTGCGAGGAGTCTCTCCCTAGTTGGGGATCCCGGGTCCCTTCCGTTCTGCGCGGAAGATGACCACCGTCAGGTTTTAGTGGGTAGGGGTCTCGTTTTCTCAGGAGTTCCGAGTCCCACATATCCCAGGTGTCCCGAACACAGGGCATTGGGAATGTTTAAATGAATTTCCTAACCCAAAAAAAGGGCGTGGTAACATCATCATCATTTAACCTAAGAGCCATGCTCTTGTCGTTGGAGCAACCGCCACTATTCCCTGGACTGCGCCAGCGTCTTCACTTCTTTATACGACATGACGTTTACTTTCTCTTTTACTTGTTCCACGTAGTTTCGTCTTGGTGCTCCTTTTTCTTCTACAATTGTTGTTAAAAGTTCGTCATGTCGTATAACGTGGCATATCATTTTCCCACGTCTTTTATCTATGGTCCTTAATTTACTTCTGCTCTCCCCAACCATCTTCAACACTTCCACATTTGTTTTCCTTTCTTTCCAGTTAATTCCTTTCATTCGCCTCCAGCACCACATTTCAAATGCTTCCAGCTTTTCTCTATCCTTTTGTGTCATTGTCCACATCTCACCCCAAAGCTATGCTCCAAACATATAATTTAATTAGCCGTCTCGTTAGTTTAATTGCGATTTGTGATCTGAATAACTCCTTTTTCCCATTGTAAGCGGCTTTTGCCATCGCTATTCTGGCTTTAATATCTGGAGTGCATCTTGAGACATGTATCTTCGTAATTAGTCGTTGTTCTTGAAAAATTCATATTGTTAGTTTGTATAAGCCTACTTATTCACTTTTGTGTTTTCTTTCCGTGTGATTCACACGATGAAATAGTGACCGTTTTACATTCGGCGCCGATCCAATTTTATTAGAATTACAATATAATTTAGTTTTTTAGCAGTAACTAAATTATTTTGTTGAAAATACTCAAGCATATGATTTTATTATAGAAAAAGTAACTGTCTACTAAATTCACAAGGGTGATTAAGATCAAATGAATTTGTTGACAACGATGTTTTGAATAATGGCAGAGTATTCCTATAGCCTCGGTTTAGTAGAGCTTAAAGCTCGTTACCCATCATCGTCTGTACTAATAAATGAGTACACATTCTCATAATAAATAATGTTGTGGTTTTCGAAGGCTGCTTTTTGTCGGCTGCTTTTTGTCTTCTCGCAAAACCTTGACCGATTCGCGCCATCCCAATTCCGAATATCGAACTCACACGCGACTCTCACGCGGAGACGAATTTGTCAGCACCTCGCCGTCAGGTGGCGTTTACATGACGCGAGGATTACTTTAAATATTTGTTTTCAGTCCGTCAGCGGCTTCGCCCGCGTAGACTGTCTTTCCTGTCGAAATGTAGCCTAAATTAAAAAAATATAAAGTCTAGGTCACTCCCTGATAATGTATATTAGTGAGAGAATTTTTAAAATCGGTCCAGTAGTTTCGTAGCCTATTCAATACAAACAAACAAATCTTTCCTCTTTACATGTATAATATTAGTATAGAAAAGCAGACACAAATCGAAACATCATTCAACAAAAACCTAAAAAGCAAATAAATCTCTGTATCAATGTGGATGCTGGTTGTAAAATATGCCAGCATCCTAGGTCATCTTAGAAAAATGGCCAAGTTCTGCCGCATGCTGGCTTAATCATAGGTTTAAATATCCACTATGGCTTTAGATCGCAGTCAACAGTAAATTGGTACGTAAACCTATTTTTAGCATTTTAAGATTGCAAGCTAAATATATACTACAACATAAAAAAGTTAGTACAAAACTTAAACTTACTAATACCTACTAATTGCTTATTAAACAAACACTTGACGTTGACGATCTCTTGCAATTTGACACCATGTACTACATTGTAATGTTATATTTAATAATAAAACATCTAATCTAATCTAAATGAATAAATAAATAAATATCTGGGACAATTCACACCAAGATCATCTGACCCCAAACTAAGCAGAGCTTGTATTATGGGCGTCAGAGACTGATAATCATACTTAAATATTTCTCATTACATACTTAAATAGATAATAACACCCAGAGACACAACAAACACAAATGTTCGTCACATAAATGTATGTCATGGGTGGGGATCGAACCCACGACCTCCGGCGTCAAAGGTAGGATCGCTGCCATTGCACCAACAGGCCAGTCAATCTAGTCGAGCTAATTAGGCTGTAGAGCTTCCTGGCTGTAGCGAGATTTTATTATGAGCTAAAGCTGATTACTGAGTTTACACCAATCTCATTATTGTAAAATTATTCATACTGACTCACTCTGGAGCTTTGGTAGTGCGCTGTAGCTCCGTTTTTCGTTTCTACTTACGTAGTCCGGGACACTACGTAAGTAAAAACGAAGAACGGAGCTTGGATTACCGGTCGGGTCATTCCAAAAAACGAACTAAAATTGGCTCTTAACTGGGTGTGCTGGGAAACGGTAGCTTAAATCCTTGTCTGATACCTCGTCACACAAGGGTATTTATCTTTGCTTCGACCTATGACAATTGGTCTTGCGCATATCCATATTAATATTATGAAGAGGAACGATTTGATTGTTTGTTTGTTTGTATTGAAAAGGCTCCGAAACTACTAAACCGATTTCAAAAATTATTTCAACAATATAAAGCTACATTATCAGGGAGTGACATGGGCTATATTTTATTATGATTAAACAAAACATTCAGTGGAAAATAATAGTATAATGTAAATCAAGTCGGAGATACGCGGGCGAGAAGTGCTGCTTTACCGACGCCGTGACGTGCAATTACTTTTTACAGAACGTAGTCTTTCGCGGCAGCTAGTTTATTTATATTTTATTTAGTAATTCATAAATCGCGCCGTGTAAACGCCTCTCTGCCTCCTTAAAGGGAGAAAGCGAAATTTATGAGGACAAGTTATGAAACTTTATCATCGATCATTGTTTACGGTTACTCATCGATTACAGAATGTTTTATGTAAAATCGATTCTGCGTGTACTTGACTTGAGTATTACTTATTCGGTGAAGAATTATCTGGTGTTTTTTTAATAAAAAGTTATTTATAGGTTAGTGCGTCGTTGCTCAAAGTTAATGACGACTTATTGACAGGAGGGTTTACTAGTCAATCGAACACCTGTACTTAAAATTTGAAATTAATGCTAAAGTTGGTATTAAACACCGAGTAATATACCGTAATAACTTACAAAAATTATACCGCAAATTCAGTGATGTAGTAAGCGAAAATTAGATTTTTTCAATTAACTTAAATTTTAGGGTTTTTATACAAAAAATACTGACCGTTCGAGTGATTTGTATGGAGACCTTGAAATGTTGAGTTTATTAAATAATTTCATTTTCGCTTAGATGGTTTCTACATCACTTACTTTTACTTTAATTTATTTAATTATTGCATATCACATTCCTTAATAATTATTATTGCAAGTAGCCATATCGTTTTTGTGAGTTTTTTTATTAAGTGTCTCCTACCCGTTATATTACAATAATTTTAGCAATCGCCATGTTAAATTGTTATTTTGTAAAAATGTTCAAGGTTTTTCGAGAAGTGAATTAGCCTTTATTCGCATAATATCAGATTCTCAAAATATCAGATACTTAAAATATGAGATTATCAAAATAGCAGATTCTCAATATAGCCAAAGTACAGTCAAGACAAAATTTATTTTTTAAATCGAATTTATTTTTAAATATGAGACAAACACTTATTGAAAACAAAAAAATAATCCCCATAGATTTAAAAATAAATGCAGCGGCAACCACGCGCATAAATCATGTATGTAGATACATAATAATCTTCTCAGCAATTAAATTAGCATTCTTCATATTTATTTAATCTTAAACCTAGAAATCAGCGGGATTGGACCCGCGTCTTCCTCAATCCTGGTGGCTCCTCTAACCACTCGGATATTTGAAGGTTCCCTTAAAAACATTGATGAGATACGTCGATAGACCGAACGAATCTGCATTGCAAGCATACACTAGAAAGATTCGTTCGGTCCATTGGGATTTCGGTAGCTCAGAGTGCCGAGTGCGAGTTGCAGTGAGAGAAGTGAATGACTTCACCATCGCGTTTAGCGAGCACGTAAATGTCAATTAGTATGAAATCGAGTCAACGCCATCTAGCGGCTAATTTGGGCAACATTAAGGCCGCTAGATGGCGCTCACTCGATGCTATACAAATTCGCGTTTTTTTTCTCGCAAACGCGATGGTGAAGTTATTCACTTGTCTCACTGCAACTCGCACTCGGCACTCTGGTTAGAGCAGCCAAATGGATTGTAGAAGACACGGGTTCGCATCTTGCTCGGTATCTTCATGGTCCTAAATCTGGATTTATCTAGGAAAACCAGAATAATTGTGAATGCTAAAAGAAGAGAGCTGTAATAATTATTTTGAATGTTCTGTTTTGACTTTTGTCGCTGTAGGCAGAATCACCGTTATTGCAGTGATTGTGACTTTCGGAGTTCAGTTTTACGGAAATATGTAGTGTACCCAGTCTTGGGGCCATATAACAATCACCTATTCAACAATAACATATTTATTTATTTATTTTATTTAGGAAACAAACAATTTTTATTCCACCTTAAGATTACTTGAAAAAATAACACTAAAATCAGTTAAGTTTCCACTGATGTTTGACACAAATCATCGAACAACCAACGTTATCAACGCTACGACTCTGAATTACAAACAGAAAATGAAAAAATTCAATAACAATAGGAACTTAAAATGCTCACAGATACACGGTTCATCCTAAATTGTCACTCCTTAAGATTTTACATACATCGTTTCTGAACTTAGGGGCGCTTCAACTATAGATATCTAAATTACAAAATTTCTTATTAAAGTTATCAGTCGATCTGAACAAAAAGGCGTTGCTTGCATAATTTGTTTCAGTGGATGGCATCCCGAATGCGTAACTGCAGCGAGAACCTGTCCGAGGGCATCTGAATCGTATATTTTTCAACAGAAAAGGGGTATCTACTAGGTTTTTGATAATCTTATACAGAAAACTTGTCAAGTTCATTCCCTAAACAGTGCCTAGCGAGCAATTACGTAATATGATCTTTAATTTCCAGCCAGTCAGCGGTTACCTGGCACTAAGCTGACTTTTGACTGGCCTGCTGGTGCAATGGCAGCGATCCTGCCTTTAGCACCGGAGGTGGGTTCGATCCCCACCCATGACAAACATTTATCTGTGTTTGTTGTGTGTCTAGATGGATGTATTTAGTGATATTTAAGTATGTCTATCAGTCTCTGACACCCATAGTACAAGCTCTGCTTAGTTGGGGTAGGATGATCGTGTTGTAAATTTTCCCAGATATTCATTTATTTATTTTATTGACTGGATACAACTGGGGAGAGAACCCACGCCTTCCGTCGCTATCAAAGCACCAACAGACCAGTTAATGGCGCATTTGTTTCCACAAATACTTTCTATTCTCCAGCTCTAATTGCGAAAGAATATCCGTTACGACACGCAGGTGACGGACAGACGGGCACGGTAATTGCAGAGGTGAGGTCGGACAATGGGCTGGCTGGATTGAAATGGCAGGTCAATTATTAGTTGTTGAGTTATTTTATGTCAGATTGATAGTCAAATGTCACAGTGACGTGCTAAATAATTAGCCACTTGACTGGCCTGTTGGCGCAATGGCAGCGATCCTGCCTTTAGCGCCGGAGGTCGGGGTTTCGATCCCCACCCATGACAAACATTTAACTGACGAACATTTTGGTTTGCTGCGTGTTTGGGTGTTATTATCTATTTAAGTATGTATTTAGAAATATTTAAATACGTTTATTTATTTATTATTTACTGCACATAGTCTGTGTTACAAAGGGCGGACTTAATGCCTAGAGGCTTTCTCAACCAGTCAACCACACAGTCAGACAGAGATATAATAGGCAGTGCTAGAGCTAAAAGTTTTAAATTAGGTGTAAAAAAGGTGAAATGGTTTAAATCAAAAGAATAAGATTTCAAAGAAATTACAAAAACATATTTACATAATAATAGCAATTACACATCATATAGGTGTTCGAGGATGAGTGATGATGATGACCGCACTGGGTGAACTGTACTGGATGAACTGATGTAAATAAAAGCACTGTACTTGTTGAACTGTTCTTGCACTGGTTTGAACTGATTTATTTGTAAATCTCCATCATATATAAATAAAGGCAGATAAATAATATTTGCGCGATCTAAAAAAATTTAACTCCATCTAGTGATAAAAATTGTGAAAAGAAAATTTGACATGACATATTGACATATGAAGAGTCGTAAACAATAGGCAAAAAAAAAATTACATACAGATAACAGGTGGATCCAAGACAATGCCAATACTTTAGTTCTTGGGGCGTTATCAATCTTTTGAAGTGCGCTTGCAAAGCCTTTTTAAATGCATATTTACTGCACGCCTTTCTAACCAAGACCGGCCGTTTGTTCCAAAGTCGTATTGCTGAAACAGTGAAGTAAGAAGACAAAAAGCCAGAAGAATGAGCGAATAAGAGTAAGGAGAGAATTTAACAGTCTCTGACAGCCATGACACAAGGTCTGCTTATTTTTGAGGTCAGATGATCTTGTTGTGTGTGTGTGTGATTTTAATTCAGATAAGAAATCACTCCACTAGTAATAATTAATGCGTTATTTAAATAAACAAACTTTTCTTTAAACAATAATAAATCTAGCTTGAATACTAGTTTTACTTGTTTCAAAGGGTTTTTTTACCACGTCGGGACAATCAAGCTCGCGGACCGCCTGATGGTAAGCGGTTACCGCGGCCTATGGACATCTGCAACACCAGAGGTATCACTCGCGCGTTGTCGACCCTGCAAAAACATTTTCAAACCCCTCTTGAAGAACTCCATACTATAACTCATCGGGAAAACCTCGACAGGGAAGTTCATTTCACAATTTAAGTGTCCTCGGAAGGAAAAATCCTAACCTCTATAAAAAACAGGGCAGCACTCAGGTCGTCCTTTAAGAAGAAGACGAAACGTAAAGGTCGGCTATAAATTCAGTCATCTGAATGCCCTTACATTAATCAAAACAACTCGGAGGTCGCAAGTTCAAACCTGATCCAGCTGCATTAGCGTTGGCCTTTAGCTAAATAATAAAAACAGCTATTTATAATAATGGTTAGAATAATAACGTATAGAAGGATAGTCTTCATACAACCGTTCCGTCAATAATGAAGCACTAATTTGATCCACACATGCGTGACTATTGCTTGCTTACGTGCGGCGCGCTTTGACATTGAACATTGCGGAGCTGTAATGAACACTGCAAAGCGGTCCGTTTGGAGCCATATGGCTCCAATTAAGGTGCTTCAAATGGGCGCGCGGACTTGGTTTTGTATATGTTATTATTCTGTGTTATAATGGTAATATTGCGAATTACAATAATATTGTGATTCGCTAGCTAGACCGTACCTGTACATCTGATGACCTTTGAGCACTTTTTCTTCGTAGTTTTATTTTTTTGCGACTGTAGATAGTCTTATTATAAATGTTACAAACTAAAATAATAATATAACATTTGTCAACGATGACATAGGCTCGATGGTGTACTAAGTAAAGAAAAAAAAATTCTGGGACACCTAACATCAAGATCATTTAAAAACAAACAAAAACCAACTTGAGTTAGAACATTTTATTTTTACTATACTACTACTACTACTACTACTACTACTATTCAGGGCTTTACGTCAATCCTTTTACTCGAGCGGTCTGTGGGTGACGTATACGCGACGAGCCTTCAATGCACTCCGCGTGCAATACAACAACGCTTTCAGGGCCCTGTTGCGGCTGCCCAGGTGCTGTAGTGCTTCGGGAATGTTTGCGGAAGCGCATGTTGATGGCTTTTATGCTATCATCCTATCATCAGCAAAAAAGCCGCCTCTTTAATAATAATAATAAGCCCATTAAGTGAGTGGCAAGTCACCGTCTGCCAGGAGAACTAAACCTATGAGACATTTTGCATGGCAGACGTCCGCTGTCTCAGGTAATAGCCCAGGAATCAGTCCACTGAAAATTACACCCTCTTAACCCGGTTTTTATTACTTTTCCACTTTGTCCATAGTTCATGCATCTGCCGGGTGTTGTCTTTGGGTAGATGTTCAATATTTATCGAGAGATAAAACTCGGCAGATGTACCCATTGCAAACTAGATTAACTGGTACCAAAAGGCCTCTACGTGTTGGCTTCGGCCCCACGCAAGCCTCAAAGGACCGGGTCCCCATGGGCCCGTGAATTACTTATGTATCAACAAAATAATAATTATAATAATTTATTTATTCAGACATCATATTATGGTCCATTTGGTTAGTAACAATATAGCTTACAACTAGGTTAGTAACAAGACAAATTCGGATAAATTAGATACAACCAGACAACACATTTAATTAACATAATAAATAGGGTTCGGGTTTATGAGTGCAGTGATCCAGTGCCGTAGTAATGCACTGTCCCACCTATCCGCCAGTACCCTTAGAATCCTGTTGGGACTACCGACCATTCTGTTTTTAATGGACAGGATTTTATTCCTACCCACTGCATGGATGTCGTCTACATGGGCGTCGGCGAACATGCCAGACGCACTGCAGAATCTCGGTAGTCCCAAGAGGACGCAGCGCCTGAGGGGCAGCGGCAACAGGATTCTGAAAGTGATTGCTGCGCGCCCTGACTGTCTTATTCAAAAATAAATAATAAATAAATAAATATCCCTGGACATTATTCCACACAGCGCCATCTAGCCCCAAAGTAAGCTAATTAAAGCTTGTGTTATGGGATACTAGACAACGGATAAACATACTTAAATACATTTTTCTTTTGTAAATACATACTTATTATACATAGGAGACACCCAGACCAGTACAAACAGACAAGTTCATGCACACAAATGTTTGTACTGTGCGGGGATCGAACCCGCGACCTCTGGTGTAGTAGCCAACTTCTTAACCATTACACCAAGTCGGTCGTCAAACGCACTGGATGTGACTTGTGACTGGGCAAATTAAGTAATTAGGTAATAATCACTTTTGTACCTACTAACACTTCTAATATTGTAAGTATTCAATTGTTACTAGTAACTATTAACCAATCTATGGATAATTATGTCTGAATATAAATCATTTTATTTATTACTTTTACTAGGTGTCCGTCAGCAATCGCCCGCGTAGACTATTTATCCCATCAAAATATAGCTTTATAATAGCCTAGGTCATTGCTGGTGAAGTAGCTTTATATTGGTAAAATAATTTTGAAGATGGATCCAATAGTTTCCTAGCCTATATTCAATACAAACAATCAAATATTTCGCCTTAAGGGTGTTACACCATCATGTGACAATGGGTCGCTGCCTTAGAATAATAACCTATAGAAGAATAGTCTTCATACAACCGCCCCGTCAGAGATGAAGCACTAATCCGATCCACACAAGCGTGACTTTTACTTGCTTACGTGCGGTGCGCTTTGACATTGAACATTGCGGAGCTGTAATGAACACTGCAAAGCGGTCCGTTTGGAACCATATGGCTCCAATTAAGGTGCTTCAAAATGGGCGCGCGGACTTGGTTTCTATATGTAATTATTCTAAGGTCGCTGCACGGGCTGTCGGCAGTTGCAGTAGGCAGCTCGGTTCCAAATTGTATCTACCTTTATATTATTTCATTTTTTATACCTCGACCAAGCGGCATGAGCCTAACAGTAATAGGCATCAAAGACGACCCCACATGCCTGGAGTGCATGGACAGCGAGGAAACGAGTTTCCACCTACTCGCCGAATGCCCGATGTACTCACACATTCGGTGGGAACTCATGGGGTCAGACTCGTTAGATGAAGAAGATCTGAAGGAACTGATGGTGGACCAGATAGTAAGATTCTGCAAAGCAACAGGAAGATTCGACGGGACGCCGTGAAAATGGGACAACCTAAAGACCCCCTGCAAGGGGGTCCCGGGGAAATGGGTGAAATGGCCCATAATAAGCGGACCGATCACCCGGCCCACTGCCAGCGTCCCCAGTTGAAATAATAATAAGCGGCATGAGCACTGCTTGACCATAATTTTGAACTACAGCTCGGATTTGTAGTCACCGACCCGCATTTGACCAGCGTGGTGTAATGCCAATGCCCAGCAATGGTAGCAATGACTTGATTAAATGACCTTTGCCCAGCAGTGGACTAGATATAACTGATTGCTTTATCGAACAACTAACTTTCAATCGTCCGTGCGCCCACTCGCTGGACCCGCTGAAAATCAGGCACAGGCATTAGCTGAGCGCGGTCCAATTTATTTTTGGATATCGTGACACCGCTGCCTGTTGGTTTTCTTTATCATGTCTTTTTTAATTTAAGTTTTTTTTGTTCCTTTCTAATTGTTGCTTTGTAATGTTTTGTAATGCGATGTCCATGAAATTATTAAACGTTTTTTTTTCTTTCTTTCTTTCCGCCCACGGCTTCGCCCGCGTGAACTTCATTTCTGCAACATGTATACATAAAATCATTATAAATTGTAGCCTATGTGTTATTCTGATGTATAAGGTGTATTACTGTAAAGTTTCATCTAAATCCATTCAGCAGATTTTGCGTGAAAGAGTAACAAACATACATACATCCTCACAAACTTTCGCGTTTAAGAGAAGAAGAAGTAAGATGGTTGTGTAAGTTCCGAACATTATATTCCAACATGTGATGTATTTTGACACTACATGCGCGCGCGTCGGTCGCCTGACATGCGGCCATGCGCAGCCTTGAACTGCGACCCTATGATAGCTTATTATTAGTTTGGCTGCAGGTAAAAATAGGAAAACATTTTTATTTATAAATTAGCATCCACAATGCTATATTTATCTTGTGATATTAGAAATCTTCTCTCCATATGTAAATAATTCTTTTATAGATCAACATTATATGTACTTTAGACCAATTTCCACAGCTTTCATCAAAGTTACGAAACTGATTATCTTATGAATAAAAATACAATAATTATTCAGATGCAAAAAAAATACAAAAGTGCCTTATTTTCAAAGTTTATCTGTTCAACATTTCTTACGACATTTTTCGGACATCAATTATCTGGCTACCCTGTATCACCGATCAGTCCCTTAATAGGACAGGACCACATCCTGTAATCCTCCCGGGAGAGGAATATGGGAGCGGTCCCCCTGAAGCCAAGAACTTGGTCAACGAAGAACAAGAACTGTGTGAGCAGAAGTTGTTCCACGTTGCCCAGGTTGCACCGGAGCAGAAGCTTGCCGTTTCGCAATAATAAAACTATTACCACGGACAAGCAAACCCTGCACACGTGAGGAGTATCACCCACGAAGAAGTGGAAAAAACAAAGTAATATAAATTTAAAATTTATTAACTTAATAGTCTCCTCAGAAGTACCACCGCGACTGGTCCTTCTTCTCCACCTGGCATTGGGGATCCCTCCACGCGGTGTAGTCGGGGGATGGGTAGTGCGAGCAGGAGATTATCTCGTTCCTGAAAATTAAACGTTATTATGATCCAACGAGTCTTTTGATATAAAGAGCGCCACAGGCTTGAGAAAAAGTAATCTGGAACATCTTACAAGATGATCATCTGACCCCGAATTTCTAAATACACACATTATTGATATCAACATTCACACAGATCATATGCAAATTCCTCACATCTTTAATTTTTGTCCTGGCAGGAGGTCTAAGTTCTAACCTTTGGCACAGTTGTAATTCTAATTGTATAAAAAAACAAGTCTTAGTGCTGCCACACACTTTGCTACTAGATGCAGCCACAACCTCTGGATGATTTTTCTATACTGTAGGCATAGCATCGGCACAAACTGAACGCTTGAGTGACCGTCTGAACTACAACATGCTTTGTGTCCGCGAATGGCAAGCCTCCTGCGCACACTACGGCTTCCCGCCTCTCTTACCCAGGCCCAGGAAGAAGGAACACGTTGGGCTGGATCGCGTCCACGCTGTCTCCGTGCGAGCACATGATCCTCGACATCGAAATGCGTTTGATCTCGCGTAGTTGTTCTGAGAATAAGAAGTAACATTTTAGATGATAGTGATAATTTGGTACTTAAATTTGAAGGCAAGGATAATTCCCGTCATCTAAAAAGATCCCTCGCCAAGACCTGCGCAGTGAGCAAATTTAGAGCCAAATTGGTGGTATGAAACCCCACCTTTTTATACATGACGCGATCTGTACAGGGGTCGGTCTTGATGAGGTTTTTAAAGGCGTCAAGCGGCCGCCGACAAAGCAGAAATTGCCTGCGCATTTTGATGTTGAAACGCATAGAATGGCATAACCACTGACTAAGAAAGGAGCGAATGAAAACCTCCTTTTAATGATTAACTTTTTGGGGATCATGAGAGTGGCCCTCATAATACCGAATTTTTTGCAAGCAATTAATAATATCCACGTCAGGAAGTTATTTAAGAAGGAATCAAGCAAAATGCATTAACTACTTACCCGGCGTGAACGTCCCAGCATGTTGGGTGTTCTCGTACCAGAAGCGGTCGGCTCGTCTCCATCTCAGCAGCTGGTCCGTCATGATGCAAGCGAGTGTCGGCCCCATAACGGAGCCGGGCATCGGCTTCTCGGCCAGGATGCCGGCCATCAGGTCGATGTCGTCGACGTCCTCGTACGCTGCTGTGATGGCTTCTACTTGCTGTAAGCGCACCAGTTAACGGTCTTTGTTGAAAGAACAGTTGTCCGAAAACGGAAAGTCGCCGGTTCAAGTCCAGTTTGATACTTACGATCAAGTTGATTCTATTTAGTATCTATTTCTACACATTTTAAAGTTTGTGATGATATTTTGGGTCATCATCAGCGAATTGATTTGTCTAATGTAATATACGAGGTGCCCCAACAGACTTCGTTCTGTCAAATGTTTGACAGCTGATGTCCATTAACATATCTCGCCCGCTTTTCTCAGACTTAATTTACTTAAACTATTATCTTTCACTGTTTTTTTGTTCAATCATAATAAAATATAGCCTATAACACTCCTGAATAGTTAAGCGTTCTGTTAGTGAAAGAATTTTCACGATCGGATCCGTAGGTTCGGAGCCTATTCAATACAAACAAACTAACAAAAAAAACAATCAAATCTTTCTTCTTTATAATATTAGTATAGATTGTCTCTTTTACCTAACACCGCGTTCATCTACCCCTGAACCGAAGAAGAGCTTGTGCAATGGGTTTTAGCGACTGTTAAACGTACCCGAATATTTCCAAATGCATACCATAAGACATAATAATGCCCAGAAACAGAACAATAACAATCTAACCTCTTTTGGCATCCAGTGATAAAGATCATCGAAGTCCTCTGCCACCGGCAGCTTGCACAGCTCCCTGTAGCGGTTGTATGCCGCCAAGCCCACGTCTCGGGTCTTCATGATGTCGGCAGCCATGACGTCGGACGCCACTTGAAGGCGGCTGAGGACGCGCTCACCCATCTGGAGATTTTCGAATTCAATTTACTAAGCCACCAGAACCATAATCCTTTAGGACCAGTATTGCCCTTGTAGATAAGGGACTATGAGCCACTGGTGGTAATAACTGGTTGGACTCATGTGTACTGTTTGTCGCTAGCCATTACAGGCTCATTTACACGGACCCTTAAAAAACAGCAAGACTAAAATGGGTTAGGACGGGCCTCTTTTGACACGCGTTATCGCCTGCTTCTAAATTTTGTCGCGGTCCACATCTTAGCTCTGCAGGAAAAATATCAATTTTGCTACTCACGTCAGGATCTATAGCATAGTCGTTGCTAGCAGAAGGCTGCCTGAAGGCGCCCTGCGTGCAGCCGTCTATAGTGTTGTTGAGGGGCAAGGCGCCTGTTCGCAGCGACATGTCCACTATGGCAAGCTGGTTGAACATCTTGCCTTTACGGTCGTAGAGGCTGGAAAATAAGGCTGCTTAAGTTCTTCATATTGCAGTTACTTCGTCCTATTTTAAGGGACCCAGTCTCCTAATCGGGTTATGGTCCCTGTTCTTTATTCTATCCATCACTTTAGCCTGTTTTTAGAAAGACACAAGTCTCCCCTAATCTTCTCATTGTTTACCAAGTGTTAAGTTCCATTAGCTACATGGCAACAACTTGCCATGGCTGGCCGAGTAAACCCATCGAGAGAGATCAATGTTTGCTACTATTCTTCAATCAAATCGAATAAGGTAGCAAGAGACCACACCCTTTTAAATACTATGAACTCGGTTTTTTCTTCTGCCACGTATTAAATTGCTTAACATAGTACTATTAATCTATGTACGTGTATGCTACTATTTTAAATCATTTGTTGTTCGCTCCATTCGTCCGTGGAATTCCTTACCTTTACCCATCCGCAAATCTCAGTCCTTACATGTCTTTAAATCCCAAGTCAAATCATACTTCCTCTCCCTGTAACCTAGTATTTTATTATGCCTCATCCTTTATTTTTCAGTCCTTAAAAATGGAAACTGGTGATCCTATTGCAATACCTATATGTATTTTATGTAACACAATTCATTTAGTTTATTATTTAAATATCTCTTACTTATCCTTTATTTTGCACAGTCTTACCCGTTATATTATACAAACTCAAACTCAAAACGTTTATTTACCAAGAACACAGTAAATAAAGATGACATTCAAAAGTAAGTAGCGCATGTGTTCAGTCTGCTCGCAGACTTACAAAAATTTAATTATAAAATGACACAATATTGACATCAATTAAATTAAATTATTATTTCATTAGCATGATTATTTTGGGGATTTTGCATTAAATTAAATATTAGTATGTTGTCGCCAATAATTAAAATATTCATTATAACTATAAAAACATCTGTCCAATAGCCAGTTAGTCAATCTCCTCTTAAATATTGGCCCTTGAAGTGTTTTTAACTCGTCCGGTAGCAAGTTATACAAAACAATACTCCCATTATATGCATTTCTTTTATATATGTCCTTGCGACAGGGAGGTTGATGCATTAGGTTTAAGTATTGCATTATTGGTTTAGGTACAAGTCTCTCTTCAGAAGGTAGTCTGGAAGAGATCGCTTTAAAGCGATATGACCGCCTAAATTGTACATTTTATGTCTACTTACTGTTTAACTTGCTGTATTTGTTTGTTTGTGCAATAAAGATTATTTTTCTTATGTTATCTTCCCTAAAATGTTTCATTATTTTATGATTATGTTTCACATCTTTTAGAAAACGTAGTTTTTAACTATTATATTTCGTACTGCCAGTAATGTCTTCGTCTGACCGCGTGGTTAACTGGTAGAGAATGCCTGTGAATGAATAGTCAGTCAATGAAGACAACACGGCGCGAAGCACCAACGGATTCAATTTAATTTAAAACGAATATTTGCGAGGTGAAAACACGTCCTGTCTATAACGAATCCGAGGGGCAGGAGGAGCTGACGAATGTTATCTCATAAGATGCAATATGCT
The DNA here is from genome assembly GCA_947369235.1 of Udea olivalis. NCBI lineage: Eukaryota > Metazoa > Arthropoda > Insecta > Lepidoptera > Crambidae > Udea > Udea olivalis. The sequence goes on along the minus strand of OX376367.1, from coordinate 11,323,309 downwards.
ACTTATGTGATAATCCATGAACACGATAGAATTGGATCATCATATTATCCCGATGCAACACTTACTTAAGGCGCCCTTCCTGCAGAGTGTGGAACCACCTGCTGCCAAGCACGTACTCCAAAGCCACACGCGGCTCCAACTTGGGGTCGTAGTCGTCCACGTAAAGTTGGCTGGGGAATATCACCTTGTTCTTCACCAGGTACTCGTAACCTGGCGATCAGGCAGATTCGAATAGTGATCCATGCCATAAAATAAATAGATAAAAATCTAGGGCTCCTTACTTACACCAAGATCATCTGATCCTAAACTGAGCAGAATTTTACTGTGGATGTCAGAGACTGATAAACATTTTGATGAGAGATACGGCACAGTTCACCCGTCGATCTATAATAGGAGGTACTTTCGGTAGTGAAAAATAAGAAATAAAAATGTATGTAGAAAATTTAATGTACTTAAAAATTCTGATTTTGAGTCATAAAAGGACTTCATTGTTTTATTATATTGAAATTAAAAGTCATATTTTTAATCTGTATGTAACGTCACGTGACCTAAAACACGAGCCACCATGGTGTGACGTCATATAGGCAAAAACTGTCGGTTCTGTGTAAACAGCTAGGTTCATATTACACGACTGTTGCTTTTACCAATATTACGCCACTAAAATGGCTGACAGCGTTTTCGCGATTCAATTTAATTTTATGCCAAGAAAGCGTGTTTATTTTGCCGGATTTTCTTGTGACTTTTTAATAGAAAAATCAACATTTTGAAGTGCATTTTCAAACATACTAAAATACCATATTGAGCTGCCCGTCAATAATACCTCCAACTCACACAGAACCTCATGACAGCTGAACACTGATTTGGCAGTGTAGTGTTGTGGGACTGATTTCTGCTCGACTGTACAAAGTTCCCCTTAACCTAATTGAGTCGGCAACGCACAAGTAATGCCTCTAGAGGCATATAGGTTTGACGTAAATGGTTCGCCCGAATCCACAAACGTCAATCAAAGCTGAGCAGTCCTTACATGTATAGCTGTCCCTTTCCTTTTTATTGACACGTGACAGGGCATCATCAATTCAAGGTGTCCTCAACTTCTGTTTAGCGTTTGTGGATACGGGAGTTAGCAAATTGCATACCATGCTCGAACACTATCAAAATAAGCACTTTTTAAGATGTGCGAAGAATTCAAGAATTGGTCTCAAAATGAATGCTGCGGTAGCTACTCGCGATCAGGTCATACACATACTTGTTTAGATGATAATAAATAAATAAATCATTAAACACGACTCACCAATGACAGTAGGCATGAGTTCATGATAAACTATATGCTGGTATAGAGCAGTGTTGATGTCTCTGGTTATCGTGTATAGCTTCTCGTCGTCCCAACAAGGGTTCACTTCGCGGAGCTTGTCTGCTATGTAGTTGTGGTTCCGGAACAGCCAGATGAAGATCAGGTTGATGCCGAGGAGGCCGTTGACGCTGGTTTCTGGAAAGTTTTGGCAAATAAAATCACTCTGGCAAAGTTTTTGGACTCGTGCTTTTATAAGTATAGGTTTAATAACGCACTACTAGTTGAAATCACTTTCCTCAATAATAATAAATGAGAAAAGAAAAATCGAATTTCGCCCGTAGATGATGTCGAGCAGGATTCGAACCATCGCCTTCTGCAAACCAGGCGTTTACTCGTACCACTTAGCTGCCGAAATCATTAATGGACTCTGTGTTGTTTCTAGAATATGTTTACGTTCCAAACCAACGTTATTTTATCATGTTTCAATGATTACCTCTAAAAATCTGAATTAAATATTTTGCCAGATATTTTAACTTTCAGTCAAGTTAGCTTTCCTATATTCAGATATAAAAATAAGCATTGTAATATGCTAGAATCAGGTTGGAACGTGTAGTAATGTAGTGCACAATGCGCTGGTCAATTACATCTTCAAGGCCTCCAAAAATAAATGCCTTTGTATGTCGTTTCGAATATTTAAGTAAACGATTTTTGAGATATTTTCATCTTCAGCGGTTTTTACTCGCAAAAACTACCTGTTCCATGACACCTCGTTTCATTCTTCGATGGGTCGTTGTTGATGCAAATGGCGGAGCCGCTCGGCGGCCACTCCTTGCCGTTCAGCCGCTCGGATCTCAGCCGGCCGCCCTGCATCTCCCGATAGCTGAGGGCGTGGTCAGCCTCGATTCCGTACACGTTGGACAGCTCCAGCATTGGAGGTGATGTGTTTATCTGTGCACAAAATAATCATCAACAACAGCATTCGTAGCTAAACAAAGTTCACTACAGACGACAACACCGCTGATTTCATTCATACACAGAAATCTTCAGAACTTAATTAGCTCGTCCGCTAAGTGAGCGTTTCGTGCTACTGCAGCTACATTTCTGCTTCAGCAGCTACTAGTCCCTCGGATTATGTGCTCTGCCTACTGCTACTTCAATTTACTTTTACGGGGGCTTCCACGCTAACGTCAACGGATGTCCTAAATCGATTAATATATTACCGTGCATATAGCAGCGTGCGCGCCGCGATATAAATATCCCTGAACATTATTCCACACAGCGCCATCTAGCCCCAAAGTAAGCTAATTAAAGCTTGTGTTATGGGATACTAGACAACGGATAAACATACTTAAATACTTTTTTTTTTTGTAAATACATACTTATTATACATAGGAGACACCCAGACCAGTACAAACAGACATGTTCATGCACACAAATGTTTGTACTGTGCGGGGATCGAACCCGCGACCTCTGGTGTAGTAGCCAACTTCTTAACCATTACACCAAGTCGGTCGATATGACTTCGTTATGCGTGCAAAAGCCTCTTGGATTGGACCATTCATCACCTGAACTTTGACTCACCCTCTCTCCCGGCACAGTCAGTGGCACACAGCCCAACCGCTGGTACGTGATCGCCCTGGTCAAGTTCAGACACCGCACGTTGCTCCTCCTGAGGTGCACGTCGTCTTCAGCCACGTCAATGGGGATGCAGCGAGGATCCGCCTTTCCGCCTGGCTGGCAGCAGCCTCTGGTCAGGATGACGTAGTTGACAGTGTCGTGAACTGAGGTTACGTCTCCTGGAATTGTTGGATAGAATGATTGAGTAGCAATGCAATGAGATGACGTGTTTGTACTATAATCAGCAAATACATAGTTATTAACACATTAGCTGCCATTGGGGTCACCGGTGACCAGCAACCAAAGATTTTCTATTGTGTCTGGTTTGGTGGCAGTCAAAGACCTAAAGGAGGCAAGAGTGAATTGTTTCATCACATGCGGAAACTCATATGCTTATCCTTAATTGGCAGGGTTTAGGACAGCCCCAGTAGCTTCTTGAGAGCATTTGAAGACAGATTCTATTGTGATTACCTGACTTTCTTTTTAGTCGTGTGTTGCTCTTATTTCTTGGCTCTTCTACTGTTATATTTACTTACATTAGGTTTTTAAGTCTTAATTATACTATGATTCTTTTGTTGGTCGAACTAAGAATGGCACAAAATTTTGGGTGTATGCAGCACATTTAAAATTTTTAGAGAAGGTCCATTTTTGCAGTCGCAGCGATTGATATGGCTTAAGTAATAATTACTGACTGACCTATAACAAACACGTTCATATTCGTAATCATCTGCGTATACGTTTTGCTGGCGATTCTCCCATCCGGCACCAACGCGACTCTCAGGGCCCTGGCGTTGGGCAGTTCCCGCCCAGACTTGGCTGCCCTAGGGCCCCCGTCAGCAGCATAATCTGGAGCAATCATCCGATGGTAGGGGGTGAGGATGGCTCCGCGAGGCGGGTAGTGGAGGTTGTTGCAGGAGTAGTCTAAGCGTCGATGTTCGGTTGGGGAGCAGTCTTTGACTTCGACAGCGCACCATCTGTGGAAGCAAAAGAAAATAAGATGGTCATAATTGCATAGAAATGCAGCAAGTCAGTACTTGAAATTGGTGGTATTTTTGCTAGCGTTTCATGACTCCCAGTTCCGAGGACTTTACTCGACAGGATTCGCAATTCTGCCAGCCAGGGCTTTCCCCTGCCCTACAAAAAAATACTAGTTTCATTCCTGTCATAATTCCAGAGTTCCTTACTTTGTCAAAGACATTTGTGAAATAGTATTATTTGCTGATGATACCTCGTTGATTTTTAAAATCAAGCAAGCATTTGACGATGTAAATAATACTCTTTCAAAAGTACTATGTTGGTTCACAAGTAACAATTTATTACTTAATGCAAAGAAAACAAAGTGTATTAAATTCACTATGCCTAATGTGAAACAGGTTGATACCATTATCAACATGAATGATGAGACATTAGAAATTACGAACTCTACGGTATTTTTAGGAATCACTCTAGATTCTAAGTTACAGTGGGGTCCACATATAACAGCTCTGGCAGGGAGACTTAGCTCGGCCGCTTGTGCTGTCAGAAAAATTAGACTCCTGACTGATATTGAAACAGCAAGACTAGTGTATTTTAGTTACTTTCATAGCGTTATGTCGTATGGTCTACTGTTGTGGGGCTCAGCTGCAGACCTTAACACCATTTTTGTACTCCAAAAAAGAGCCATTCGATCGATATACAACCTTAGGCCACGCGACTCGCTCAGAGAAGTATTTAAGAAGATTGATATTTTAACTGTGCACGCGCAGTATATTTTCGATAACATATTGTATGTGCGTAAAAACTTGCATATGTTAAAAAACAGTGATACTCATACACACAATACTAGAAATAAAAACAAACTTATTACTCCAAGTCTTAGGCTACATAAGGTAGGAAATTCTTTTGTGGGTCAATCTGTAAAATACTTTAACAAAATACCTCAAAGTCTTGTTGATCTACCTCTTCACAAGTTCAAGTCTACAATTAAAACAAAGTTGATAAAACAAGGTTATTATAATTTGGAGGATTACTTGAACGACAAGAATTTGTGGTCATAGAAGGAATAATCTGCTCCTCTGCTCAAATAATGTATTTGTATTGTTCTTTTGACTGTACTCTGAATTTATTTGTTGTAAAACAAAACAAAGTTCAAAAGAGTATAGAGTTTCTTGCCGGACTCTTCTCGATAAGAAGCAAATTCCGAACCGGTGGTAGATTCGCATTATGTTTATTTAGAATATGTACTATTATTGTATTATTTTATTTACGTCTATTATCGTTTATATATATTTTTGGGAATTTTGAAATTTCATGGGTGCTTCTTTGTAAAAGCTTAATTAAGTGAATAAATGATTTTTAATTTTTACTTTACTTACTAGAGTATTCAACCAAGTGTTGCATATTTGCAGACCTTCAAGATAATTAGGAACAGCTCAGTAGTTGCTTCATTACGGTGCCTGTCAACCTCCTTCAGGTGGAGTGAAGTCAACATGACACGCAAAATACATGAAAATACCGACCATGAAACGAAATTTATTGATACTTACATGAGAAAGTATGATGGGATTGCAATAGCATAACAGTTTTCTGTGCTATATTTTAGAAAACTCACGGTATAAGCTTGTTAGCCCTCAGCGCAGTCACCCTCTCATCAGTAACCTGGTTGCCGGTGAAAGTGTCGTACCATGCTGCGGAGACTGTGGTCACCACCGCCGCCGCCACGGTCGCTGCGACCGCCCAGATGTGCATGGTCGCTGGCAACCTGCTGTTCTGGGAATGTTTGATAACTCCAGTTAGAGAAGCAAGATAGCTGGGTGGATTCTTTCGACCGTAATATGTGTAGCATCTTGTCTGGATTCCACCTTACGGGTCCCCATGGGTTGTGTTCAGAAATGTAAATAACTGAATCTGACCATATTTGACCAGTCATTTAAGGCCTGCGCAGACGACGGATTATCTGCGGCGTACTTTTTTGTCCGTCAGATACTCGTACTGTATCGAGCAACGCACACGGACGACTAAAAGTAAGCCGAACAAAAAGTCTGCGGAATAACTGCGGACGCCCAAGAAACGTAGCGGATTGAAGTACGCGGGTGTACGCGAAAAACATAGGACGAACGTACTATGAACAGTTAACACACACGGCGGATTTTAGTCCGCGTTATTAATCGATTCAAAATAAGTAGAGGGATGTACCCAGTTTTCTCCTTTTTTTTTAAATGGGTTCGCGTTTGGCCTCAGTCTCGCCTGGTGGTAAGCGATGACGAGGCCGATGGTGGTACACGCTTACCCAGAAAATGCCTAATCACTCTGGCCTTGAAGACACCAAGGTTGTAAGTATCCGGAAACACAGACGCAGGGAGAGCGTTCCACTCCCTAGCGGTGCGTACCAGAAAAGACGAAGCAAACTTTTTCTGAAACTTAATGTCAATTACAGCACAACGTAATCTCAGAATATTTAAATACTCTCGGCCATAAAATGATCGCACACCGTGTGCGTTGAGTCCGCTGTAAATCCGCGTCGGACTTTTTATTCGCGGAGCTTACTTTTTCTCCGCCGCGGAGAAAAGTCCGTCGTCTGTGCAGGCCTTTAGTGTCAAATTCAGGTTAATTGAATATAACATCAGATCATGATGACCAAAAATTACGGTTGATTAATTTGGCCGTAAATGCTAGTCGGCCCTTTCAGTCCTTTATCATTTTCAACATTAGTTATGTTCATTCCCATCTGGGAGCTATTTTACGGTTAACTGGGAATATTCTACTTAAACATTAAAAATAAACGTGTTGAAGATCGTGTAAATCTGTAACACCACACTGCCTAGTGCGAGTTGCACAAGTCGAGTCAGCGCCACTGCCTAGTGCGAGTTGCACAAGTCGAGTCAGCGCCACCCAGCGGCAAAATCGAGCAACATGAAGGCCACTAGGTGGCGATGCCATTCAAATTCGCGATTACGTGCTCGCAAAACGCGATGGTGAAGTCATTTGTATCTCTTTGTACAACTAGCACTAAGCACTCTGATTGACCTAACCGCCAATCATCATCTTTCAGGAATGAGACAGATTGACGATCTCCACTGAAATCCACCTTTACCAGGTCATTGAACGCATTTTTAGGGTTCCGTACCTAGAAAGGATAAAAACGGAACCCTTATAGGATCACTTTGTTGTCCGTCCGTCCGTCCGTCCGTCTGTCTGTCTGTCTGTCTGTCTGTCTGTCAAGACCTTTTTTCTCGGGAACGCGTGGAGGTATCAAGCTGGAATTTATATGAAATACTCAGGTCTACTGTCCCTTGGAGCTGTGAAAAAATCAAACTTCTAGGCCAACGCAATCAAATCATACATTTTGGACACTCGCAAGGGAATCAAAACCTACAGCGTACTTCCCGTGAACTTAGAATCTTGAAATTTGGTACGAAGCAACGTCTTCACAGATAAAGGAAAAATTGCGATAACCGTAAATTGTTAGTTACATCATATAATAAAAATATTTTTAATAAATACACCTACAGATTTGTATGGAACCCTCGGAGCGCAAGTCGAACTCGCACTTGGCATTTTCATCAGACTATCTACATTCTAGAACTGCCTCAATGGCCACCTAGAGAGCTATTCTGTCAAAATTCGAACTCAAACCACAAATACTATACTTGTATACTTATAAAAAATATTTCCACAAATTCTATTAAATCTAATATCCGAATAAACAAAAGAGAAAACACACACAATCTTAGAAATAAACACAAACTTGAGGTTGCGAATGCACGAACTAATTATGGAAAAAAGACCATCCTATCAGAGGGAGCGCAGCTGTACAATAGCCTACCAAATGATGTGAAAGAATGCGATACTGTGACCATGTTTAAAAGTAAGCTCAAAAACATGTTGACCCTATAAGTGTTTCATTGCAATTTTTATTTTATGATTTGTATTGCTATGTATTATTTTATTCCTAATTCATGTTTGTTTTAAATTTTAATCATTGTTAAGTCCCATATTATTATTAATTGATTTTGAATATTATTTAATTTTTAATAGGTAATTTAAGAAGCCCCAGCGGTTATCAAGTATTCATATTATAAACAATTTATCTGTATCTCATTTTAAATGAAACTGTTATGTTTTTTATGAGAAATAAAGTTCTTTAAACCTAAATAACGCATGCGGCGGCGCCTCTGACAGATAGTCCGCTTAGAACAAACCCGCCATTTTGATCACGCACACCGACGATGAGTTTCAGTGTCGTGGCAAGTCGCACTGTCGCAAGTGTTTTTGTTTTTGTCGAACTTGGTACAAATTAGACATGCGCGGCGCTCTGACAGATAGCCCGCTTAGAACAACACGCCATTTTTGACGCACGCACACAGAGACATGAGTTTACAAGCGAAATCAGTGAGCTTCGGTGAGTCGGAAATCCGCACTATCGCGAGTGTTTTTGTTTTTGTCGAACTTGGTGCAATTTTTCAAATGATGAACCTTGTTTTTGGCCGGTTCTTTCAAGTAGGTATAACCTACCTACTTCATTTTAAAAATTCAGATCGCATATAGTATTTTAACCCTACAAGTTTAGGAAAAATGTGCGAGTGTTCCTTCTGTAAACTCTTTATTTTGTGCTCAAACTCACTCAGGTGACACAGTTTGACACAATTTCTTTGAACAAAATTTTAAAATCACGTTCTTTATTCCATCAACGCGTTCTTCAGTATTGCATTATTGAAGAAAAATATCAATTTGACAATCATCGCGGATTCCTTGTGCTAGGTTTCGAAGTGAGTTAACCACAAAAATTAAAAAAATTACAAAGCACTTACTGCGTTTTTACATAAAGATATGTATTTATCAACAAAGTTGAAAATCTTATGACTTGCTAGTCCGCTCTGACTTGTAAATATAAACTATGTCTAATCGGTTTGCAATATTTAGTGCTTATTTAATTAAAACGACAGACACAAATTGAATTAGATGTCGCGAGTGTGCGTACTTTGCGTGTCAAAAAAGAGTGCTCTTGGGCCGTGTTACAATGTTTTGCTACTATAGCAAAAATGCTCACTTTGTTTTGGTATTAAGAAGGCACTTTTGTAGAGCTTCTGCTACTGAAATGTTTTGGACTGTCACTATTTGACAGATAAACAATGGTATGAACGTCAGATACGCCGCGAAAGAGTTGAGTTTGCATGACGTATTGGTCACGTGACTTGGGATAAGAGATCAAAATGCCAGGACGCTGAATTCACAGACAAATGCGAGCATGCTTAAAGATATCGTATTAAGGCCCCTGCACATCTTTTAGAACCGGGTCATTTTCCGCGCTCAACCATTATGGCAACAGTGGTCCTAAAAATGTAGATTTACACTTATCATTATGAGTAATCTTACTCTTTATTTACTCTTATCCTGCCTTTATAGCACGAGGTCGTGGGTTCGATTCCCACCCAGACAAACATTCACGTGAAGAACATTCGTGTTCGTTGTGTGTCTGGGTGTCATTATGTATTTAAGTATGTATTTAGAATTATTTATGTACGTTTATCAGTCTCTGACGCCTATAGTACAAGCTCTGCTTAGTTTGGGGTCAGATGATCTTGGTGTACGAGTAAGTGTTCCAGATACTTATTTATTTCTATGAACTAAATTAATATGTACCTATAGCAAAATGGCAGATTCCTGTAACAGAAACGCTTCTCGTGACGTCACAATAAATGCCACGGTTGTTTTCATACGAACTGAGTCCTTGTGTTATCTATTGGGGATATATGTCTATGCTTAAATCCTTGCATGCGACCGCAATCATCGCACTTTGTGCGTGTGAGAAATGAAACTAGTGGCTTTTTGACTGAATATTAAAACAACTGGTCTCACAATGTACGCGTTCACATCAACCTTTACGAAATTGTAGCAAAATGGGTCTTATGTCAGATGCATAAGGTGCAATGTAAAGCTTGACGTGAACGGTTTATAACCATACATACATACACACCATCACGACTACATCCCAAACGGGGTAGTCAGAGCCAAGTGACTGTTAACGTCATGGTGAACGGAACACTCAGAAGCCCACTTTTTATCAATGGTATTAGAACCTAACTTTGTAGGTGGCGAGCCTCCCGCCGCTATCCGGGTCGATTTGGTATTTTATCGATGTATTCCATCACCTGAGAGTTTTTTTTTATTTTTTTTTATTATATTGCCCGTCAAGATGACCTCAGTCCACCTGATGGAAAGCGGTCGTGAGGTCTAGATATGAGGTTAACAAGCCCAGTCATTCAACGAATCACTGGGCTGGCCATCCTCACCTTGAATGCCTTTTCACGCCCCGCTTGAAGAACCCGGGACTATACGAGAAAGGAAACACATGTGCTGGAAGAGCGTTCCACGTCTGGATGGTACGACAAAGAAACGAGTCACCGAACCTTTTAGTTCGGGCCAACAAATGTTGTATTGTGTGTGGGTGACGCCGTAGTCCAGCACGCGTGGTACGGGAGTGGAAAGGTGAGGGTGGAATGAGCTGGAATAACTCGTCAGAGCATTCACCATTGTAGAAGCGATAGAGAACACTTAGCCTGGCAATGTCTCTACGCCATTGGAGAGGCTCAAGGGTCAAAGTTGCCTCTGGGTTTCCAATAATACGGATAGCAGGTCGCTGCAACCTGTCAAGAGCTTCGAGTAGGTACTTGGCGGATCCGTCCCAGAGATGAGAGCAGTATTCCACACACGAGCGAACTTGTATTATACAAGAGACAGAGCTGCTCGAAGTGAAGAATCGTCTCACTGTTCAGGACTCCGAGTTTACGGGATGCAGTTCTAATGACGCTCTCAATGTAGTCCCGCTGGTTTAGGTTGCTACGAACATCCATGCCAAGGATGTTCTGGCCATCCTTAATCGGTAGCGGGGTGCTCTGAAGAGTGGGATGGGAAAGGAACTGTGACGTCTTTGCTGTGAATGCACACACCTGCGTTTTTTTGGCATTGAACTCGACAAGAGTTAGTCAGAAACTTAACATTGAACAAAAAGATTTTGGTTGTTTCAAGATTTGGACTCGTAGCCACACTATCTACGGTCCGAGTGGGGGTGCTTAATCCCTAAGCCACGAAGCTCTATATAATAAAAAGATAAAAATACTCATTTTGAATTTGTTTTTTTGTATAGTATATTTAGCAGCAGCCCCGACAAACTTTGTTCTGTCAAAAGTTATTGGCAAATGCTTGACAGCTGTGAACGTTTAGTATGGGAAAATGATTTGCGTATTTTTTTCTTTCGTCAATTACCCAATGTTTTTAATACTTATTATCCTATTCCCGACGTAGACAAATCCAAGACACAAAAATCATAAAAATCGGTCCACCCGTTCTTGAGTTATAAGTGGTGTAACTAACACTTTCTTTTATATATAATATATATTCATTTATTTTCTCTCACAAAGTTGTTACATGGAGTATACTAAAACTAGTCTTATCTTACGACAACTTGTGTGTGAGAGACTGGTGCTTGAGATAGGTTTTTTAGAAAACCCGTATTCGGGCCACCAGTGCTCCACTCCCCAAGAGGGTGTTGTAAAAAACATTGGGTAGAACTCCGCTGAGGTGTACTGCGGGAGAGAAACTACTTGATTAAATAACTAAAAAATAAATAACATTAAAAGGGAACAATTAGCGGAATTACAAAATATTATCGGTTAAAATAATAAATGAGGTTTAATTAATGAATACGTGTAATGTGTGTAATTGTAGGTATAATAATATATTAATCTTGAGTAACATTAATTTGTTTAAATATATGTATAGGTAAGTAAGGTAGGTTAAATTAAATTATTCGATTTTTTGTAAATAATTAGATAAGGTTATGGGGCGCAATAGAGATTCGGTATTGTCGTAGTCTATATAAAGATTATTTGTGGTTTTTGAATGAATACTCAGTGCACACTGCAAACCACCTGTCATTAAAAGCATTATTACCTGTGACTTAATGCCAGGTAGTTTGCACTATATCGGGAATAAGATAATAAGTATGAAAAAAAATCACATCAAAAAAGCTTTATTAAAAAAGGGCTATTATACTACAAAATACTACCTTATAGATAAAAATGGGTGTAAGCGCTCTGCTCGATGCGGGATTAAATAGCTCTATTGTAACAGATGTTTTATTGTAATAGTTAATAGGTACCTAGTATGTACTGACTCACAATTTTTATTTTTGAATTGTTTAAATGAATTTTTATTTATATTCTTTTATGGTTGGTTTCTTTTAGGTTTATTTGTATCAAAATGACACACTGCTTGTACTTTACTAACGCCTGTTGTAAACCCAAAACAAGTTTAAAAGAGTAACTGCTGAGTTTCTCGCCGGGTCTTCTCAGCAAGAAACAACTCCGACGCCGTGGTAGAGTCGCATTATGTCTGTATACTGTTTATTGACATATCCATATTATTTAATTAGTTATTTGAGTTCGAGTTTAAATCCATTGGGAATTTTTACTTATTTTCATGTGCAATAAAGAATAAATTTATTAATTGGTTTCACTCATACTGTCAGAAAGAGACAGGATTTCACTTTCACGGGTGTGCTGTGTTTAGGCTTTTTTTAATAGGGTATTTGAAAACATCAGATTCTAAAAATAATTCAATAAAATAAAAAATACACTGAAAAAGGGCCCTATAAAAACAATTCGCTTGTATATTTATGTACAATTCATTTTATGGCCCGTCAAACTTGAGTGGGAAAATCCATTTTTGAAAGTGTAAAGTAAATGATAAACCATTCGATAATCTACACAATTTATAGCAACTGTTGTTAAGAAACCTTAATCATAAACGCAAAATTTAATGTTGCTGCCGAAATTTTGCAGAACGCAAAGAAATATATAGGAAATGACGTCACTTGCTAGCAGCAGTCTGTAGGGATGGTTTTGAGCAAGTCCAAAAATTGTTTTTTTTTTAATTGTTAATCTGGGGAAGTTTTGGTGCTTTTAAAATATTTCTTTACCAAAGTGTCTATTTTTGATAAGTCTTTCGATAACACCTCAACAAAAAAACCCTATTGTTTGTTGGGCTGTTTTCAATGTATGGAAAATGATTTTATGTATTCACAAAAAAACAACAGAACACATTACACATGACTTGACCTATGGTTGCGTGCTCGCCGAAACGTTACATTATGTAAAACGAAATGCGTTCAAGGGTTGCGAGCGATCATCGTTGCCTCGACGTGCATTGCAATTAGTATTTCCTCCCGATGCGTTGGTGTTCAATCAGAATAAGATTTTCTCATGAAACTATTATCTTTATAAACTTAAGATAAGATAAGATAAGAACTTTATTTTGCTTCAAATGTGGTACATACAGATCTTATGAAATAATAGTTTCACACAATTTTCCAGAACTGGCATGCAAAATTTTACAATTTGGACTTAAACATTAAATTTACGTAAATGCTTTTTATAACAACCTAACTATAATTTCATAAAAATTTGAGTAGCCTGTTGGTGCATTGTCTTTAGCGCCGGAGGTCGTGGGTTCGATCCATACCTACAAGTATGTAGGTAGTAGTAATTAGAATATATACACTGTCCCACTGCTGGGCAAAGGAAGCTCTGCTTAGCTTGGGATTAAGATCTTGTTGTAATTTGTCCCAGATATTGATTACTGGCTGCCCCGACAGACTCGTTGTGTCAAATTTTCGACAGCTGGGAATATTTTAAAATAAATAAAATAAAATAAAAATAAAAATCATTTATTTCAGATTAAATCCATATTAAAACAATTGCATTGATTAAAATTAAAATGTCCAGCTAAGAGAGAATTACATTAATTTATATTTGACCTGTGACAACACTCACCCAGTGCTGTTGGATAGGACAGTCGAGGCGGGACGCAATCATTTTCAGAATCCTATTGGGACTGCTTCGGAGCCGATGAAACATTGACGCGGCTTTTTTTCGCATAATGGCATTAAAACCATCGACGCGGGCGTCTGCGAACATGCCAGAGGCACTGCAATACCTCGGCAGTCCCAACAGTGCCCTAAACGCGTTATTTGTATTGGAAAATTTAAGTGTCGTTTTCAGTATTTTCCGTTACTTAATATTTATGTTTCTCACCGTTCAAACCGTCTCTGACCTTCCACAAATATTTCAAGATCAAAATTAGCCAAATCCAGTTCCATTCTCTAGTTTTATCTGACAAACGAGCAGCAAATAATGTTTTATATCAAATAATAGTAGTTAGGTATTTAATTAAATTACTCCATTTTTTTAATATCATCCGTCACCTTGTCCACAGTGATGTCAAAATTCGCCGTGCGCGTCGACGCGGCCGTCTCAGCGCTCGGCGGCGGCGCAGGCGCAGCTCTAGACGAGAATGACTTCATAGACGCCTCCAGGCTGGTCTATGACGCCGTCAGGGAGATACGTAGGGCTGTGTTGATGAACAGGGTGAGTTTAGTGCATGATTATGTATAGAAGTTAATATCTTTCGTGTTTTTGCTTGAATACAAAGTATAAGTAGTTCCATAGAATACCTACTTCGGATTGTATTGGGTGGTTATTTATTAAATGATGTGACATTCTCAGTAGATGATGCATTATACTATTTCCACTTTAAGATGATATGCCTGACAGTTCTCATTGTTCCGTGGCACGCATACTATTTCAAACAAAATAAAAAGAAACTGGCAAAAGAAAATGTAATAAACGATTAAAAAACGATTGTCCTTTTGGAACTTATCAAGTGATAAGTAATTTGACGACACGATTGGCGTTGTGCGCTGTAGCACGGTTTCTCGCCTCGATTTCCTTAGTGTCCCGGGTTCGATTCCCGGTCGGGTCAATTCAGCAAACGCTCTTTTCTGAATTGACTCGGGTCTGGGTGTGCTGGGAGACGCCCCTGGCTGATATCCTTGTGTGGTACCTCGTAAAACAGGGATATTAATCCCTACTTCGAGACCATTACAAGAGGTGTGTTGTCTGGCGCATATTAAAAAAAAAAAAAACTTAATAAGTAAATTTTGACCTGTCAGGGATATCATCATACGGCGAAAGTAGTGTAACTATTCAAGTACTTATCAATGTTCTTTTATGTTAGATTCTAGACGAATATTGGAATACTTGGTATCAAATTCCCAGTTCAATTATTGAGGAATATCCTTTCCCTTACGGAGTAAGTAATCACCCAATATATGCGCGATTTTGTCGAATGATCGCGTTTTAAAAGCGATGATCGCTTGCAGTGACGATGCGTTGGCGCCTTCGTCGCTCAAAGAAGTCAGGTTCGATTCCTGAATCTGTGTGTAAGTTGTTCTTAGGTCAACCATAGATATCCTTGAATGACTTGCTTCTGGGGTTCAAAGCACCAGGAATATCATACCTACATGGGAAACCAGCTATTTAAAGGCTATACTCGATCAGTGACAGAGCTAAGTGGGTAATAAACTTAAGTGGTCTGTTGGAGCAGCAAAGTTCAAGAATGAAGACCATTTGAGGGCATTAAATTGTCAAGCAGTTCTGGAAATCTTATCTGATTGAGAGGCTTATGTTCAGCAGTGTCTTATAGCTGCGAATGAATATGATGAAACACTGGAATTAAGAGATAGGCTTAGAAACATTCTGTGTTTTATAACATAATAATGCTCACATGAAACCCCAGGAGGAGGAAGACCTCGACCCTGAGGACGTGGAGCTGGATGAGCACTACACTCTGGAGACGAGGAGCAAGTGTGAGAGCGCTTGTCTGTCTGTCTGTTTGTGTGTATGTGGGGGAGGAGAGTTTGGGTTCTTAGTTCCATTTTCATAAGTTTTCAAATCCTGGCACTTGCAAACAATGCTGTGTTTAAAATACTAATAGCCCAAACTCCTATGTATGTGTATGTTTGTGTTACTCATCGAATCATCGGGTCTCATTTGTGTTTGTTGTAATATTTGTTTTGTGTGTGACATGATTTGGTTTTTTTTCACCAGGCGTCAATGATTCACGCAGTTGCTTCATTTTCATTAAACCATAATTCTGATCAGAAAAGAAAAGTTAACCACTCTCTAAAGTGATCGTACCCTGTAATACTCGTATTGCAGAAGAAATGAAAGGGACAGCTCATGTAGCTACTAACTCTATGGGTCCTGTCACTTCTTTGTTCGTCGTCCAAATATTAGAATAGTTTTCCTTGTTGCCTTTTTAAATGACCCGTAACGAAAACATGTCGCACCTACCCCTCACGTAACCCGTCGCATGTAACCGCATGCTAATCGTGTCGTTGTCGCTTGCATGTCCGTGTCGTGTCGTAGACGAGCGACGATCTCGATACAGACACCGAGTTCGAGCCGGTCGAGGATATGACCATGGAGACGAGGAGCCGATGTGAGTATACGCTTATTACTGCTTTTCCATTGACCTTAACTTAAACTGGTCGCGTAGCAGGAACGATTCGGTACAATGACCTCGCGTATTAAGGGTCACGGAGCAGGAACTATTGCGTACCATGCCCTGTCGTATATAGGGACTAGGGGCCGAAACTATTTCGCTATACTTGAGTCATTTTAATATGTTGGCTGTCCACCTATATGACAAGAGAAACAACAATACAATGCAATATATATGTAATGTGATGCACTGGACATCTGATGTTTGTGCTACCATAGAAAAACATGTATTATAAAACAAATGTTACTAAAAAGTTACTTAAAATCTTTCTTATGTCTTGTTTATATGGAACAAATTACTATACATGTTATTGAGCAGGCTAGGGGTGTAAAGAAAGCCCTCTTCAAAGCGTGGCAAGCGTCCAAATCTCCTGAAGATCGCGCCGCGTACAGGGATGCCAAACGTGCCTCTAAACGAGCTGTAGCCAGGGCCAGACGTGACCACTTACGTCCTTTGTACGATAAGTTGGAGTCGTCTGAGACTCCAACTTATCGTACAAACTACTACTACTTATCTTCTGGGGCAGAAGCTCGTTTACAAGTTGGCACGTTCGAGAGTCAAAGCGGCCCAAGATATTTCCATGTGCCGCTGTGTAAATGACACTCTTGGAAACCTGCTATGCGAGGATCGCGCGGTGAAGGAGAGATGGCGCTCTTACTTCCACGAGCTGCGCAATAAGCAGCACAAAGAGGTGCAGCCACCTGAACTCCCTCCAAATCAGGGACTAGTGCCCCCGGTAACGCCTGATGAAGTCCAGTCGGCTCTTCGCCGCATGAAGAACCGGAAAGCTGTCGGACCCGATGGAGTCCCTATCGAAGCGTGGAAATCGATGGGTTCTCGTGGTGTGGGCATACTTACCCACCTTTTTAACCGCATTCTCCTCACCGGGAAGATACCTGACCAATGGAGACTGAGCATTATCACGCCAGTCTTCAAAGGCAAGGGCTCGGTGCAGGAGTGCAGCAATTACCGCGGCATAAAGGTGATGTCCCACACCATGAAGCTCCTCGAGCGCATTGTAGACTCTCGGATCCGACAGGAGTGTACAATCTCGGGGTGTCAGTATGGGTTTCGACTAGGTTGCGGGACCATGGACCCCATATTTGCCTTGAGAACGCTCATGGAGGGATACAGACTGAAGAATACACCTCTGCATCTACTTTTCTTAGACATGCAGAAGGCCTTCGACTGTGTCCCTCGTGAGATGATCGGCTGGGCGCTGCGGTCCAGGGCCGTTCCCGAAGTCTTTATTGATATTATCCGGGACATGTACCACGATTCCAGTTCCATAGTTAGGACTGCGGTTGGTGACACGCTTCCTTTCCTTATTACCGTTGGAGTACACCAAGGCTCCGTGCTTAGCCCGTTTCTGTTCAGCGTAATATTAGACGTTCTGTCAAACAGCATCCTAGACCACCATGAGCAACCACCCTGGTTGCTTATGTATGCTGATGATATAGCGCTAGCAGATTCGGACAGGGGACGGCTGGTACAACGGGTGAATAAGTGGAAAAAATCACTTGAAAACGGCGGTCTGAAACTTAATGTGGCGAAGACGGAGTACATGGCCTGCAACACCACAGATACCCAGTCTGTCCGCATAGGCGTTGACGTGGTCGAGCGCACGGACCGTGTTAAATACCTGGGATCTGTTTTAAGCGCGTCCGGGGACATCGACCGCGACGTCAGAGCCCGAATTTCCGCGGCTTGGGCTAAATGGCGTGAGGTGGCTGGTGTCATTTGTGACCCCAAAATGCCGATCAAGCTGAAAGGGCAGGTCTATAAAACCATCATTAGGCCTGTCCTTTTATATGGCAGTGAAACATGGCCGTTACTAGAGCGACACAAGCAGGAGCTGCGCGTCACGGAAATGAAGATGCTGCGGTGGATGTGTGGAGTCTCACGCAAAGATCGTGTGCGTAACACCCATATCCGCGGCAGCCTTCGTGTTCGTGACATCGCAGTCAAGCTGCAGGAGTGCCGCCTTCGTTGGTATGGTCATGTCTCACGGAGATCGGCAAAATACGTGGGCAACAAATGTCTGGCTATGCCGCCCCCGCCAGGTACCGGTAGAAGAGGTCGACCCAAGAAGCGGTGGCTCGACGTCGTTAAGGGTGACATGCGTGCCAACAGACTCACCACTGAGGATGCACAAGACCGCGCGAAGTGGGCCAAGAAAATAAGAAAGGCGGACCCTGGGACCCCACACCCCAGTGTGGGTTCACAACCGGGATAGACCGCACGGATGATGATGATGTTATTGAGCAGGCTGTTTAGTATTTCGGTACGCGTTTAAATCAGAAATGGGTTCCGTACAAAGACCGATAGCCCAGCCGCAGATTGTCAGACACCGACCACTTTAATCTTTCCCAGTGGATGTTCAGTAGTAGTTGTCTAAATGGCTGATGAAGACACAAAATTCAAAAAATTACATTTTAAACTGTACGTTTACAGTGCAGTGATAATTCATGCATAAAATTGAAAATTTCGTCACTTCCACACGTAATGTAGTTTTTTTGGGTCTATACTCTGCCTATTCGTTTATTTTCTTTTTGACAACTCACGCCTATGAATTACCGTTTTATTTTCTCGAAATAATTAACTACAGTAATTTCGTCCTTTATTGGCGGGTACCGCCCACTTAGTGAAGTGGCCTGTACATTACAAACAACCACATATTATAAAAGAGGTCTCTTAAAATGATATAAGATACATCGATCATTTGCAAAAATAATTTGACTGTTAGCATTGATTCTTAAACGCAAATTTAATAAGAAAAAATAGTATCGATGACTCCATGGATAATTATTTGCAAGGAATTATAATAAATTATTTGTAATTTGATGTAAAAATGAAATTAGAGTGATTTTTTTTATTACATTACAATTACAACGATTCATCAGAATATATTTACAGATTTATGTTTATGTGCCTATGTATTTTTGAAAATAAACTTCACTAAACGCATAATTAATATTGAACCTAAAAATAATTCAATATTCAATCGATTGAAAGTTCTTCCTGAATGAAATTGATTATTATTTCTAATCGAATCGTTAACGTGTGAGGGCGTCACTAATTTCGAACTGTCTCGAATTGTCAAAAAGAAAATAAACGAATGGACGGGGGTTTATTGTAATAGAAAATCCGCTTGTGCTGTCAGTTACGCTTTTGATGTGACTGACTTTACAAACAGCAAACATTACGTCTAGAATTTTAACCTTGTGTACGTCCGCTCTCGTCCAAATTTTGTATTACAAGTAGACGTTAATTGTAGACTAGGGTAATGAATTAGCTTTGTTAAAATAAGCCTATTAGATTATTCGTTTGGATTGCTCTTAATGCAACCTTGTATTTGTATTGATTAGACGAAATGTGGCAATTATTAGTTTGACCTAAATTGTTGAAAAAATTACTTAATATCTATACTTCATTCATTATAACTTTAGAAATAAGAAGCAGGGGTGCCAAATTTGCATTTGACGTTGCCAAGACAAAGACATACCTGAGTATAACCTAGCAAAATTCAAAACACTTTCCGCCCCAACGTATGAAGGGATTATGTTTTTTTTTAGATTTAGTTGTTTTAGTGACAGTAAAAAACGTGTTCGGATAAAAACCCCTGCTTCTTTTAAGTTTTTACATCGACAATATAGTTTGATTCAAGGGGAAAAAAATCTGAGCAATAGCCTCATAAATTCTGAAGTTACTTCACTTTGAATGAGAATAACTAAGTATGACAGCTGCTATGAAAGTCGATTTTAATAAATTCGGCATAAATCTTAAAAGTCATAATGTTTATTGTACTTTTACTTCACTTTTGTCTTTTTTTTTTTTTACCATTGAAAAGCTTAAATAACATGATCACAATACGGTCACATACTAAAACCACTTAGGTTTATGACGAAATGACCACCAAAAAAAATAAAACAACGATACAATTAAATGGCTGTCTTAACTGCTAACGGATGGATGGTTAAATACAATTACAGGTAATATCACAAATTAAAGATAAACTGGGTAGATCTATCTATAATTCACTTATGGTGCTGTACTGTTTTAATAATCTCAATTATTAAAAAAGTACAATTTTAGTTTATTTTTAATAGTTTATTGAATACGTAATTCTGACGGTAGTTGGTCTGGTTGGTCTAATGTTATAATGAATGGAGCATAGTAGCGTGGACAAACTGAAAGGCTCAGTTATTGTGTATGATGTTAAAACTTCTTAATACACTTGTATGAATTCCGATGATTAAAAAAACAAGTGCCATTTATTTTTAAAAACATCTGGTTATTATTAGTAACTCAGTTTCTAATAGCTACAAAATACCTATTAGCTAAGATGTAGTATACTTTTAACTTTGCTGGTCCTTTTTTTTTTTATTTATTTATTTATTTATTGCTTTCTCGTATGTAATACAAAGGTCTTAAAAGTAATAATAGTAATAATATTTTCGTCAAAATACGCCTAATCGTTTAAGTCATTATTTTGAAGATTTATTGTAATTTTGACCTGTTTTGTAAAATTGTGTTAATTTTTATTTTTTATTGTATAGTTTAACCGGACGTTTTCCGTCGGATTTGCACACCGACAATTCGGTAGAATATGCTGGAGAGAAACTTAGATTAAGACCAATTGTAATTTACCATATTCTTGCAAATAAACGATTATTATTATTATTATTATTAAAACTTGTGCGTAGTTGTATATAGTCTGTGCATTTTTTATAATTGCATGACATTATGACTATAGTTCATAGATATTTTGTATAATAACAGGGCACTCGAATTGACATACAATAAGTTTCATAAATGCAGGATTATTTAAATTTTTTTAATGCGCTAGACACCACACCTCTTGTAATGGTCTCGAAGTAGGGATTAATATCCCTGTGTTACGAGGTACCACACAAGGAAATAAGCCAGGGGCGTCAGTCACGATCGACCGAATCGAACCCGGGACACTACGGAAAGCAAGGCGAGAAACCGTGCTTCAGCGCACTACGCCAACCGTGTCGTCATTATCATTCATTATTATGCAGTTACCAAATAAAATCGGAATTTGACATGTTCATATCTACTGTTTGAAATTCAGCATTTAGCGCCGGAGGTCGTGGGTTCGATCCCCACCCATGACAAAAATTTATGTGACTAACATTTGTGATTGTTGTGTGTCTGGGTGTTATTATGGGACGACACGATTGGCGTAGTGTGCTGTAGCACGGTTTCTCGCCTCGATTTCCGTAGTGCCCCGGGTTCGATTCCCGGTCGGGTCAGTTCAGGAAACGATCTTTTCTGAATTGACTCTGGTCTGGGTGTGCTGGGAGACGCCCCTAGCTTATTTCCTTGTGTGGTACCTCGTAACACAGGGATTTAATAATCCCTACTTCGAGACCATTACAAGAAGTGTGTTGTCTGGCGCATATTTATATTTATTTATATTTATATTTATTATCTATTTAAGTATGTATTTAGAAATATCTAAGTATGTTTATCAGTCTCTGACGCCCGTAGTACAAGCTCTGATTAGTTTGAGGTCAGATGATCTAGGTGTAAATTCTCCCAAATATTTATGTATTTATTTATATGGCAGAGAAAAATCATTAACGGTAACATTACTCATACTCAACCACTAATGGTACATCATTCCACTCACAATTTTCATATGTTTGCCACTTCATCATAACATTATATTCGCTAACCAGAACTGATGTTTTGTTAAAGCAACAGGCTATATATCTCACACGTTATATTGTATTTTACAGCGAGCGCCCATACTGGCGAGCATGGAGTGGACGAGTATCCTGATATCAGCGGCATCACCAACGCCAGGGTAACACTACACTTTACTTTGAAACTAGAATAGAAAATCGAACATTTATTAGTGAATATAGTTTACAGAATTAGAAATATATATTTATATATTTATAAATATATATATATATTTAAGTGTGCAGATTACAATTACGAATATATTGTACGAAATTTCATTTCGACAAGATTGAGTTTGTATGCCTAGTTAATTTAATAATTTAAAATTAGAAACACTCACTTTTCATATAAATAGCATAGTAAGTATTATCATACATTGAACATACTCGAAATCTATACATCTACTATATTTATTTATAAAGGTACTTCTTATAACTGCTACACTATAACTGTAAGACAAAATTAATCGTAACAATAATTTTACAGGAAGCCATGCGTAAAATGACAGAGGAGGACAAACGCAAGATCCTCCAACAGGTGGAGCTGTTCCGCCGCGAGAAGATGACCTTCGACAACGAGGTCGCCAAGTGGGACGACGCGGGAAACGACATCATCATGCTCGCTAAGCACATGTGCATGATCATGCTGGAGATGACTGACTTCACCAGGTAAAGTTATAAACCTAGTATAGTACCTTGGACGACTCCTCCAATTGAATAGTAAAGATCGGAAAATTGTGCCCTGTAGTACGCCAAAAGTTAACTACAAAACCAGGCAGATTAATGAACCTATTATAGTACCCGGAAAACCACATTCTAAAATTGTACCCTATGGAACGCCAAAAATACTTATCATAAGGAACAGCATATTGCTGATAACAGTACCCTGCGTGACACTCATAATTAGGTAACATCGGTCATAGAATTGTACCTTGCAGAACGACATCATCATGCTAACTTGAATACATGGCATGATCATGTTTACACTGATTTCACCAGTTAAAGTAGAGAACCTAGTATAGTACCCTGAACGACTCCTGTCATTAAATATTTGTCAGGTTCTTATAGTGTGCCCTGTGGAATGCCAATTATAAACAACAGCATATTGCTGCTGATTATATTATATATTTATTTACTCTGCGTGATATTTACAATTGAATAACATCGGTCGTTGAATTGTGCCTTGTGAACTGTGGTGTTTGTGGAGGTCTGTTTGGTAAATGTACTTGTTGAATGGTTGAGTGCCTGCCATAAGGTTAATCACATACAATACGAACGCTGCAAATCCATACAAACTAAATCAATGACCTTATCACACACGTATGACACGCACGAAAGTTTGCCGAAAAGAATTATGTTGTTTTATATTCTAAATCGATATTCCGGAACGGAATTTCTTATGTATGGACCGGCCTTAGTCATTGATTTGTATGGGTTTCCTGCGTTCGAAAGTATACCGTACGGATTTTTTTTTATAATGCCCGACAAGATGACCTCACTCCACCTGATGGAAAGCGGTCATGAGGTCCAGATATGAGGCTGTCAAGCCCAGACATTCAAACGAATCACTGAGCTGGCCATCCTCACCTTGAAGGCCTGCAGAAAGGCCTTTTCACACCCTGCTTGAAGACCCCGGAACCATAAGAGGAAGGAAACACATTCCGACTGGCCTTCCTATATATTTTTTGTGACATAATAATCAATATTTTTTGTGTTATGAACTGGTTAATTAGTGTTTTATTTTTGTTTATTGATATTATTTCTGTATTGTAATTTGCACGCTTAATAGCAAAATAAGGCTGATCACTTGTAAAAGTTTGAACACTATTGATACCTATATAACCTGTATTTTTAAATAAATTGCATTTGAATTTGTCCTAAATCAGATTTTTGTAAGCTTCGAAAATGAACATCAAAATCGGCCCTAAATCTTCGTATATCGGTAAACTCTTCTCATAATTTCCCATAAAACAGGACACAGATTTCGAATTTCTGTTTGTAACGCAGGGTACTATCATCGGCAATTTGCTACTCTTTTTCGCTTAGATGAAACCATATTATGTATGTTAGGGGCCGCGGTCCCCTCAAGACCACTATGGACGTCATCAACGCCGCCAAGAAGATCTCCGAGGCGGGCACGAAACTGGACAAGCTCACCAGGGAGATTGCTGAACAGGTAGACTAATTTTTCCTTTGGGTTTTTTTTCAAATATGTCAAAAGTGGTTTTAACTCGCTAAAACGCGTCATTAATTAATAAAAGCGCATGACTAACGACAGGGTGTATGTCATTGATGACGTCACTAACTGCAATGTCTTACCAGAATCATCGTGAGGGTAACTTCAAATTCATAAAGAAACCATACATTTAATTATACATTTTATAAAGTCTCTGTCAACTCGCATTATTGTCGTGTTTTTCGTATTTAAGTGACTGCGTTTTTTCAAGTTTTATTAGGATAAGTTTCTCAGTAAGCGAATTTGTAATTCTTTTGAGAAATGAATATTTTTTAACCATTATATGGCGGACTTGATCCCAACAAATATTATCTACAACTAATATATTTGCATGGCTTGGTGAAATACTATATGATTAGGCTAAAATTTTTAATAGGATTTCAGCCCAGGACTAATAAGCCTATATTTTGTCCCACTGCTTGGCAAATATCGTCTCTCAAATAGTGCATGCCAATTGTTGTTGGTTAAATGTGAGAAACAAATGTGATGTAATACCACATTTACCGTATTCAATTATCATTCTATTCTATTCTAAAGGCCTTCAAAATTCAAATCAAGTGATCGGTTCAATTGATGGTTGTTTGTTTATTACCCTTGCTGTCCGTCAGCGTTCGCCCGTTTGTGCATATTTAGAATCTATCTCCCATCAAAATATGCCTTAAATAAAAATAAATTATAGCCTACGTCAGTCGTTGATTACGTAGTTGTATATGGGTGAATTCTTTCCTCTATATAATCCTAGTTTGGTATCTTTCAACGAAGCCGTTTTGGTAGTTTTCCCATCTTCAAAGATGTTCGTTTCCACCTTCCAGTGCCCAGAATCGTCTACAAAGCAGGACTTACTGGCCTATCTCCAGCGCATCGCGCTGTACTGCCACCAGATCCAGATCACCAGCAAGGTCAAGGCAGACGTGCAGAACATCTCCGGGGAGCTCATCGTCAGTGGGGTAAGCTCAGGGGCTGGCGCAAAGAAGTCTTTATACCGGGTGACTGTTTATACCATGAAGATTATCAAATGGTGTGACATACTCTGTAGGTGATGTAGGAACAACCTAGCTGATAGTTGGAATTTTTAAATTAAATCAATTAAAATGCAAAAAAATAAAACCATTTTTTACAAATAAACACTAGTGGGTTTTGCAACGGAACAAATTTAATGTTAGTGTTTGAAATTAACGAGAAATACAACAAGAAAGTTATAAATGTTATTAACAAGTAGACATTTGATACCAATTCTAGAGGTGGAGGTGGGCTCTTTCTTTCAAGTGCTACATCACCTATGTTAGAATCAGCCACTTTTCCATAACAAATACAATTAAATAACAGTAAAAAACTATTTTAATAACTTAACGAAACTTACATTATCAAAAAAAGTTAATTTTTAATCCATTTTACTTTTGTATACTTACTTATCTTTTCTTTAGTATAAAAATATTTTTTGTCGTGCCCAACAGGGTCCATAATGGTATAGTATTATAATTAACCATCTTTTGTACATATGCTTTGCAAATAAAATATTCAGAATTGAACTTTTATTTTATAGTTACCACTATTAAACAATTATTCTAATTTTCACTCAAATAGTTTCTAAATCACCTACAAGGTATGCTGTATGATTTTCCTAATGGTATCATTAAGCCCCAGGTATAAAGTAAGCCTGAAAACGGCCTAGATTCTGCTATTTAAATCCCATTAAAATCGTAGTTGAATGGCATGAGTTTGACACGAGGTCCACAGTAAATCTACCATTCAAATGCAATTCTGTTGGGATTTATGTAACGAAATCTAGACGCTGGCTGTAAGACAATAAAAACTAAGAATTATGTGTGACGCGTTCAATTATATTAAAGCTCAGTCTGGTGGAGATTGCGCCTGTTATTATAAAATACCTATTTAAAAAATTGTCAACACCTATTGAATAAAATACAGGGTGATTATCAGATAACTTACAAAAAAGTTATGGAAAACTCACTAAGTGATGTAGAAACTATCTCAGTGCATAATCAAATTTATTTAACTAACTTTCATTTCAAGGTCACCATACAAACCACTCGAGCGGTAAGTATTTTATGTGTAGAAACCTTAAAATAAAAGTTAATTGAAGTATGCTAATTACTGAGTATTGCCATATCGTTTTTGTAAGTTATTTTTAATCACCCGGTATAGTTAAAAAATGTCTTTCAGTCAGGCGTGCCATGTAAAAATAAGTGTTTTAGTTGTTTTTTTATGTTGGTTATGGTGCCTCAACTACTGTGGCGGGATCTGGGGCCTTATTCTTCTAAAGCAATATTCAAACTATTATAATTATACTTTTGCCTTATTGGTATTGAGATAAGATAAGATAAGATAAATATTCTTTATTGCACATCAAATAAAACAATACAGCTTAGGATCACAAGATTATGATGAAGCAATTAGGCGGTCTTATTGCTTAAAAGCAATTAAAGCAATTAAAGCAATTAGATTAATTGACATTAAACGTTAATTTTGAGAGAGTTAGTTAATATTGCTTTAAGAAGTGGTCTGGCTCCAGGGCTTGCTTGGGTAAATGTTTGATCAATGTTGATATAAAGTTTAATACAATTTAATATTCAAAATATCATAGAACCAGAACATCTGCCCCTGAAATGTTATTGAATAATAAATATACTGTTTTTTATTTCTGAAACTGAAATAATATTAAATACTGGTTCCATTTAAAAGAAGGATTATGACATCCTCAGGTATGTCTATATTTTCACTGCTTAACAGATTTTTTTAACTGGATATTACGTTTTTGCTGTTTATTAGACAATGAAAACACTGTTTTTCTTCTTTAAATACAAAACTAACTAGTTAAGTTCTCCTGATTTGCTGAGAATCAGCATTATACAAGCTGAAGCAAAAGCTAAATATTTTTTTTTAATATTTTTTCTTTTTTTTGAGTGCTCAACAATAATTTTTTTCAAACCACCAAACGAAAAATATATCGTTTTAAAGCCCGAAACAAACCATTTTTTCCCCCTTTTGTTCACCTAATAAACTAGTCAAACCCCGCTGCTTTGCTCACACATGTGTCCGTACCGTGCCGTCCTAAACAGCGGTGTCTTTCTCTCGGCTCGCTTTCAGCTGGACAGCGCCACGTCGCTGATCCAGGCCGCCAAGAACCTGATGAATGCTGTCGTCCTCACAGTCAAGGCTAGCTACGTGGCCTCCACGAAATACACCCGGCAGGGGACTATTGCTGTGAGTACTTTTTATTGTTTTTTTTATATTATAAGGTAGAAAAAAAAGCCTTGCCTTCAAGATGAGTATGACAAGCTCAGTAATGTCTTTTCATTACTGCGCTTGTCAGCCTCATAACTGGACCTCGTGACCGCTTTTTTCCATCAGGTGGAGTGAGGTCATCTTGACGGCCACAATATATATGTTTTTTTAATTTTGTCATGGCAACATTCGGTTCCCATTTAAATATAAACGAAATGCAAGGGAAATTCTTCTCTCTCTTCTTCATTTCAAGCTGTACTGAGGTTCCCAAATTTTTTTCCGCATAGACCCCTTTCAAAATTTTGCTGGTTCCGGTACCAAAGCTCGACAAAAAATGTAACGCCAACATCGACCCCCGTCAAGTCTCCCGTGGACCCGTTGGGGTATACCTGGACCACTTTGGGACAACAATAAGGCCCGGTTTCCACCAAAGCGGAGAGGAGATGAGATGATTTCTTTATTTTCGCATCTGTCTGTGAAATGTGGAAATAACGAAATCTGATTGGTTATCAAAACACATCTCCTCTCCTCTCCGCTTTGGCGGAAAACAGGCTTAAGGTCGATACGACTAGGCTATCTAAGACCAACTTAAGTTGAAGTTGGCTGACCTGCTTGCACCAGTAACTTAAATCAGCTGTTTAATTACAACATGTACCTATACATTTTAGTAACCGTCATTCCCGCAAATTTTTGTTTGAAATTACAAACCGTCATTATTTTAGATCCGGCTCGAAGGACCAAAATGATAAGGGATCATAGACTGTAATTTAAAAAATACCATCTAATTTCGTTCATATATTCAAATGAGAACCGAATATTGCTAAGAGAAACTTACTAAATTGAACTTTTGTACATTAAGTTTTTTTGAATCAGCATGCGGATCGCTTGCTATTAAGCGGTTACCGCAGCACGTGAATATTAAAAATGATAGTTCCTTATGAATTATGTATTGTAAGATAAAAAAAACTAGCATGCGGTAAGCTTGATGGTAAGCGGTTACCGCAACCTGGTAATATTGAAATGATCGCTGCTTTCAAAGTAAGGCTAGTTTATATTGACTATACTGTAACGTAAGAAGTTGTTTGTTTTTTAAGAAGTTATAAGGTCTCCTGGCTGACTAAATAGCAGCTGCCTGATGAGCTTAAAGATGATAAGATTGTTTAAAAATTTTGTACTATGGGTGTCAAAGAATAATGAGAATATACTAATTACCGCAAATTGTTAAAGGGGATCCTCCAAATTTACCCCAGGCCCGGCGCAAAATACAATAACTCAGATTTTAGAGTATTGTTAGTAAATATCCCTGGACATTATTCCACACAGCGCCATCTAGCCCCGAAGTAAGCTAATTAAAGCTTGTGTTATGGGATACTAGACAACGGATAAACATACTTAAATACATTTTCTTTTTGTAAATTCATACTTATTATACATAGGAGACACCCAGACCAGTACAAACAGACATGTTCATGCACACAAATGTTTGTACTGTGCGGGGATCGAACCCGCGACCTCTGGTGTAGTAGCCAACTTCTTAACCATTACACCAAGTCGGTCGTCAAAAGTCGTTAGTAGAAATTAAAAGATCGTCTAACGTGATAAATCAATTGAATGAGTTCAGAGACGACAAGAAGCTTTTAAGTCTCGCTGATTCTGTTTGTTTATGTACTAACGCTATTAATGTACTTTAATTTATTTATTTATTTTGCATACAAAAACACTACATAACACAACAGATGCAATTATAAAAATAAAGACTTAAAACAAGACATGCAGTGCTACAGTAGCACAAATGTCTCCATCTCAGCATGTGTTACGACACGGTGGGCGAGCCGTAACGCTGATTTTCAGACGGAGGCTCACAAAGGAGGGAAGCTGTCAAGAAAAATTTGCTCTAAAAGATCCACGTGTAGTTCGTTTTTTTTTTTTTTGCTTCGGTCTGAACTAGAATCCAATACATAGAATATAAGATTAGAATTAAATAAATATATAAAAAATAGATATCACGCTTGTAAAAGATACATTATATTATACATAATTTTTTTTACACACTACATATTCGTCGATACGGCAACCTATATAATTCCTAATGTATTAAATAGATAGGTAATTTAGTATATTTTATATCGAGGGACTAAACGAAGCCATAATATACCAGTCAATGAAACTGCGGGTATATTAAGTTGGCGTTTAGTCTCGAGGTGCAAACTGTACTTTCCACTTTGAGTGCGAGAAAAATAGTCAATTCAGTACAAAAACATTTAAAACCGAACAAATTTACACTCGACAAAAGTTCTGAAATTTTCGTGGTCAGTTTTTTTTCCGAAGTGAACCACAGATTAACAATTTAAAACACATGGCGCCACCTTCTTTGCGGACAAACCATGGAACTCTAACTCAACATTTGAAAATCGCACTGAAAATGGTCCTCACTCCACAGATAATAGTATATTTTTACTGGCTGTTTGAGTTTGTCTTTACATGACAGAAATCAAAAAACTAATTACTTTGTACTCCGCCTCGTAGGGCTATATTGGCGTACTTTTAGAGCATGAGAAGTGAAGAATAATTTTATTATACTAACATGAAATGTAATTGGAATCTATAAAATATTAGGTGTACTATTTTTGCAATGCCCTAACGGGGTTATGTACTTTACTGATAATTATAATGACCATCTTTAATCAAGAATGTGCGTGTGACGTAGAAAGTGAATGCTCAGTGAGAAGCGTCATCGGAAGTGGCACTCAGGCGGCGTGACGTGGACCTATTTTCGCTCGAAGACGCTTTTTGCTGTGGAAATCAATCCCGCTCTCCTCGTTACAGACCGTTCCGACTTCCAACTCGCGAACGTAGCCTTCGAATCGCTAGGGTTGCTAGACTATGCTTGTAATAAGAGTTTCTATTCAGATCCGGGTCTAGACTCGAAATCCTATCAAACCCCTGTGAATGTACATATTAGCAAATGAATAAAT
The DNA here is from genome assembly GCA_947369235.1 of Udea olivalis. NCBI lineage: Eukaryota > Metazoa > Arthropoda > Insecta > Lepidoptera > Crambidae > Udea > Udea olivalis. The sequence goes on along the minus strand of OX376367.1, from coordinate 11,292,847 downwards.
AAATGAATGAATGGCCTCTAACCTCTGAGGCGCTAATTCGCATCATATTTTTATTTAAATAAGCTAAATACAGGTACATGTTGATTATGTTTTTTTTCAAAAGTGTCATTATGACATGTAGCGCCTGTGAAATTAAAAACTGTTCACCTATAACGACACGTTTGGCGTAGTGCGCTGTAGCACGGTTTCTCGCCTCGATTTCGGTAGTGACCCGGTCGGGTCAAAGGAAACGACCTTTTCTGAACTGACTCGTCTGGGTGTGCTGGGAGACGCCCCTGGCTTATTTCCTTGTGTGGTACCTCGTGACACAGGGATATTAATCCCTACTTCGAGACCATTACAAGTCTGTTGTCTGGCGCATATTAATATTTATTTAATTAATATGCCAGCCACCGAATTTTGCAATAGCGATATTTTCCAATTTCTACTATTATTACTTTTAAATCTGAGATGCATTTTTGTTGCGCCGGGCTTAGGGGTTTTTTGTATGGGATTTGGCGGATGTCCTTTATATTTATGACAAAGGCATAGATTGAAAACATTATAATTTGTGGTCAAACACAAAAAAAAATGGGTCAATTTAAATCTACAAGCAAACGACTATAAATACTGTAAAATCACACATACCACATACCACACACGCACACACACACACACACACATGCGCGCACACACTTTTCTTAAGCGACGCGAACTAAACACCAAAAATTGCCTTTTAAGTGTATAAAATCCTTAATTGGCAGTAGGATTTGTCTAGTTATAACATAATTATGTTAAGATAGTGGTAAGTGCTGTGGATTTGTTGTAAATCTGATAATAGAGGCGGAAAGAGCACACCGAGCCATTCTTAAGGTGAGTGCCGGGTTGCCATTTCGTTTTCCCATTGATAAACTTTACAAACACTGGGACCTTCTCACTATCAGGCAATCTTTCCTTCTACATACGATCCAGAAGCAACACTCTGAACTTACCTACAACCCGGAACTTGTGCAGAGAAAACGTAGGAAGGATAAAGTGTGCCTAAGCAAAAAATATAACACAGCTCTTTCACATAGGAATTTTTGTTTTCTCGGACCACACATTTATAATAAACTAAACAAAAACCTCAACCTTTACACATTAACAAAATACCAATGCAAAACAAAAGTGACCAGTTTCCTAAAATCATTAAACTACCAGGAAACTGAAAAGCGTCTGGTCGTACCTACTTAGCAAACTCATCGCAGCTACACAATAGGACGTATCTGTTTGTTCTCTCGGTTATCTGACTCATGCTTACTCGTACTCGCTCGCTTCACACTCTTCTCACTATCACATCACACCACAATACTTCACACATACACACACTCTCATACACACAATATCTTCCTTTAACTTTTATTTATTTATTTATTCTTTATTGCACAAAGAAAAAGTACAATTGGCGGACTTAATGCCTAATGGCATTCTCTACCCGTCAACCACTGGGCGAAGCAGAAATCGTGTTGACGGTGTCTCATAAAACCGAAAATAAAATATACTATTAATACAAAAAACATACTTATACCAAAATTATACATATTACACATACATAATCATAATACATAAATTTAAAGGTACATACACTAAATAATAACCTAAATCTTAAAATATTGCCTTGAAAGGAGAGAGGTTTGGTTAAATGAGTTAAGGTTTATCTATGAAGAAGTTGTGGATTGCTCTTTTGAAGGAAAACCTACTGGTCGACAATTTTATTTTATTAGGCAGCGAGTTCCATAGCCTAATCGCAGCTAATGTGAAAGAATTCGACATATGGGAAGACGTATGAAGAGGAGTGTGAAGTAACTTTCTTCATATTTCTTTTGTTTTTTCCTGTTTTTCCCTCTTCTAACTGGAATATTATGCTTAAGATAATAAGACCCTTAAGAACAAACGTGCTGTTCAATCGCGGGAGGGCACTGGTGACCTGTAATACAGGTTTTGTAAAACCTACTTCAGGCACCAGTCTCTCACAATGTTCCTGTCTTTATTGGTACCATAGCTTCAGTATTTATAAGTTATACATTGTGAAGAGAAAAATAAATGACTTTGAATAAATAAATAAAAAAAATATTTAAAAAAAAAACTGCTATGGGAATCGAATTCAAGACCCGTTGCTTCTTAACCGGCGCTCGTAATCACGGGTCTCCAAATACAGGGCGGCTTGAAACAACCACTATTTTTTTTTTTAAATATGGTGATCTATCGGCTGACGTCGCAAGATATCAGTCGTGAAGCCTAGTCAGAGGCTTAAAAAGGCGGCTTGATAACATCTGACGGTAAGGTTTATCACTGGCCTTACATTCACCTCTCCAACAATCCGCACTGAGCCCGCGTGTTGGAGTATGGCTTGTACCACCTCATAGTTGAGGTGAGGCCTGTGCCTAGCAGTGGGACGTATAAGGCTGTATTTGTTGTTGTTGTTGTATGGTGATCTATACCCCTTGAATGTTCTACTTGAAAGTACGAAACATTGTTGATTAGCATTAAACATTATTCTAAGAAAATCTTAATATAGAGAAGATATAATTTAGTTAGCGTGTATTTTTTTTTAATAAGTCACCGATAAGGAACAGCCTTCATAACCAATTGAATGTAAATGCATGGTTGCTTAAAGACAAATGTTTTCTCAAAAAAGAATGCATCGTGCAATAAAAATACAAAGATATTGAACATATTTTTAAATGATTCTTCATCGGTCGTTCTGAGCTACCCTGTATATGAATTATAGATTTGTGTACAGGCGCTGATAGATTAGAGCATCTACTTGTAACATAACATCGAGCATTCGTCACTTTTGAATTTACACGAAACACATTCTGAATAGGACTTCATGTTTTGATGAAACTTGTTCTTATAAACCAAGCGAAACGGTACATTATATTGTTTTTAATGAAAACTGAGCATTTGTCTGTATTGTAAGATTCGTAAAAAGGTCACATTACCATGTAATGCTTTATAGTTTGTCCAAATTAGGGTGATAATTTTGACAGCTCACAATAGGGATGGGGTAGTTTATAATTGTTAGTGAATCGATTCGATTATCGAATCATTATTTCATAGAACTTAGAATCGTCAGTTTATTTTAATGAAGATTTAATTATAAATAAATTTATTACGACTATCAAAGCCCTCAAGTGAATTAAAGTATAAGGATTTAAAGCTATTTATTATTACCAATATAATGTGCACACCCTAAATCACTTACATAATGATCATCGTCTACATCAACAGATGAACTGTCCCTAAAGTTTATTATCGATTCTTGTTCACAAAGTTTATAATATGTTAGATTAACTTTGCTTCACAACCGATTTTCTATCATCTTATGAAATTCGTTTGCAAGGCACTTCACTAAATGGGCGGTACCCGTCGATAAAGCACGATATTATCTGTAGTACACTTTACCGAAAAAAATGCAATACTTCATTGGCGTGTCAAAATTATCATCCTAAATTGGACAAGGTATAGTCTATACCCACCTTACAGTGACTGAAAGGCTTGCGTATTGCTTAAAAGCAAGCATGATATAATAACTAGCTTGTATGGCGACGAAGCTAATGAAACTATATTAATAAATAACGTATATTATTTGCTGTCACGCTGGAGCAGAATTACGTAAGTTTATATGTGCTTGTCTAGGCCACGCATGCATGAAAAATTCTCATTTTAGCACGGACATATGATATCAAAATCACTTTCTAGAAAAACAGAATCGTTTCGAAAGATATAAATTAGAATTATTCAAACATTAGTCCTTAGGTTCGAGCGTGACTCAATCCCGCGCCTAGGACCAATGTTGAGTTTTACTGGTTTCTGTCACTTACATTTAGGCCAGTAGTATTAGATTTGCACGCGGATTTGAAGCCTACAAATGTTTTCATTGTTTTAATGGCGTCATTTGATGCCCAATATGACTATCCTTAGCCCCCCCCCCGTAGGATATGTGCATAAGTGGTGGGGGGTAAAAGTGTTAAAATCGGGATTTTAGCGGTTTTACGGTTATATCTCGTAGGGGACTTAAATTATCGAGAATTAATCTTTGTAAAGGTTTGATTTTGGATAGAATGAGACCAGATGTACGTTCTTTAGACTGCTCGTTCTCATGCTGGTGCTCCTCAAAGTTGGACGTATTTTACATATTTGTGAAAAACCATTTACTTGTTCCTACGCCCTTGAGGTGTCACAGGGGCTTGTTTTGTTTGTTTTATTCTACTGGCCTAATTATGTTGACCACGAAAAAATAAACTAGAATTTACTTAACTATCGAAGAAATTAGATTGTTATACTAAAGGATTATTTGAATAAGAACATTTTTTTATTATGTTTGTTAGATAAAAAGCACTCACTCATTACTTTTGATTTGCACAAAATCGATAGCATACATTTTCTTTAAGCATGCATTGTATTCATTATAGTTACACAGTTCTTTTTAACAAGTAAAGTCCACCAGAAATCACAGTAGATATAGACGGTTGTTAATCATTTCGAAAGTTTATAGCTTTAATTACGTTCTAATGATAATTATTTTCAACAACTTCGCCGTAATAGTGTAAACGTTTTAATTACCGAAAATGAAGTTGTTGAGGCCTCCGCCGGTCTTAATTACTTTTTAATAAAATAATTTTCATTAAGTCACCAATATTATTTGTTAATACCAATCGATAACACATTTTGAATGAAAACTTAGTCACTCCCGATTAAGTTTGTTTTCATTCGTCGAAAAACTATCTCCGACTTTTTTCATATTTTTCTAACACATAATTGATAGCATGAATATTCTTCAAGCATGTGTTGGATTCATTTTAGCTTCTTCCTACAAGAAGAGTCTACGTGAAAGCACAGTAGAGATAGATGGTTCTAGTTGTTAATTATTTTGACAGTTTATAGTTTAATTATGTCTTGAATATTTTTTTTAATTTGATTCAGTTACCAAAAATTATGTTAAGTGAACTTTATTTTTAGCATTTAACAATGCACTATTTTCTACACAAAGATAGAAACTAGATAAATTCGACCTGATCTTAGGGACTAAATCTCCCGCTTGTAAGCCAACGTTTGCTTTATCAATGTTACATTGTAAGACAACGTTTGCTTTATCAATGTTACATTGTAAGACAACGTTTGCTTTATCAATGTTACATTGTAAGACAACGTTTGCTTTATCAATGTTCCATTGTAAGACAACGTTTGCTTTATCAATGTCCCATTGTAAGACAACGTTTGCTTTATCAATGTTCCATTGTAAGACAACGTTTGCTTTATCAATGTTACATTGTAAGCTAACGTTTGTTTTATCAATGTAACATTGATAAAACAAACATGGCTTACAAAAAAATACACTAAATAAATTCGCCGGGTCTGTTAACGGCCTCGGTAGCTCAGTTGGAAGAGCAGCCACCCGGATTATGGAAGGTCGCGAGTTCGAATCCCTAGAATCAGGTCGAATTTTTCTAGTTTTTAACTTTGTGTAGAAAAATTATGTCATTAGGCCTCCGGTCTTTACTCTATATAATAATTATTTTTCTTCATCTTAAATCATACATCAATTCCCTCCAGTCCCCAATAGTGGTCTGGCGCATGAAAGCACCTGAGAAGAAGCCACTCATTCGCCCGGAGAAGCCGGAGGAGGTCCGCGCGAAGGTGCGCCGCGGCTCGCAGAAGAAGCAGCCCAGTCCCGTGCACGCGCTCGCCGAGTTCCAGAGCCCGGCCGACAGCGTTTAGGTAAGATAAGATGAGATACGTTAGGGAAAAAAGTAAAAAAAGTTCAACATTGAAAAAACTAAAAAAAAAGTCAAGTAAAGGTAAGATAAGATAATAACAGTTAAATAATATATTAAAATAGAATATGGTATTGAAACTGAGATAATATGCTAAAAGTCAGATAATACTAAAAGAGTCAAATAAAACTTAAAGGAAGATAAGAAATTCAGCTGAAAATGTAATATTTCTTTCTTTTTACTGAAAGGTAAAAAAGTTATAACAAACATTTCCTGTTAACAATAATAAGCAACCATTACGCCAACAGACAAGTCGAAGTAATATATACCAGTAGATACTTAGCGTTAGATAAGATATATAAGTCCGCGGCTCGCAGAACAAGCAGCCCAGCCCCGTCCACGCGCTCGCCGAGTTCCAGAGCTCGGCCGAGAGCGTTTAGGTAAGATAAGATAAGATACTTAGCCTAAGATGAAGTAAAAAATTCAAAAAAAGAGTTGAACTACGATAATATTTGAAGAAGTAACTAAGACAAGATAAGACCCTAAAAATAAGATATTACAGGTAAGATAAGATAAGGTACTGAAACTGAGCGAAGATGCTTATCTTCCTTCGAGTTTTTTTTATCTTATCTGATTTTTGCTAAAAGTAAGATATATTAAAAAAAATTGTTAATAAGTAAAATAGTCAAGTAAAAAATTTCCAGTTTACAATAAAATCATACTCTTATGTCGATACTCATAACAACTGAAGTTGCCTCAATCCATTTTAAAGTACAAATCAGTCGTTATCGCTATCTCTTCCAGACAAGCTTCAGGCAGAAAAATTTAAAAAGTATAAACAAAGAGTTTGAGTTTGTAATATATTTTTTGTTTGTTCACAGGTATTAACCAAAACAAGCAAGGTTTGGGGGATTTTTTACACTATAGTAAAGGCTCATATTTATTTTTTATTGAAATTCCAATGTCATGTGATTGTTATTATAGTATGAAGAGATGCTATATTATTATTTTTGCTAAAATTGTGATTTTATTTTTTTCTTGACCGCCGAATTTTAACTTAGCCGTATATTATTTTTTGATTATTTTTATTGTTTTGTTAAATTAAAAATAAACAAGGTTCCTATGTAAACATGAAATAGGTACAATATATTCTTTTTTACATTATATTTCCGGTTTTATAATGAAAATCAGCTAAGGTTTATTGAATACGGATGAAATCTAGATACAGGGTGGCAAATAACGATTGAAAAGCATGATATTTATCAGCTGAAATTTAGCTTTGTCTTTCGTTTCATGCTATCCTGTATAAACTTTTGCCTAAACCAAGTAAGTTTAAGCAAATGGTTTGAAAATATAAAACTGTACATTTCATGTTTACAAGTATTACAAATGAACAATTAATATGATTTATATATAAATAATTTGCACTCACTCAATATGTATAGAAAAAAAAATAGAATGTTAAGATTCATTGGCAATAATATTATTTTATAGATATATTATGCATAGCTTTGAATATAACTATTGGAGTAAGTACACAGAATTAAAAAAAAACTACTATTTCGTAGTAAAAGAAAATCTGTTTACAGAAAAAAATAATCTTTCTAAATGCAATTTCAAGACATGACAGATTTATTTAATTTGTATTTATGTTATTTTTATAATCAAAAATTTAAAAAAGTAGCTAAGACTTTGTATTGTAATCGTAAATAATATAGAAAAACACAAATCTTTGGTTGACTTTAAAGAGGACTTTGGTTTGTGAATATCATTACTGTTATTATGTTATGGGGTGCTAAATTTGGAGCCATTAATTTAAAGGAATACATTTACGTAAATGAATATTCAAATTTTACTCTTAAAAAGGAGATAATAATGTGATGTGACATGCATGGCCTATATCTTAATCTAGCCTTCAGAGTTTTATAAGTTCGCAGTTTCATTAAATTCCATTTAGTAGGATTCGCGTCATGCTAAAAAATGATTTTAGTGCATTTGGTACGAGATCAATAAGATGATGATGTGATGTTTTAATTGGAGGTGAAAAGGTAGAACGAGTGAAAGAATTTGTGTATCTGGGGACTAGGTTCACGAGGGATGGAAGGCATGAGGGTGATATTGATAAAAGAGTCAATGCAGGGAATATGTTAAATGGAGCGCTGCATGCCTTTATGAACAGCCAGAAGGTGTCAGAGAAGGCGCGACTGGCTGTTCATGCGGGGGTGTTAGTGCCGACGCTTATGTACGGAAGTGAGAGTTGGGTATGGCAAAAGAAGGACTAAAGTAGGATAAATGCAGTGGAAATGAGAGCATTGCGAAGTTTGGCAGGAGTGACATTGAGTGATAAAGTAAGGAATAGCATAATAAGAGAGCGATGTGGTGTGAAAGAGGATGTTGTGACAAAAATTGAGATGGGAATGCTAAGATGGTTTGGGCATATGGAAAGGATGGATGAAAGGCGATTAACGAAACAAATTTACAAGGCGAGGGTGGATGGAGCTGTTGAAAGGGGAAGGCCTAGAGTCCTAGACGGACGTACTTAGGACAAGTCCAAGACATGCTCAGAAAAGGTCAGGTCAGGAGTACCTATAATCGACGAGCATGTATGAAAGGATTAATGAGAGTGGAGGAAGCGCAACAGGTGTGTCAGGACCGTACCAAGTGAAAAGATGTGGTCTCTGCCTACCTATATGTATATATTTAAATATTCTTTATTGCACATCAAATAAAACATTACAGGTTGGTATTACAAGATTATGATGAAGCTATTAGGCGGTCTTATTGCTTAAAAGCAATCTCTTCCAGACAACCCAAGTAGAGGAAAATGTTAGGAAAGGCACAAAAAATTAAAAAAAATTGATTCAGTTAAAAAAGACAACTAAATATCAATAAAATATAAAATCCGTAACTAACAGCCCACCAATGGTATGTTCTTGAATTCTTTCAAAAATATATGGGTGTTACGGTTTTTTTAATCAATCACCTCTTTAAAGTCGAGCAAATCAGTATGTATGGTATGTTGTTCGACGTGTGGTAGGTACACTTGGGCACATTTAGACTATCAAAAACACATAAAAATCATTAAATTAGGATCATTTTGTAAGACCCATGCAAACATACAACATTTATTACAAAAAACGAATGAACTTAAAAATATGTGTCCGTGTTATTTTAAGTGTGGCCAAGTGTAGTGTGTGTGTGTATAGGCACAATCAGAGTGCAACACTTTCGGTGGAAACTTTGCTAAGAGCTCGCACAACACCCAAATACGTCAGAGCTCAGCCCGACATCCGGTGGTCCTGGGTTTAAGTCCCAGAATGCTTAGTGCAAGTTCTTTGTGCACCTCGTACTAAGTGCTCTGAGAGCATAGTGCGAGAAAGTTAGTGAGATAATTAATTGACTTCACCATTGCGTTTGCGAGCACGTAAATGTCAATAATATGGAATCGAGTCAGCGCCATCTAGCGGCTAATTCGGGCAACATTAAGGCTGCTAGATGGCGCTGACTCGATGCCATACAAATTCGATTTTTTTTCTCGCAAAACGTGATGATGAAGTCATTCGCATCGCTCACTGTAACTTGCACTAAGCACTCTCGGATTTGAATGACTTCATCGCGTTGTTGAAAATGTTGCCCGATTTTGCCGCTAGGTGGTGCTGATTCAATGCCATTACATATCCGCGTTTTCATGCTCGCAAAACGCTATCGTGAAGTCATACGAACCTCTGTGAGACTCGCACTAGGCACTGAGGTTGGGCAAAGTGAGTTTCCAGATTATTCGGAACCTAGCCAATTAGCCAAGCCTGGTGATTGAGCCTATACCTATAAACTGTAGCGATGACTTGATTTCAATGATGGGGAGCTTTGCCCAGCAGTAGGACAGTATACAGGCTAATTCCTTGTTAAGCGAAGACGTAAAAGTGTTACGCTCGAATTGTGGTCTGTACTCAGAGAGTGGTCAAAAGCATGTACAATAAGAGGCAGCCAAATTTTAATAGAACTACGTATTTAAAGCATTTTACAATAAATTAGAGTTTAAGATCTGTGGCGGCTGGTGAATTGAAGATACAACATGAATATCCTTTTTTTTAAATAATGATTTAGCAAAGTCAAGTGTTTTTTTTTAATTTGGTATTCGTAAGAAGACTGTTATCGTTTCTTTTTAAGTCTAGCTGAGTTTTTGTAAGATTATTGCAATTGTAATTATTAAAAAACTATTGTCTAACACTTGCAAGGCATAAATGTTGGTTAATAAAAGTTAAGAATGTAGCCCAGCCCCCTATGTTGTAACTTCAATCCTAGAACTGCGTGTGTTAATTAGACATAGTATTGAAAAGTATTAATTAAACTTTTGTAGTAGGAAATAAGCTGTTCTTGTTGTATTTATTTATTTAATTTCCATGCATGAATCGATTTCACAAAAACAATAAAAGTGAACATTTTTCAAAATATACAAAGCTTACATAAATCACACCAATTAAGATGAATACAGATGACAAGTAAGATGGGAAGCATCTTTTGAGGTATCAAGTACCTAAATTAATAAATAGCCTACCTACATCTTTAAAACATGAAATTAGTAAAGTCAATATTAAATATAAACTTAAACGGTATTTCTTTGACATATCTCAGACAACACGATAAAACTAAGTGCAGAACACAATATCCGCTTCATGAATTGTCTTTAGTTGACCGTAACATATTCCCCCCGTGTGGCTCCGCGGTTTCGAATTCATGCTAAGTTTTCCTTGTGTGGTGTCAGTCTATGCGCGTGGAATAAATCGAGAAACCGCGCGATAGGGGAAAAAATGAAATTACACCCACATTCTGAATGTGTTTCTGTCCACCTAGTTAATATAATTACTTTGTTTTTCTGGACTCTCGGCGATGATCGCCAGTGTACGTTCAAACCTAAAATGGTTTTTGTTACACTGTAAGCAGCTTTAGAAACGTATGCTCTTTTTGTAATTGGTAATAAATAGATAAATAAATAAGTAAAAAATATATAATTACATAAATAAAATTTATTAAAATATAACAAGAACAGCCAAAATGTGAACTTTGTACTTTGTACTCAATTTTATTAGACTAGATATTACAATTGAGTAAAAATATATACATTATAAAATACACTTTAGGTACCTATTTATACAATCATCCGGTATATTCATAAAATGTTTGTTATTATAAAAACCTGACGGGAAATATATATGTTAATTTATTGGGGTACTTAATTTCATATTTTTTCATAAATGTAGGTACATAATCGATTCCAAAAAACAGTAAATTGGTTTCAAAATATACTGTCAGTTACCTTATAATTTTTCAATAACTTTAAGATTTGTTAGAATTATACAGATGTTCTTTGCCTGAAAATGATAATTTTATTATAAGAAACGAGTTACTTTTGCAATATTTGGCGCACATTAAAAGCACACAAGCATTATTTCACAAAGTGACATTAGCAGCTGTCAGTTGACATCTTCCTATAAATGTGACTTTAGTCTAGCTAAATCCGATGAAGAATGTTAAATAACAAAGCGTCGCCAACCACTGACAGGCATATAATAATAACCTTTTTATCAGACAACAGTATACATTTTATTCAATTTTTTGAGCTATGTCTTTAATAGTTAATTTTAATGTTTTCTTTTAAGTCAAATACTCATTGGTTTGAAATAATAAAAAATAGCTTCATTTCAGGATTCAATCATTTATTTATTACAAAAGGCTGATTTAACAATTTGGTTGATACCATTGATTTTAGTATATTATTAAACTTACAATGTTAAGATACGACGATTTCAACAGTTAGGGAATACGAAGGAAAATGATTGTCAACTTCAGTTGGAAGGTTAGTTTAAAAGTGCGAAAATGTTTATAGTGTCTGAGTTTTATTAGGTTACGGGGCTATCAAGTAAAAATAATTTAGGCTGTTTTTTCGTTTGATTACAAAAATATTAAAAATTTTGTGAGTGTTTCTTCTTCTTTTTTCAGAAAAAATATTATAATACAATTTATTAAGTAATGTGCAGTAATCTGGTCAGAGATACGACTTTTTGAAAAAAAATATGCGACCTCAGTTGTGATGACCCTAAATTGGTTTGTTTACATTCATTCTTCATCGGATTTGGCTGAACTATGGTGTTTATTTTATTCCTTACTTACTTATTTTTATTTCCGGTCAGGTTTTCATATGGCAAAAACTTGTATAACAATAAAATATATCCTTAGGTAAACTGTTTTATGTAAAGTTTAAATAGAATTTGCCAACAATGTAGCTCCTATAAATTCGCTGACTTTATTTAAGTATATGATAAAATTATCCTTACAATATTTGAAGAGTGTACAACCAAATTTGTAACTGGATATTTCTTTTTTGGCTTAGATTTTCAAAACAAATTGTAATTAAATAAAAACACTATGTTACCATCACCAATTTTTGTTAAAAACATTGAATTCAAATAACTTTTAATTTTTTATCAATCATGTATTTTAAATCTTTAAATCAAAAGTTAGTGTCCTTTTTTTCACTGGACCGTTGGTACAAGGTAAACTCTGCCTACCAAGTCTGAGTCGTTGCAAATGAGCCGAGCAACTCTGTCAGGGTGCGAATATTAGTAAGGAGTTTTTTTTTTTCAATCACCTGGGTCATAGTACAGCAAGATGATTGCTCCATACTAAGCTAGAAGCTTGTACTATCTGTATCAAAAACTTAATACGAAACTTAAGAGCGTTTGCTGGGGGTGGAGCGAAAGCGTTGTATTTTTGCAAGATTTTTGTGATTATTTCATTGAATTTAAATAAAATAAAACTTAATTTTTGCTCTATTATTGTGGGCATAATACTACTTTTTACTTTACATTGAATTATCTAAAATTAGGTAGTGGCCAATTATTTGCTAAATTAAATAAAAAACTGTTTTTTTTTATTAATAAGAAACTTAAAAATGTACTCTACAGAGTTAAAGTTATAATTATGAAATCAAAGGTGCATTCAATAATAGAGAGATGATTTATACTTAATTTGAAATGCGACGTTTACGATCTACACCAAACGCAAAAAGCAAACCCTTTTAACAATATTCGCATAGATATGCTATAGTAAAAAGTGGAATGTTCGTCAAACGGAGCAATTCGCCAATACGTGCTACATTTTTTGGAGAATTTTATTTAAACTGTATTCTTTTGTTGTCCTTACAATTAACTCCTTAAATTTAGAATGCCCCATTGATAGAAAAGTTTATCCTAAATTTGGAAAAAATAGAAATAGGGGTATTTTCTGGTTTAAATATTGGTAAATTCGCGAGACCCTGAAAGCTTTCTTGTAGCGAACAATACGAACAAAACAACCCTTCTGTTTACCTTACTCAGGAGCAGGGATAATACTACCCTATCAGTGTGATAGGGTATCAGACGGGCAGCTCCGTTAGTACAGATAGAAACTCGCTGCACTCTTTCAACTTAGGTTATAATAAATTATTCCGATTGGTATTTTTCTGCATTATCTTTCGTAACGTTACTTAAGCTCACAACTTTTGCCGTCATTGTAAACGGAGGCCTCAGAAGCCCGCATTTAGGGCCCGTTCCAAATCGCTTTTCGATGAGTGATTCACCCTCGGCAGATAGAAAGAGACAAGACGAGATAACGAACTATACCTTTGTCTGACAGCTGTCAGGTAAATTTCATCGGGCTCCAGGCACCGGTAGAATTCGCACTTGTCCGAGTGATAAACGTCACCTGAACCCGTTTAGAAACAACAAGGAAACTGTCAGGTGACAGCTAGGTCGACCTCGATTTCACTCTGGGTCGATTTGGAACGGGTTCGAGTGATTTTCACTCCTCAAAGTGAAATTCCACTGGTTTTGGAACTCGCCCTTAGTGTTGGTTGGTGGCAAACCGTGATCCGTACGTCAACCACGAATTGCCACTTTAAATAACGTTATCGTACGCGTAAAATATTTGTATTAGGATTTCGTACAACGCCTCTGTTGAGTCGAAATGGAACTAAAAACTGTACCAAGATGCTGTTGTTAGGTTATGGTACCGTTTTCTGGTTCTATTTAGACTCAACAGAGGCGTTGTACGAAATCCCAGTACAAATATTATACGCGAACGATAACGTCAATTTAAAGTGGCAGGCAAGGCAACTCATGGTAGACGTAATGTAAGTTACATCCATAGTAAAGTATTTATTTGTGACTTCAATACGGCGCCCCTGTAGTTACCTTTTCCAATTTAAGATTATAATTTTTGACAATTCACGCCTATGAAGTATTGCATTTTTTTTTCGGTAAAGTGTACTACAGATAATATCGTACTTTATTGACGGGCTCACTTAGTGAAGTGCCTTGCAAACGAATAACAAAAGATAATAGAAAGTCGGTTGTGTAACAAAATTAATATAAACTTTGTGAACATCGTTTGTGAACAAGAATTGGTAATAAACTCAAGGGACCGTTCATCTATTGATGTTGACGATGACGATAATGAAAGTTTTTTTTTTTTTGCAAGTCACATTACAAAATGTTAAGGTGGTATTAATAAAGTAACTAAGGTTTACATGTGGGCACCGCAATAGGAGAGGGCTAACATTGTTTTAAAACTTTTGAAGTATAAACATATTCTTAAAATTAATAAGTTATATAGGGTGTGCACCATTATATTAGTGATAAATAACTTTAAATCCTAATACCTACCTTATCACTTGAGGGCTTGTATAGTCGTAATATATTTATTTAATTATCTCTTTGTTGCATATAAAAATAAACTGACGATTCCAAGTTCTATGAAATAATGATTCGATGATCGAATCGATTCACTATCGATTGTAAACTACCCCATCCCTATTGTGAGCTGTCAAAATTATCATCCTAAATTGGACAAACTGAAGTGAATAGTTATAGAGCTAAAAATTACATACCAGTTGCTTTATCGTAATTTACCTACATACACGATTACACGCGTACACCTTGCCTCTGACTACCCTGTTAGGGATATAGTCGTGTGTATGTATTTATAGATATTGTAAGGACAATAAATATTATTATATAACTTCAATAATGTTAAGTTTTATTTATTAAGTATTCAAACATGTATCAAAAATCATAATAGTAGGTATAGAATCATGTATCGGTTAGTGTGAATTTTTCAATTTTCTACTGAAAATTTTAAACATTGTATTATAGGTTATTATAATAAAAGTGTATACCGAGAATTTGTTTTTTTATTATTTTATCAGAGTGCCAAGTGCGAGTTGCTGTGAGAGAAGTGAATGACGTGAAAGACGCGGATTAGTATTAGCATCGAGTCAGCGGCATCTAGCGGTCATAATGTTGCCCGTATTCGCCGCTAGATGGCGCAGACTCGATTTCCTACTAATTGGGTATGGGAACAAAAATCGAAAACCATTTCGAGGTACTTAATTGTATTTTATACCTTATTTAAATATTTTACATTTTTAAAAGCAAAGGATCTAGGATATTTTTAATTAAATACGTTGGCAAACTGGGGTTAAATGAATGACCACAGTTTGCCAACGTACGCAAAGAGTACATTAAGGTTCATAGTGGACTCTTGACGGTAATCAAATTGACATCTCACAATTGAAACCTATTGGGTCGTTTAAACGCCCTTCACGTGATTGGTTTATAATCTATCCATCAACCAATCAAATGACGCGATCTGTATCATACGTAAGACTTTTAGCTAGGTGATTCTACTGCATGGTATTAATGGGGTTTCCAGATAGCAGATTTAAAATCCCCCCAGGTGAAATATATTTTTCCAAAACAAAGTTATTTTTAATAATACGAACATTAATTTACGCCCATTGCCCAGACGGGTAGGTAGGACTTAAAATAGCCATTCGCTATAATCCCAACCCTTTCAGGTAGGGCTTGGTTTCAGAACTTGGAAACTTAACTACCGGCTAGATCAACGAAATATTCAAATTAGTTACTTAAAATAGTAAAAGTTATTTAATATATATATATATATATATATATATATATATATATATATATATATATATATATAAAAATTTGTTCCTATACCCAATTGACATTTACGTGCTCGCACAACGCGATGGTGAAGTCATTCACTTCTCTCACTATAACTCACTCGGCACCCTGATTCAGAAACCTACTTACCAACTGACAATGATTCGATTCATACATACATCCAAACCGAGAATGATTAGATTTAGGTTTTGATTAGGATTAGGTTTGACGATTGGCGTAGTGTGCTGTAGCACGGTTTCTCGCCTCGACTTCCATAGTGTCCCGGGTTCGATTCCCGGTCGGGTCAATTCAGGAAACGATCTTTTCTGAATTGGATCCATATCTATTCCCGGCGAGTGATTTTTTCAGATTAGGGAACAGAAAGAAGTCACAAGGGGCCAAATCTGGAGAATACGGTGGATGGGGCAGCAATTCGTAGCGTAATTCGACCAATTTGGCCATGGCAACGGCAGACGTGTGAACCGGTGCGTGTCGTGGTGAAACAGCACTTTTTTCTTCGCCAGATGCGGTCGTTTTTTCTTTAATTCGGCGTCGAATCGGCTCAATAAATCGGCATAGTAAAGCCCTGTAATTGTTTTACCCTTCTCGAGGTAATCGATGTAGATCACACCTTGTGAATCCCAGAAAACGGTGGCCATAACTTTTCCGGCCGATTTTACAGTTTTCGCCTTCTTTGGAGCACGTTCCCCGGTCTGGATCCATTGTTTTGATTGCTCCTTGGTCTCTGGTGTGTACCAGTGGATCCAGGTTTCATCGACGGTCACAAAACGACGCAAAAACTCCGCTGGATTTCGCTTAAACAGCGCCAAACACGTCTCCGATGTGGTCTCACGGTTGCGCTTGTTTTCCAGTGTGAGTAAACGCGGCACCCATCGCGCCGACAGCTTTCTCATGCCGAGTTCCTCGTGAAGAATATGATGCACTGTTCCTTCTGAAATGGCTACAGTCTCAGCTAGCTCCCGAACCTTCAATCGGCGATCTGCCAGTACGAGATCATGGATTTTTTTAATGTTTTCCTCCGTAGCAGCTGTTTTCGGTGCACCTGGACGTGGTTCATCAAAAACCGACATACGGCCACGTGTAAACTCGTTGAACCAATTCTTGACGGTGGCCATCGATGGAGAAGAGTCACCGTACACAGCATCCAAGCGCTCTTTGATTTCGATGCGCGTTTTCCCTTACAAAAATAGGAATCGAATCACCGAACGATATTGCTCTTTTTCCATTTTTGTAAAACCGATCGACACGTTCGCTTCCATAAGTTGTCAAATTAAAACAAATGAAGGGATTGGAATGAAAATTTGAAAAAAGAATTAAAAAAGAATGTGCTACACTGTGGTAAAACTCTTTTGAAACTACAGCGCCCTCTGGCGATGAGGCTAGGTACTTATTGAATGCACCTCGTAGAATACTGGGTCCACCCCTTTAATTTCGAATCGATTTTTAACGCGGAGTAAAGTCTGGCGTGTGCTATGACTGCTCATAGTTCGTTTTATGTTGTTTCGCGGACACCCGCGCACTTTAATCCGCTGCGCTCCGCGGGCGTCCGCGGTGTTTCGGCGGATTATTGGGTCCAACGGTCAAGAGACCAAGACTAAGGCATTTCATTGATGTCCATATGTATAGAGATAAGGGTGTTATTAAAAAATCGTGTGTATGTATAATATATTTAATTCAGTTTCTTTTTAAAATACTCTCAAATATTATGCAGTTAAAATACAGTCAACGCATAAAAATAACATAAAACTATCAAATTGACGACCGACTTGGTGTAATGGTTAAGAAGTTGGCTACTACACCGGAGGTCGCGGGTTCGATCCCCGCACAGTACAAACATTTGTGTGCATGAACATGTCTGTTTGTACTGGTCTGGGTGTCTCCTATGTATAATAAGTATGTATTTACAAAAGAAAATGTATTTAAGTATGTTTATCCGTTGTCTAGTATCCCATAACACAAGCTTTAATTAGCTTACTTTGGGGCTAGATGGCGCTGTGTGGAATAATGTCCAGGGATATTTATTTATTATTTATTTATTTATAAATTGTGTTGCATTTTGAGAAACATTTTGGCACCTAAATGTTTTATTATAAGTTTATAACCTACTTATACATTTTATTTAATAATCGAAACAAGCCTTAACAATTATCATTTTTATCATAAAAATAAATATGTACAGTAAGCAAGAGAAGTCGACAGATTTTTTCATTTCCCTTAAAATTGCTAGGACAGCTTGGTAAACTTAATTGCAGAAATAAATAATTTAAACAATAATATTCGAACACAGAAACTCCCATTTGTACAATTTAGGCGGCCTTATCGCTATAGAGCGGTTTTATTGACAAAGTTAATGTGGCAAGGATAAATTTCAAATGGACGTAATACATATAAAAATACCACTCAAATTGGTCGTTAATTAGCCGGTTGTCGCGTCGTTTGTTCGCAAAAGTACACTCTGCTCATCTAAATCAACTAAAAAAGTAGTAAGCGCGTCATTTCAAATTAAGTTAAGCAACTTCTGTTACTGACTGTACCGTTATATATAAAACTCGACTTCAACTGTCATTCACAGTCGAGAATACTTAACGCGATATCCTGTTCAGTTTAAGGCCTCTGCCACGAATTTTGCGGGCAGCGGGCGAAGAGCGGTGCACTCTCAATCGGTGACCGCCGCGCGTCTGCATTTGCCCACAATAAATCGAGCGTTAGGAATACATTTGATTCAAAAAGATGGCGCCGTTGTTCAGATATTCCGTTCGCAATCTAAAACAAATATCTCGACGACACCACTCTACGTCGTATTCCCGCAAGATTCGAGGCAAGATGCCTTAGCGCTTTCCAGTGAGTACCACATCAAAATGTTATCTCCATTCAAGTAAAACTATCATAAATCGTTTGCGTAAAAATATAATTACATTTCGAAACTTATGATGCATTTCACATAAGCGTTGTTGCGATAGAGAGTCTATCGATAGTATCGACCCGTGACGATAGGCGATACTATTGACTTTCTATAGTATCAGTTTAATAACTATCGATAGTTTCGATACTATCGATAGATTGCGTGTCGATAGTTTCGATACTATCGATAATTTTGCCCTATTGATAGTCGAACATTTAACGAGACTATTGCCAGCTCTTAAAAGGCTTCGTTTTATTACCAGTCGATAGTATCGAAAATACCTCGAGTTACTAAAGCAAAACTATCGATAGTATCGATAGGCGCGATACTATCGACTTTATTGGCGCGATAGTAGCGAAAAAGATCAATAGTATCGCTTAATTCTCACTATCAATACTATCGATAGTGAAGTCACGGGTCGATAGTTTCGATAGGACTATCGATAGTATTTTTCAAGGTCAACTATCGCTATCGAAACAACATTATTTCACATGCGGCAATACTGGGTGATTATTGATTTTTCAGGAAAATCAAATGGCATACTCGTAGGTAATTTAGAACTTGAGCAGACATTTTCGAATATACTTCAATTTAAGGGTTTTAACGCCTTCGTGGCAGAGTGGTTTCAGAGCTCGCCCGAAACCCGGAGGTCCCGGGTTCAATTCCCAGATCGGACGAGTGTTTCCGGATTTTCCGGAACATATTCGTAGCCCGGGTTTGTGATCACCAACTCGCATTTGGCAAGCGTGGTGATTCAGCCAATACCCATCAACTGTAGCGATGACTTGATTCCAATTATGGAGGCCTTTGCCCAGCAATGGGACAGTATATGGGCTATATATTTTACTTTAGGGTTTTCACAAAAAATACGAATTTTTGACTGACTGTTTAAAATCCTCAAAATAAAGGTCAGTTTTGGCTAATTTTTACTTGGGTAGTGTCTACTATACTACACCTACCGAATATGAAATTAAATTGCTTTTCCTGAACATACATACATACATACCATCACGCTTTTTTCCCAAGGGGGTAGGCAGAGACCACATCTTTCCACTTGCTACGGTACTGACACACCTCTTGCGCTTCTTCCACTCTCATTAATCCTTTCACACATGCTCGTCGATTATGGGTACTCCTGACCTAACCTTTTCTGATTACGTCTTGGACTTGTCCTAAGTACGTCCGTCTAAGCCTTCCGCTTTCAACAGCTGCATCCACCCTCGCCTTGTAAATTTGTTTCGTTAATCGCCTTTCATCCATCCTTTCCATAAGCCCAAACCATCTTAGCATTCCCATCTCAATTTTTCCTGAAAGTAAGTATACATAATTACCCAGTATACACAAGCACTATTGGGTACACATTTAAGATCGTTTTTCTATAAAAGAACCATTAAGAATTTATGATTTCTTTGTATCTTAAACCACTGTCCAAATCACTGTGTTAGCGAAGGTGATGTTGTCATTTAAAAAATCTAACTTAAAAACTAATTGTAATAAACAGTCATTTTCAAATTAAAAATAAAATAAGTAGGTACGCATGCAAATATAAATATAAGTAAATGCAAAAATAAACTTGTAAGATGAGTAAAGTCATTTGTTCAAAAACCTAATATAAGAAGGCTAGCCTAAAAATCATTTAATTTAAATAACTATACATAATCAGTATACAATAATGATGAGATATCAAACATTTTCTTCGTTTTTAAAGCGGTTTAAGAGGGTTTGCTTTTTGCGTTTGGGGTAGATCGTAAACGTCGCATTTTTTTTAAGGTTTTCGTGATTATTTAGTTTTTAGTCAAATTAAGTATAAATTTTCATTTAAGTAAGTAAGTAAGTTTTTAGGTGTCCTATAAATTAACAAAAAAAAACGATTTTTTATTTAATTAAGCAAATAATTGGAGACTACCTAATTTTAGACAATTCAATGTGTTTTTAAATAGTATTATGCACACAATAATAGAGCACAAATTTAAGTTTTATTTCAATTCAATGAAATAATCAAGAAAATCTTACAAAAATGCAACGTTTTCGATCCACCCCCAGCGAATGCTCTTAAGACTAGAGTTTTTTATACGGCCGCTTAGGACAGGCCTCTGTCACTGCATGTACTTGAGCGCGATAACTACCTACCAGCCACCGGGTATTCCACGACTCATGTGTACGCTAATCTCGCGGTTGAACTGACGTGATGATGACACGTACTGTAAGTACTGACATCTATATCGAAGGAGGAGTCACATGACAGCACGTGTTTATCTGTTACTTATTAACTATTAAGTAATCTGTGCTTACGCGCTTACACGCGCGGTACATTTTGCGCTTCAAAAAACCAGTTACGCGTGTAGCAGAAACGAGCTTATACGCGCGTATAAAACTAGTCTGAAACCGCTTTTATGAACCTTACAACATTGACAGCCTTTGTTTAATAACGGCAACAGAATTACAAAATGGGTATTAATTTTTCTCCGAACGATGTAAATACGAATGATCGTACAACATCTGAACTGGAATTCTACAATCGCACACGCAACACAGAAACCATTCATCTTTGATGTTTAAATGTAGTTCATTTAGTATCGAAGCGTTGAAGTTCATTTTGCAGATAGGACAGTCCTTTGCAGCATCTAGATGGTCCAGACTCTCGTGAAATTCCTTCGCTCTGTTGCTGCTGAAAGAATCTGTGCAGTATTTGCAGTGATATATCTTATCTGGTGATTCTTGCTTAATGACTGATATTTTGAACTGCTGTCTTCCACGGTCTTTGCTCGATTTTGATTTCACACGGTCTAACTCATCAGCTTCTGTTTCCTCGCCCCATTCTTCACAGATTTCATTTTTAATTTCGGCTACTCTGCCCTTATCCTGCGAATCGTCATCACTGTCTAATGTTATAGTTTCAATTGCAACTTCCTGAATTAAAACGCACGCACCAGTTTCACTTTCAGATCCGTCTATTTGACTATAACGGCCTTCTTGTGCAACTTTCTCGGCGTTATCTTTGTCATCTCCCGTGGTGGTACTCACCAGAGAATCGACTTTATCAATAGCGTAATAGATCTCTTTTTCCGGCGTTTGTCCTTCTTTTAGACGATACTCCTCAACTAACACCTTACTTAAATCAAAGTCATCACCATGATGAATCCTAATGTGCTTCGCGAAAGACACGATTTTGAATTGCAAATTGCAAAGCTTGCACTCTATATACTCTCTGGCATCCATAGGCTTGTGATTTTGTACATGTTTTAAGCAAGCGTTCGATTGCAGGAAGTGTACATTGCAATCTCCACACTTGAAAAGCTTATGCGGGTTTTTATTCTCAATATTTACACTGGCAACTTTATTTATGGACGTTTCTAAATGTTCACTGCTATTTGATGGTGGGCTATCTTTTTTATTGCCTTCAAAAAGATGACATGTCTCTTTTTCTGACTCTGACTTTTTATCCATATTTGCAGTGGATTCCTCAGATACTGGGTTTTTTTCTGTTTTATTCAATTCTTGATATTCCGGTTCGCTATCACTTGGTTTTTCTGTATCACTTTCATCTACTGTACTTTTATCGCTATTGTCTGAATCTAAAGCAGTATCTACCTCTGGTTCATTTCCAACGTCAGATTCATTTTCAGCGTCAGATTCATAAACAAGCAACTCCTTACTTTTGGCTTTCTTTGATGTTTCTGAACTTGAACATTGTTTATCCGTATCGCTTCTATCTGATTCTTTTTGGTCCGAAGGTATATTTGCAGCTGAAGAAGCGGATTCCTTAAATGCAACGAGCGTTGTATTTATAATAAAATCTTCAAGCTTAAATAAACGCCGTCCATGATGTAATCTTTTATGTTTAGTTAAAGAAAGTTTAGTAAAGCCTAAGCCACATTCGGGACAGACTACTCTGCCTATTTTTTTATGTACACCTTTATTCAGGTGATCGACTAAAGTATACGATTTGATGTAATGCAAATCACAAATGACACATTTGTAAAGAGTTCTTGGATCACTGCCTTGGTCAAAATTCGCAGTTATATCCATGTCTTTAACTTGTATATCATCGAGAGAAAAATTAGTTTTAGCATCATGATGCATAATGCGATGTGCTTTCAGAGAGTGTCCAGAAATTCTCAAACCGCAAATGCACTTGTGAATTTTTGTCCGAATTTGATGATTTCGCTGTATATGCCAAGTAATGGTTTTCAATGTTAGAAAGTGCACATTACATTTCGCACATCGATAGACGTCACGATTGAAAATTTTGCTGGTATTTTTACTATTGTCATCATTACTAGACTGAGGGGTATCATCATCATTCTGAGAAGGCTCATTTGTCTTGTTATTGGGCGAAGACGGGTTTTTTGCGCTTATCTTTTTAGGTTTATCATCAGTTTCATTAATGTTCGGAGATGTATATTCCTCGATGGCTTTAAGTTTGGATTTATTTTCGTCTTCAGCTCCGATTTTCTTGCTCTTCTCTCTTTTAGAAACAACTTCACTGATTGCGCCATCATTTAAAGAAGCGGAATAAATATTAAAATCTTTCAAAGAATATTTCCTTTTCTGATGGTGAAGCATCGTGTGTTTTTTTATTGCGTGTGCAGTGAACCTCAATCCACAGATATTACAAATTTGACAAGGAAAGTCAACTTCATGATTCTTGAAAGCTAAATGCCGCTTTACTGACCTTTCATTCAAAAAGTGCGTGTCACATGGGTCACACTTGAATAAAGTGTTAACCGGTCGGTTCAATTTAGCTTTTTGTAGGGGTTTTATGGTCAATAAAACTTCTTTTTTTATGGAATGACATCTTACAACGAAATCATTTTTAGATAAATTCATAAGTTGGTGATGAACTAACAGGTGCTTCAGTAACAATCTGTCACAAAACAAGTATCCACACGCCAGACATTTACGTGTTTTTTCAAATAATCCCTTTCTACACTTAATACGATGACCTTTGTACGTATTTATATTCGTGTAACAAACTCCACAGCTACATTTGAATAACTTATTATCATAATGAACAGATTCATATACGAATGACATTTTCTTATCTTTTTCTGGTTCATCTTCTTTAAATGTACCCTGATGTTCTGTTTCGTCATCCGAGTCCTGAATGTGTGATTTAGACAATATGATAATATTAAAATCACCAGTTTGATAATTTCGACTACTGCTATGGTGCCTGTCTTGATGTTTTCCTATCGTTGCTTTGTGGAATTTCAATCCACAGACGATACACTTGCTAGTTTTGGACGCATCCCTCAAAGTGTGATTCAAAAAGTCCACATTACTCATGAAATGCATGTCGCACGGCAAACATTTATAAATATTAAGCTTTGCGGGTTTATTATGCGCTTTGAAAATTTTATACTTCCGGCCCATTGAACTGAATTTTTTATGTCTTTTTATATGAATGTCCAGGGCCATTTTATGAAAAATAAATCCACAATAGCGGCATCTCGAACCATTAATTGTATTGCACGTGCCCGAAGGAACGTGGTCCAACAAAGAATTTCTACTTACAAACATACACTTACAATCATCACAACGGTGTAATGGAACTGTAGGTATATTTTTGTGTAAACTCTTCCCGCGGGAGCAAAGTTTGCAAAGGTGCTTTTCAAGAAGATCTGCGGAGAAAAGAAGACCACATTTTTTGCATTCTTCACTCGCCACGACAACATCTGGTGAACAAACTTTCAGATGTGTTTCTATTGCGGCTATCGTATTGAAATGCACCCCACATGAACATTCCAAGAGTTTTGCGCCATCTTCTGATTCACAGTCAGCTTTAATCTTACCACCTTTTGCTTCGAGAGAAAATATTTTCATATTCTCTCTGGTCATGTCTGCATTTGCTTTATGTGTTTTAAGATGAGATTTATAAGCAGCAATTGAGAAGTAATATTTGCACATAGGACATTTGAGTCTTGCGTCCGGTCTGACACATTTGTGTGGGTTTTTGTTAGTAACCAACACTTCACATGATGAACATTTATAAAACGTATATTTATTGACCGATTCATTCTCAAGCTTATTGTGTTCGACAAGCACTATGTTAATGTTCCTCGGAAGTATATTCTTGTTCTGTTCATGCCACTTTAGGTGTTGTTTTAAACAATCGTGTGTAGACTGAAATTTACATTTGCTACACTGTCGTAATTTTTCTTTAACACATTTATGAATTTTAAGTGTCGACAAGTCATCTAAACAAATCTTACATAAATCACATTGATAAAAGTCTTTGACTTTGTATTGTTTTGTTTTAGATGACTTTACAAAGTCTTCTGAATCAGAAGAAACATCGGATTCTTCATTCGAGTCATGTTCGCCTTGTTCAGACGCTTCGGACGCTTTTAACGTTTTTCGGATTTCACGTCTAGGTCTAATACTGATTCGCTGTACGTTTTCAATACCAGAAGCCTCTGCTATGCCATCTGAATCTTCTTCAGAATCTTTCACAGAATTTTTTGAAGTCCGCTTGTAACTTAAACGTGACAAAACAGAAGCTCTCCCGCTACTACAATGACTCTCTTCATTTTCGTCTATTTCATTCGCATTGACATCATCTTCAGCATCATTTTTAGATTCTGTACGTTCTTGGACTCGAAGTTTAGCATTGAAATCTTTATCTTCTTTGTTGTTGAACGAGACTATTCTATAAGAGTTCGTGCTGACTTGTTTTCCGTCGTGTAGGGTCCGGTGTCTTTCGAGTCCTAGGGCGGAACTGAAGGGTATGCTACAAGAAGGGCAGGGAAATGTATTACAGGGTCCTGAGCATTTTCGCGTGTGGGAGCTCACAGTATCAGACTGCACGTAGCTCTTGCAAGACTCGCACTTATACAGAGTCAACTCCGGAGGCCCATCCAGAATAAGAGTCATCTTCACAAAACGCGAAGCATACACACTTTGACACATAATCTGGCGCACTTGCAACTCTGATAGCGGGGAAAAGATATCAAACCAGCAATCGGTAAGTAGCGACTTGTAGTCGTATTTGATGATTTTGAGGGAAAACTGATTGATTTTTCCCTCCAAATGAAGGTCTCGGTGTTTTTGAAAGTGAAAAGCTTCAAATTTTAGAGAACAACTCTTACACTTTTGTGTGGCGAGTTCCCGATACATATTGTTTAGGTGGTTTTGGCAATGCTCAACCACGTTATCATAAGAGTCGAATGACAGATCGCACGAGTTGCAAGTAAATATGATATATCTAATATTTTTGATCGTTTTAAACGTATTTATCATTTCGGAAATTTTTGCGTCAGAGACCGGCCGGTCGAAATTTTCGTGGTGCTTAAGATGGTGTTTATAAGCGGAATCGTGGAACCGTTGATTACAAACGTCGCAGTGAAAACTTGGATCATCACATTTATGGTTAGCCATCCTTACAGCTGGAAGGAACTGAACTCCGCACGAACAAGTTGGGTACTTAGGGATCTGCGGTGTGGTCGGTTGCAAATCAAATAAACAGAATATATTTGTGTCTTTCAATTCCATCTTTTTGTCAACATGATCTTGCTTGTGAGATTCCATCGGTGTGCCTGCACTGAACAATAAACCACATATATCGCAATGGCTTGCAGAACTCTTATTTGCACAATTGGTCAAATGATACCTTCTGCTTATTAGAGTTTTATAGAAGTAAATGTTTGGTTTTATCAATACGCAACACAATTTACAGTAATAGAAATTTGTTGTATTCGTTTTGCCGTCCAGCGAAGGTTTTGGTCTTTTAAGTGCATGTGGATTAGTTTGTTCTGGTATTTTTCGCTTCCTAGAATCTTGATTTGGCGTAGTCGGTGATAGGTATTCATCAATAAATATGAAATCAGATTTTACAAGATTTATTGCTTTGTGCTTTTCCAAATGTCGTCTATAGTTGCTGACTTTAACATCACATATATCACAATGCTCAGCTTGAGTGTCACCTATACATCCTTCTTTTCGGTGTTTCATAAATGTCCTCTCCTCGAAGTAAACTCCACATTTGACGCACTTGCAGGCGACTCGAGCGTACACATTATGGTGATATGTGAAAGCTCTGATTTTATTGGAGGCTCCATGCTGCAGCTCATGCAGTTCCTTGTCTACAGCTCTGAATCCTTTTTTACATTTTGGACATGTCCATATATTTATAGATGAACATGAATTTGGTATATTATGCGCGATAGCAACGATGCAGGATAGGAAATGAACAGGACATTTCGCACATTTGAATATGACATTCTTTGGAAGCGATGATCTATACTGTTGTATAGTTTTTTCAGGCTTATCGGCGGGTCCCGTATATACAATAGTGCGCTCTTCTGGATGTTTCGATCTGTTGTGAAATCTAGCGGAACTAGGGTTCACAAATGTGGCGTTGCAACTATTACATTTATAGTGGCTTTCTTTTGTTAGCTGTTTAGGAGAGGCTAAAGATTTCTGCGGGATTATTTTAGAAACAGTTGCTACTGACTTTTCTGAATTAGTGTTCTGAATACTTTTTACTCCTTTTTTATGGTAATGTTCTTTGTGATTAGTTTTAATATGTTCGTTGTGCAAGAGAACGCTTGTAGTTTTTTCGTTACAAATTTCACATTTAGCTTGAAAAGTCACTTTGTTGTTAGTTCTTGGGCTAGTTTCATGGTTATTTAACATGTGTTCATTTATACCTTTCTCATTTTCAAACAAATAGAAGCAAATAGAACAGGAATGCACCAGTATTTCTGATTCAGTGTCGCCGCGCTTCTTTTCTTTCTGATTTTTCCTTTCTGTTAACAAATCATACAAATGCTGTATGAAGTCAGTGTCATTAAAATATTTCTTACAATGATCGCAGTATTTTGTTTCATCATGTGCTTTTTCTGGACTGGCAGGGGAGTCTATTGCCATGAGGAAAGAATGAGCTGTCATCTTGTGCGAGTCTAGTGCGTTCCGGGTTGCAAAAAGCGTTTTACATTGCTCGCAGTAACAAGGACTGTTTTTTAATCGCTCACCCCAATCTTCTAGTACCACCACAGAATCTTCTAAAACTCTTTCGTTATTAACTATCTTTTCACCATCTTTTGTCGCTATCGTCGAATTTTGAGTATTTTGCTCAGAACTTTCGCCTATACTTATAACACCATCACCAACATCACGTACAGACTCAGATTCGCTGTCAGATCTTGATGCATCATCTGAATACTGTAAAGGTTCCATTGATTCGTCATCGTCATTATCTGTGGAAGAATAAAGTAGTATTTTCATTATTAATTCAAATTCACAAGTTGACTAAGAATGTCACCCTGTACTTTTACGGCATCGATCGATAGGGTCAATCATAAGGATCAAATCTCTCTAACAAACGTGGTAAATTAAACACAAGGAAATCTGATGGACCATTGAGTAAAAGTGCTTTATCTTATCCCATTGAATTTATAAGTTTAGATTTCATGGTTTTTAGACTTTTTGGTCTCTTACGGCTGTCCCTGTTTGACCTGTTTGGTCAGCCGTTACTGTGATGTTAATTGAAATAAAATTGTCTTCAATTTGTTTAGATGTTAAGTAGTTTTACTTTTCCTCATTTTTATTAGTATCTGTGCAGCAAGTAATTTTTAAAGCCTTAAGTTACCTCCGTCTCCGTGGCCGAGTGCTTTTAGAGCTCGGCCCGAATCCCGGAGGTCCCGGGTTCAATTCCCAGGTCAGGCAAAGTGTGTTTTCGGATTTTTCGAAACATAGCCTGGGTTTAAATTGTGATCACCAACCCACATTTGGGAAGCGTGGTGATTAAGCATATACCCATCCATTGTAGCGATGACTTGATTTCAATGATGGAGGCCTTTGCCCAGCTGTGGGACAGTATATAGGCTAATTACTTACTTACTTTTTACTTTAATTTACCTAATGATAATGTTTAGTTCACATTGCATGCCGTGGCAGTCTCAATTAAGAATGTAGAATGTATGTTATACAACTTTTCTGTTTTTGCTGTTTGTTTCGTTGGGTGTCCTAATGTAGAAAAAAAAAGATACTACTTATCAGATAAGATGTTTAAGTACCTACAGTACAGTGCGATCTCACCCTGCTATCAGTTAAACCTCTTAAGGGTTTTTAATAGTAGGGTCCATTCTTCTTCTTATCGTGTCGAGTGGCAACACTGTGCTACGTGCGACCAGAATTCCATCACTTGCACGGCATTGTTTCTAGCACTCATGAGGTCCTCATATGTGCAACTAGCCGGGCATGCAGGGCACAGTAGAAGGTGACTCATGTTGTGTGGGGAAATGCCACACTCGCATGCATTGTTAGCGCTGTCGATGAAGCCCCACCTACACAGGCTGTCCTTGCAGCGGCCGACCTGGGTCTGCAGTCTGTTTAAGGATTTCCAGGTCGACCATGGCAGCTTATGGACAGGAGGGAGACTCTCAGCTGGTGCGACGAACGTAGGGTCCATTAGTAAATAAGAAAGTATGTAATGATGTTGTGAATACATGAATAAATAAAAAATACCTCCAGCTCCTTCGCTCGGTTCATCCTTGATGTCGGATCCTAGCATATTCTTGATGAGAGGGTTCTGCAGTATATCATGTTCTTCAATGTCTATGTCATCCGCCATTTCGCCTCTGGCCTCTGGCCTCTGTAAGCCAGTAAAGCGCGATTAAGTAAGAATTTAAAAAAAACATGTGCCAGACAGCACACCCATTTTTTGGTCTCAAAGTATGGGTAAATATAATATTTAAACTACTAAAGGTGACAGCACATTATCACGGAGCGGCAAAAGCACCGCTCCAACCTAGCATCGCCTCGTATTAAAAAAGCGAGCCGGCTGGCTTTTTCATGTTATTGACATTGAAAAATATACTACAGTACACACAATAGGGTAGGTGACTGTTTTTTTTTGTTATGGTGTTATCGAAAGACCTCTCAATAATAGAAACATTAATAAAAAAAATATTTCGAAAACACGATAACTCCCCGAGATGAACACTAAAACAGTTTTAACAAACAAAAAACAATTAAATAAATACTATTCCAAGAAAAAATAATTTTCACTGAAAAATTGAAAATTATTGCGTATTCTTCTAAAACGTATACGATAATATAATGTAGGTACAATTGTTGTTATTTATGGAGTAATACACCTACTTTTTAAGTCATATAAGTTTTAGAAGAATACGTGATTTTTAGTGAAAAAAAAAGTTCTTGTTTATTTTATACACCGAAAAAGTATCGTTCATTTGCTCCTAAGAATTGAAGAGTTCCGTTACTTTTTCATGGATTCCTTAATAAGAACCTAACTAAACTCTCATCAAACTTCCCTTGAAGTATAATCCTTACCAATAAAAAAAAAAGAATCATCGAAATCGGTTGGCGTGATATTGAGTTATTCGTCCAATTGTCGCGCATATATATATGCGTATAGATAATCTAGATTTAAGACATATATGGTTTTCTAATGGATGCCACAGTCAGAACTGGACCAAATTAAAATGGGACCACACGGGAAGCACCAACTTTCAAATAAAATAATCAAAATCGGTTCACCCAGTCGAAAGTTCTGAGGTAACAAACATAAAAAAAAAAACCAACAGTTGAATTGAGAACCTCCTCCTTTTTTTGAAGTCGGTTAAAAACATATTTTTGGACTTGCTCAAAACGCTCCTTAGAAACTGTCGCAAGATGGCGACGTCACAGTTAATTGCCGGATTGGAGCGGTGCTGGGTTAGTGTGCTGTGACCTTAATTCTGGAGTAGGACCGTTTCAAAAAAAAAAAAAAAACAGTTTAAAGGCATTTCAAGAAAGGAATACATACATTTAGGTGTGGGAAGTGTGAGTGGAGGGAGCCCATATTGAAATTGGAAAACTTTATTGCCACATAATTTA
Source organism: Udea olivalis (assembly GCA_947369235.1). Lineage (NCBI taxonomy): Eukaryota > Metazoa > Arthropoda > Insecta > Lepidoptera > Crambidae > Udea > Udea olivalis. The sequence continues at coordinate 11,262,341 of OX376367.1, read as the reverse complement.
AAAGTTAAATATTATTCGACATACTAGACTTCTACCAGATTCCTAACCCTCTACTGTATTTAACAATAATATTCGCACACCATAATACTGATTGCATGTAAATGATTTTTAAACACTCGCAGTAAAATATCGTAATTGCCAATTTTTAATTCAACAAGCCAGTCAATATGTCGATTGGTCCCTTTTTGCTATTGGTCTGTTTTGTGTCTGACTGAATAAATAAATATCCGGGACAAATTACGGCAAAATCATCTGACCCCAAACCAAGCAGAGCTTGTACTATGGGTGTCAGAGATAAACATACTTAATACCCATAAAATTATAAAAGAGTTTGTCAATTTCTGATAAGCTCTGTTGATAGAAGATAAAAATCCAACCTTATCCTAGAGACTCAAGCAGGATTAGGTCCCTAGGATAAGGTCGAATTATTCTAGTTTCTATCTTTGTGTTTCAGTTAAGTTCTGTTAACCGCTGGTATGAAAAACTGATGCGCTAACATGTACCCGTCATCTGCACAGAGTTCACAGTGGATGGCGAACGCGCAAGCCTATTGATATAATTTGTTGAAACTCCTTTTATTTATATGAAACTTGCTAAACCAAGGACTTTTCTTGAACCTAAATAGTTATTCCATCCATCCATGTACAGGCTTGGATGAACTGAAAAATGAACTAGATAGCAGCTTGTGTAAAATAGTAAATTGGCTAAATGCTCATAACTTACGTCTAAACTTCCAAAAAACAAAAATTTTACAATTCAGACCATACCAAAAAACGCCACTTAATATAAAATACAAATTTGAAAACTCTGAAATTAAAACAGAAACTTCTACTACTCTACTAGGACTAGAAATAGATTGCCATTGGAACTGGAAATCCCACATCCAGAAATTAACCAAGAAAATGTCATCGTTTGTGTATGATCTACACCAGCTAAAAAGAGTTACAGACATTAAAACTGCCCTAACAGCATAATATGCTTATGCCAACTCTTGGCTAACATATGGGATTATTTTTTGGGGTAATAGTACAGATGTTCAAGACAAATGTTCTAGAGAAAAAATGTATTCGCATCATAAATAATATCGAACCAACCACTTCCCGTAAACCATTCTTTGTGAAACAAAAAATCTTAACTGTTACATGTTTGTACATTTTAGAAACTTGCAAATTTATAAAGAAGCACATGTATCTTTATTCCTCTAATACTGCTATTAGAAGAAACGATAGATATAAAAATAAATTAAAACTTCCAGTGGGCAACCCCCTTCAACTAATCAGATCGGGTCCCCATTGGATGTCCATTAGAATCTATAATAAAATCCCTTGTAATATAAAAGATATCAAAGAAATTAAGCCTTTCACAAACCAACTTAAGATCTACCTCATAGGAAAAGCATACTATGCACTCGACGAGTTCTTTACAGATAATGCTTAGCAACTGTACTTATTGTTTGTTTCGTAGGTTCATTACTTGTCTTTGTCATTCTTTATTTGATTTGCTTTGTGTGACTGACGCCTTCTTCAATCTATACTTCTATACTGGTGCCCCAGCGGGGTGTCATGTGTTTAATGTACTGGCTTTTATTATTCCATCTGTAAAACCATGTGACAAGCAAATAAATAAATATGAATATGAAATATGAATATTCTATCTGAGTTTTATTGATAATACATTATTTGTTTTTATTCTATAGACCATTGATCACAGCTAGTCTACATAAAAAACACAAGCAGGAGTACTAGAAACACCAAACTCAACAATGCCTGAGGGTTGAGAGCCTTCTGCGCTCACCCTACAGACCGGTGAAGCTGCTAAGGCCGTCAGGGCCAAGCAGCGGCGTCCTTACAAAAAAAAAAAAAAACAACAACGCCTTCAATTTGAATTGAACCATTTGATCAAGTAGCAAGTCCAAATGAAGGAGCGAAACAAATGCAAGCAATAAAAAACGTTATTTCTTTGTAATAAATCTTATATTGACGAAAAGCTGACCTAAGTGATCTTGTCTCAGATCCGCTCCTACTCAATTGACGTGGAAGCAGATAAGGAAAAAAATGTCCTGGGGGTTAAGTTTGACATCAGTCAGATGGTTTGATAAAGGCTGTTTATAGTTAGACCGCATAATTGAGTCCTCGCCTGCGGTGTACAGGGGAGGTAGGACGAAAACGGGGGGCGGGAGAGGAGCGGGCGGCAGGCAGAACACCTTGCCTGCCGCCCGCACCTACCGCGGCCCCAGTTCCCGTCCTACCCCCGCGACCCTGTACACCGCAGGCGAGGACTCAATTGTGCGGTTAAGCTATAATTATCTATACTAATATTAAAAAAGAGGTAAGATTTTTTGGTTGTTTTTTGTTTGTAATTAATAGGCCCCGAAACTACTGGACTGATTATAAAAAATCTTACACCAATATAAAGCTACATTATCAGGGAGTAACATAGGCTGATGGGGATGGGATGGGGAGTGACATAGGCTATATATATATATATATATATATATATATATATATATATAGCCTATGTCACTCCCCACTATATATATCTAATAATAGCAGTATTACAAAATTATTTTTACTGAATGTCTGGCCATGTCGTTTCTTATGTCAACTATCTTAGTTTACGAGAGTATTTAGACTATAATATATTGACGGGAAAGCAGGCTACGCAGGAGAAGCCACTGACGGACAGCTAAATTTATCAATGAAGTTAGGATCACAGATACGATAGAACGAGTTAGAACAGTCCACCAAAAGTTTATGTTCGATAAATGTAAATGTCGCTATGTAGGTATACTTACGCATTGCACACAATTAACATGAAGAAAACAACAAACACAGCGAGAATGCATAATTAGCAGCAACAAGCTATACTATAAGTCAGCTGTTCCACAGAACGACATCGAAAGTAAATTCAGCTTTGTTACAATCGCCAAATGAAGTTATAAAAGCATTAAAATAACTTACATGATGGGTTTAAAAACAAGTTGAGTTCTTTCCTAGGGATGCAGTGCAATCTTAATGGGAATAATAACACAAAAACCCTTCTAAATGTTTAGAGAAATCAAAATCATTTTATCGTTATCGACTTCTCACCAATTCTTTGAGGTTAGCTTTGAAAAAACATGACAGTAGTGTTCTAGTGTTGCGATAGCGATAGTCTATCGATAGTATCCCCCAATAATTAGTTATACTTTAATATAAATACTCGAATTTTTAACTAGAAATACTAATCTGACAGCTCACAGCGCCCGTTATTTTTAAATGTGGCAAGCGTAGTGCATAAGTGTTGCAGTTTGTCTCATTTATAATCGAATGATTTCGTGAATTAATGAATTATTACAAAATAATACGAAGTACACTAAATTTATCAACCTAATCTTAAAAACTGATTTTGTAGTAAGGAATCAACGTTTTTAGCGAGTGGATTGAATGAAAAGGGATACGGTCGGTAGGTGGGTCAGTCATGTCATCGAGCTTCTTTTCGATAGTCACGCCAGCACTTTCATCACAAACAGCAAGTCAGGCAGCTGTGCCACTAGGCTATTTACTAACTTCGATCGCGAGAAAATCGCGATTTCGACAGCGTTCATTGCTGTTTGTCGTCTAATACTGCATTGTGATATTCGTGATTAGCTGACAAGCTGTCAAAAATTATGAGATAATAAGGGTGGCCGGCGATGGCTTTGTTGTGTACATGGCTTAAATATTCACCTTTCACTATTTTATTTGTTTTGTTTGAACCCAAGCAATATACCCCATACACTTAGGTAAACATCTTGTCTTAAAAAATCTAGCGAATTGAGAACCTACTCCTTTTTTGGAATCGGTTAAACATACTATTATGGGGGGCACTGAACCCAGGTTCTTTGAATCTACATCAGGCACCAGTAATTCACGGGCGGGCCCATGGGCACCCGGTCCTTTGAGGCTTGCATGGTTCCGAAGCTGACACGTAAAGGCCTTTTGGTTCCAGTTAATCTACTTTGCAATGAGTACAGCTGCCGGCTACCACCCCACCAACTCGCGACTTATGCATCTTTCACTTCCACTCTACGAGCATTCTGCTCTAACGCCCCACTCTGGACGGCCAGTTAAGGCAAGCCAGAGGTGAGAATCCTGCGGCCCCCCTAGGGGGTCCACTTCAGCCGGCCGGCTAAGGCAAGCGGAGGAAGAGGGCCTGACCGACTCACGGGGGAACTTAGGTCCGTGGTGTCACTACGCACCAACAGCTCATATAACTGCCCTGTATTATTATGGTAAAACCTGTAAGCATCCACCATTTTGTTTATAACGAGAATCGCGGGCGTCGTCTGTCAGTCGCGTCATTCGTCTCCGTTCATCGTTCGCGATTGGTTGTATGAATATCCACTGCGCTCTTAATACAAGTTTCGGTTGTTATTTCTTTTCTAGTTACTTTGTTTTGTTGAGTGTTATTATTTCCTATTTGTTGTTTTTTATTAAACGACATGTCTTTCGTGGAAGATGCTCAACCGAGCACCTCGGGTGTGACTATGTCTCCTAGGAAAAGGCGGCGCTCCGCTCCTCTGAGTACGACAGAAAAGACAATGGTGCAAAAAGTATTTAAACACGTTTTTAGCGAAGAGGAAAAGAAATTGAACCCACAACTTATTTGGAAAACCCAACGAGCGCCACTGTGCTCAGAAAACCGCAAATATTGCGGGAATCGGAATTAACGCAGTTTTTAAAGTTCTTAAAGACTTAAAGGAGAATGTCACACCAACTCCACCGCGACGAACTGGTCCTAAACTGACATTCAAAGATAAATTCGATGAATTTACTCTTTCTGCCATCCGACGTAAAGCGCACAGTTTCTTTTATAACAAAGAAGCTCTAACAATTAAAAAGGTTAGTATTTATCATATAAACAATAATTTAACATTAAACTAAGATTACAAATTATTATTATGACACATTATTTTTAACTGGACCTACATAAATTGTAAAATTGCAGTCATCGTATTTGAGAACGTCAAAAAAGTATTTTATATTAAATACTTAGCAACTTAGCAACAGCTTAATTTTAATACATAGAATTATACATAGTCATACTAAATGTCAGGCATAAAAACCCGATTTCTATAACTGTGCACCTTAAGTTGTCAAAATCGTTTGGTTGGCAGGATTAAATTGCACCTACCCGCTTACTTCCTCACCACTCCACTCACCCACACTCCAAGGTATCCTAAGTAATCAAAAAAAAGGTGTGTCTAAAACCATAAACTTATGTGAATTGTTGCTTTTAGATGACAGACGCTGCGAACGAAGATCCTGATCTACCAAATCTATCGACATCTACAGTGAGAATCCCCCTTACCATTGTGAATTAAATATGATTAAACTAATATGGGCACAGGTGAAGGGGTATGTCGCAAAAAATAATAAAAGTTTTAAAATGGCTGACGTAAAAAAAATGTTTAGTGACGGGCTGCAGATGGTGACACCGCAACGGTGGTCAAGTTGTATGTATGTTATGTAATTAAAGAAGAAACAAAATGATGCAACTTGACCACCTTATTAATGATGTAACAGAAAATTTTATTATAAGTGTTACAGATTCAGATTCTGAAAGTGTTGATTCGGAATAAATAGTGATTAAGAAAGTTTGGTTTTATTTATTCTCCCTTGCTTTTTATTTTGCGTTTTACCCATAGTAAATATAGTTTAAATTTTTGGTCACTAACTACTTACCAACTTTAATGACACTTTCAATTTCAATTTCTCATAATCAAACGCTTCATTCAACCTATAATAATTATTTACTAAAATTATTGAATCATAATCTTATAACTAAATTATATAGGATACAACACTATTTAGATTTTTAAAAAAGTGGCAAACACCAAACGTCTTTAATGTCTAATTTGACACTAACTCTTACTACCGATACCATCGACAGTATCGATAGTATCGTCACGGGTCGATAGTTTCGATAGGTCTATCGATAGCACTGACATCGAGGAGAAGAGGCGAAGTCTTGTTGTTGAGCTTGACGGAGTGTTGGACCGCATTTCAGAATGGGGTGCATGCAATCTTGTCGAGTTCAATGCCAAGAAAACGCAGGTGTGTGCATTCACAGCAAAGGCGTCGCCTTTCCTTTCCTATCCCACTCTTCAGAGCACCCCACTACCGATCAAGGATAGCCTAAACATCCTTGGCATGGATGTTCGTAGCAACCTAAACCAGCGGGACTACATTGAGAGCGTCATTAGAACTGCATCCCGTAAACTCGGAGTCCTGAACAGAGTGAGAAAATTCTTCACGCCTGAGCAGCTCTGTCTCTTGTATAAGACACAAGTTCGCTCGTGTGTGGAATACTGCTCTCATCTCTGGGACGGTTCCGCTAAGTACCTACTCAAAGCTCTTGACAGGTTGCAGCGGCGTGCTATCCGTATTATTGGTAACCCAGAGGCAACTTTGACCCTTGAGCCTCTCCAATTGCGTAGAGACATTGCCAGGCTAAGTGTTCTCTATCGCTTCTACAATGGGGAATGCTCTGACGAGTTATTCCAGCTTATCCCACCCTCACCTTTCCACTCCCGTACCACGCGTGCTGGACTACGGCGTCACCCACACACAATTCAACATTTGTTGGCCCGAACTAAAAGGTTCGGTGACTCGTTTCTTTGTCGTACCATCCAGACGTGGAACGCTCTTCCAGCACATGTGTTTCCTTCCTCGTATAGTCCCGGGTTCTTCAAGCGGGGCGTGAAAAGGCATCTCTGCAGGCCTTCAAGGTAAGGATGGCCAGCCCAGTGATTCGTTTGAATGACTGGGCTTGTTAACCTCATATCTGGACCTCACGACCGCTTTCCATCAGGTGGAGTGAGGTCATCTTGACAGGCAATATAAAAAAAATAAAAAAAAGCATGATTGATTTTCAAATTTATAGTATGGCCTCAACAATCGTGCTTAACCTAATGATTAAATGAACACCGGAGATGCGTTTGACAAAGATTTATAGAAATTTATGGAGTTTTAATCAAGTTAGAAGATTTACTTCTTTGGAAGAAATTCCATAAGTGCGTATTTCATCTTAAAACAAAGCCTTTTATATACAAATTTAAATTTAAAAAAGGAACCAATTATTGTTTTTTTATTCTGCCATCAATAGTTTTTTTTGTAAGGCCAGTACTTTTTAAGTTATTTAAATGTACAAACCGTACAAGCCAAAAAAAAGAAAAAAAATTAGAAAAAAGTTATATAAAAAAAGTTGTTTATATCCCTAGACCATGTTGTTGTGTGTTTAAGCATTATTAATCGAATAAAAGAGTGCACAAGATTTCGCGTTATTTGAAACTGGCAAAATGCAAAAAACCGTGCGAAGTACAAAGAAAAAAATATTTCGCGCCTAAATCTGACATTTCATTCTGTCATGTTTACTTACAGTGTGGGGCTGTGGGCAGTGAATGAATTTTACTTGTTTTTATTTTTGAAGAATTTACTGCCTTTTATGACAAGTTTTTCGATATAATTGTTATTTGTAACCGTAACTACGTCCCAATGGCTCGTACAAAAGCTTCGGTGGGTGCTAAAGGTTAGTATTAAATCGATCATAAATGAGTTTACCCCTGACTGACTCTGTTTGTGCTAAACATTTAGCAATGTCCAGTGCGAGATGTATTCAACCTTGCTGGACCGTGTCAGGCCGTGTAACATACTAAAACCAAAGCTCTTTTGAGCCACCTAAAAAACCTGAAACAACAACCTACAGAAATAATAAGATAATCTTTCTCTAGACCACATGATATGCTCTACTTCTGATGTCAGCAGCATCATAAGCAGTGAAATAACTAAAAAAATAACACTTAAAACTATAAGCATTAGCATTTTTTTGGTCTGCCGCCATCTCATACAATCAAAGACCTCTTAACATAGAAACATCCATAATGCAACTTTACCATCCCATCAGAGGAGTTGATTCTTAGTGAGAAGACCCGGCGAGCAACTCAGTAGTTTTTTTTATTATTTTTTTATTTATAAGGTACACCAACAGTATACATATACATTCATTTATAAATTAAAAATAAGTAATTCTTATATGCATACCCATAAGAGGTGTACACAGCAATTTTGGAAATAGGTACAGCATTTCATAACAACTAAAAGTGAGTATGTTATTTATAAATATGTATATATTATTTGGTATGTGTATTTATATATATAAATATATATATTATTGTTTGTTGTATTATTATTTATTTATTGATATAGGTATTAGGTATTTTTAGTAAGTTAAAGGTTATTTATTGTCTTTTTTAATATCTTTGTTTCTTTTATTTTCTTCTCAAACCCAGATACTAGCACCGCCAACAACATTTCTGTCCCGCCCAAAGGTTGACTGGTAGAGAATGCTTTTAGCATTAAGTCCGCCTTTTGTACTATTTTGTGCATTAAAGATTAAATAAATAAATAATAAATAACTATAATTAAATATTTTCATTTTTGTACTAATCTTACATAATAGAAATATAAGTAGACAAATCGGAAGTAAAAAAAAGAAGTAGTTACTCTTTTAAACTTGTGGTTTTACAATGAAAGTTAGTAAAGTACAATTTGTTGGTTAAAAAAAAAAACTGCTTAAATTCTAACATTAGATAGACAGAACAACCTGACAAGTACAGCAAAGCTACAGAATATAGAACAATAAGCTGTACCAAGTCATTTAGTTAATTGTATACAATTCCAAAGATAAAAATTGTAAGTCATTAATACACTTAAATCCGGTATTTAATTAATAAGTATTACAAGAGGTAACTGATCCCGCACTGAGCAGAGAGCTTTAATACCAGGCTTTTTTATCTAAAAGATAATAATTGGTAGTAAAATCCCCGTTTTTTAATAAAACAGATTTAACTTTGTTGTATTAGCGTACACCTTGCCCCTTAATGGATCCCAAAACTTTTTGTAATCTAAACAATTGAAGCGCAATTTCATCCTTATTCCTAGTATTTTTGGCGTGTATATCGCAGTGTTTTGTGAAAAGTCTGATATTTTTTTTCACCAAAAAAATACAGTTGTAAATAAATTGGGAAGCCACTGTAAGAATCCCAATTGCCTTAAAAAGCTCTTTGCTTTTGCAGGATAAAGATAGTTTGTAATTTGTATATCCGCCGCCTTACCCCAAAGTACAATGCCGTAATACTGGAAATAGCTGAAATAAACAGAACAACGAACGTTAATATCCTTATTTTACTGACAGCGAATGCTGCCAGTTAAGTTTGCCGGAAAAGGGCATTTATATGAGGGTTCCATTGCAATTTCAGTCTAGTGTAACTCCAAGAAAAACAGTGGAGTCTACTAACTCCATAGCATTATTATCTATTTTCAAATCAATTTGGTTATCTTTAACAACTTAAAATGAATGCATTTAGTTTTTTTAGCAATTTCATAATTTTAATTTAAACAGCAATTTCGTACCTTATTCTTTCATTTCAAGCCAGTCAGCAGGGGTTACCTGGCACCGAAGCTTCTAGGCTACCCTTTGGTTTGGGAAATAACTTGATTGTATATTAGCGATTGTAATAAGACCCCTTGGTGGGGTTATGAAACACACATTCTTCTGCGCAGTGAAGGCAGGATTGCTACTTTTGCTACCATTGCACCAACAGGCCAGTTATACCGACAGTATTATCTAGCATAGTATACAGCTTAGGTTCTTGGCATTGAGAGATTAGCAAGGTCACCTTACCATATGGGAATCAATGCTCATGAAGTCATATGTTGGTTAGGGTGTCGCGAAAGGGGTGCAGGGACTTAGAAAAATTTACTCAGCCGTGAAAAGACATAAATTCGGTTAGGTTAGGTTAGCACTGCGACTAAAAACGACCAGAAAAGAAGATTTTAAAGTCCCTAGTGCACAAACTTTGCGACACCCGGACTTAATTTTTCATGTCTATTTCAGTGTCTTCCGGCAAGAGCAGCAAGGCGCGATGCTCAGTGGCCGCTCCATCCAACAGCGGAGGATCTTCTGGTATGTTTTATCTAGATCAAAAGTCAACTTAAGTTTAGCTTCATTTAAATGAAGTCAGCACTACAATGGATGATTTTTTCATAACTACAGGCAGCAGTGACAAGGGCTCACGTAGCCACTCCGGAGGCAACCCCATGTGTCCCCGGGAGACGCCCAAGTGGCAGAAGCCAATCACCAACTTCTTCATTTGCAAGGATAACCAGTCTGAAGGGTCTGATGTAGAAGATGGAGCAACTGGTGAGTCAAGAGCTGGTTTAAATAACTAACAAGCTGCCCAGACAGACTTCGTTCTGTCAAATGTTTGACAGCTGGGGCCGCATTACCATCTCATAAAGCCATTCAAGATTTCCTAAACTGAGTGCCGAGTGCGAGTTGCACTGAGAGAAGTGAATGACTTCACCATCGCGTTTTGCGAGCACGTAAATGTCGATTACTATGGAATCTAGTCAGCGCCATCTAGCGGCGAATTCGGGCAACATTAAGGCCGCTAGATGGCGTTGACTCGATACCATAGTAATTGACATTTACATGCTCGCAAAACGCGATGGTGAAGTCATTCACTTCTCTCACTGCAACTCGCACTCGGCACTCTGAGTGTAGCGAGCTCATTATTAGCCAGACAGCGGTTACTGACGATATTGCTCGCTACCCTCAGTTTAGGAAATTGACTTGACTGGCTATCCATTTTGCTCGCTTTTTTCCGACTTGATTTACATTTACTATTATTGTTCACTGAATTTTTTGTTCAATCATAATCAAATATAACCTATAACACTGCTGAAGAATTTGGCTTTCTGTTAGTTAGAGAATTTTCACGGGATTAGTAGTTTTGGAGCCTATTCAATACGAACAAAAAACAATTAAATCTTTCCTCTATAAAATATTAGGATAGATCAATAGGGTTACCTTCCTTTGATCAAAAAACAATTGACCAAATAATCACTTCCCTAAAATATCAATTTTTCGCAAAATTTCATTACCCAAATTATTACTTAGCAAATAAACTCTTCGCAAATAATTGTAACCCAAACCTAACCTTATGTTTGGCAAGTGAACGTTTGAACAATAACTCGCTCACCAAACAGTACTTTTACAGTTGTAGTTTTTTTTCAGTTGGTAAAAAATATTTTACGCAAAATACAATAATCCAAATATTTACCACAAAATAAAGAGTTTACAGAAGGACCGCTCGCACCTTTTTCCAAAACTTGCGTGAACCACCTAGGGTTACTACTATATTCGCTCTGAATTTTCAAAATGAAGTACTTAAGTAAGTTATACCTACTTGACAGAACCGACCAAAAACAATATTCATCATGTGAAAAATTGCACCAAGTTCGACAAAAACAAAAACACTCGCGACAGTGCGACTTTCCGACTCACCGAAGCTCACTGACTTCGCTTGTAAACTCATGTCTCTGTGTGCGTGCGTCAAAAATGGCGTGTTGTTCTAAGCAGGCTATCTGTCAGAGCGCCGCGCATGTCTAATTTGTGTATTTACTATCTCGTTTTCAATTTACCGTTTCTATTGAGTCATTTGCTTAGTCAATGACACAGGTCAATGACAAATTATTTGTATCTTTATGTCAGTTGCACAGAATAAACAAATAAATATTAATAAAACTTATTAAGGCAGTAATTTGTGGTTTTACATTCGAAAAATATGCTTCTAGCACAACAATCCTTAATGTATTTTGTCTAAAGGTGTTTTGCTGTATGATTCATTTCCTAAAAGACCAAATGGCGTAATGACATTTTACAAATTAGTATTTTGCCAAGTAAAAATTTATCTAAGTGAAAATTTTTCTACTAAAATCATTCGGGTAGACAACGCGCGAGTGATACCCCTGGTGTTGCACGTGTCTGCAGTAACCGCTTACCATCAGGTGGTCCGCATGCTTGATTGTCACCGACGTAGTATAAAAAAAAAAAAAATGCTTCATTGTCTTAATGAAAGGTTGCTAAAATTTGTTTACACACATACATACCATCACGCCTTTTTCCCAACGGGGTAGGCAGAGACCACATTTTTCCACTTGCTACGGTCCTGACACACCTCTTGCGCTTCTTCCACTCTCATTAATCCTTTCATACATGCTCGTCGATTATGGGTACTCCTGACCTGACCTTTTCTGAGCACGTCTTGGACTTGTCCTAAGTACGTCCGTCTAGGCCTTCCCCTTTCAACACCTCCATTCAAAATTTGTTTGGCTAATGAAATTCTGGCAAGACGGCAGGATTTCGACGAATAGTAGAATTCATGAATATAGTAATCTTTACTGTTTTATCATCATCATCATCATCATTTCAGCCGAACGACGCCCACTGCTGGGCATAGGCCTCCCCCAAGGATCTCCACAACGATCGGTCCTGCGCTGTCCGCATCCAGCGGCTTCCCGCGACCTTGACCAGATCGTCGGTCCACCTTGTAGAGGGCCTGCCCACGGAACGTCGTCCGGTACGCGGTCGCCATTCGAGAACCTTTCCGCCCCAACGGCCATCGGTTCTCCGCGCTATGTGTCCCGCCCACTGCCACTTCAGCGATGCAATCCTTCGAGCGATGTCGGTTGTTTTTGTTCTCCTGCGGATCTCATCATTTCTGATTCGATCGAGCAGGGAAATACCAAGCATCGCTCTCTCCATTGCTCGCTGGGTGATCTTGAGCCTTCTTATGAGACCCATAGTAAGGGACCACGTCTCGCTCCCATAGGTCATTACTGGCAACACACACTGGTCAAAGACTTTTGTCTTGAGACACTGAGGTATTTCGGACGCAAATATATGCCGGAGCTTCCCGAACGCTGCCCATCCGAGCTGGATTCGACGAGAGATCTCTTTCTCGAAGTTGGACTTACCTAGCTGGACTGTCTGTCCCAGGTAAACATAGTGGTCAACAACTTCGAGTGTAATGTTCCCAACGTTAACTGGAGCGGGTGCAATATGGGCATTCAACATGAGTTTTGTTTTGTCCATGTTCATCTTAAGACCCACTCTTTGAGAAGCATTACCGAGATCTTCGAGCATTATGTTCAGGTCTTCCAAGGTCTCAGCCATAAGAACTACATCATCGGCAAATCGCAGGTGTGTTAGGTATTCGCCATTGATGTTGATGCCGCGTCCTTTCCAGTCCAGAAGCTTGAAAATATCCTCCAACGCAGCCGTGAACAGTTTCGGAGAAATAACGTCTCCTTGTCTCACGCCTCGCTGTAGTTGGATCGGATTAGAGCTCTGGTTCTGTAATCGGACCGACATGGTGGCGTTCTGGTATAAGTACCTTAGCACCTCAATGTACCTGTAGTCTATTTGGCACCTTTGGAGAGACTGCAGTACTGCCCAGGTCTCAATCGAATCAAAGGCTTTCTCGTAGTCCACGAACGCTAAGCAAAGTGGCAAGTTATACTCTTCGGTCTTCTGTATAACTTGCCGCAGCGTATGAATGTGGTCTACGGTACTATAGCCTTTTCGGAACCCTGCTTGTTCGGGAGGTTGGAAGTCGTCAAACCTGCGAGCGAGACGATTCGTAATGACTCTCGAAAACAGCTTATAGATATGGCTCAGAAGCGAGATGGGTCTGTAGTTCTTCAAGAGAGTTTTGTCACCCTTCTTGAAGAACAGCATCACATCGCCTCTGCCCCATGCCTTTGGCGTTTTTCCCTCGAGGATGACAGAACTGAAGAGCGTCTGGAGGACCTTAAGTATCGGCTTACCGCCCGCTCTCAGGAGCTCGGTTGTGATTCCGTCACCACCCGCCGCCTTGTTGTTTTTAAGCTGCTTGAGAGCCATCCTAATCTCGTACAGGCTGACGTCCGGGATATCTTCGGTATAGTGTCGGGTAAGCTTGGCTCTAGGATCTTTAGCCTTGCTTTCAACAGGTGTTTGCGTGGAATATAACTGTCCATAGAAACTCTCAATCTCCCTCAGGATTTCAGGTGTTGACGAAATGATGCTACCTGCCTCAGTTTTCAGCCTCGTCAATTGGCTTTGCCCAATAGACAGATCTCTGGCGAACACTTTGGAGCCTTTATTCCGCTCAATTGCCTCTTTAATACGCTGGGTATTAAATTGGCGAAGGTCGCTCGTCAAAGACTTAGATATCTGTCTATTGAGTTGCCGATAACGATGGGCATCCGCTGAGTTCTGTAGCTTCATTTCGTTTCTCTGATCCATGAGTAGGAGAGTCTGACTGGAGAGTTTCTTTGATTTGGGACGGCGGGTTTTAAAGTGCTTGGACCCTACCGTACGGACAGTATCCACCACCATGTTGTACAGATCGTCCACATCGATGCTGTTCTCAAGGGCTTCGAAGCGGTTTTGAAGCTCGAGCTGAAAGCACTCGGGGTTTTGAATTTGAGCCGGTATTGGTCGGAGCGTGGATTTTATCAGTCGCGCTCTCTCAAGCTTTAGGTCGATATTCAATGTGCCTCTGACCATGCGGTGATCGCTTCCTGTCTTAACAGCGTTGATCACAGTGACATCATTGAATATATGCTTCTTCGTCGACATGATAAAATCGATCTCGTTTTTGACTCTACCGTCCGGACTGATCCAGGTCCATTTGCGGCTTACGGGCTTCTTGAAGAAGGAGTTCATCATAAAGAGGTTCTCCCTCTCCATGAAGTCTGCCAGCATCTGGCCCCTGTTGTTCCGTTGCCCAAATCCAAATTGCCCCACTCTCAACTCATCACCGCAACGTTGCCCCAACTTTGCATTAAAATCCCCCATCACAACCGTGTAGTGGGTTTTATAGCTATGCATGGCTTTAGAGATCTCCTCATACATAGCCTCCACTTCGACATCGTCGTGCTTTGAGGTCGGAGCGTAGACCTGAATGACATTCAGCGAATATCGTTTCGATATTCTGAGTATCAGGTACGCTACCCTGCTCGAAACACTTCCGATAGTAATCACGTTGTTGACAAGGGATTTGTGGACGATGAACCCGACACCACCTAGGGACTGTTGGTCGCCCTCCCGGTGGTATAGTAAGTTACCGGATTGCAGGATTATCGAGTCCTCCCCCTCTCTTCGGACTTCAGATAACCCAATGATATCCCAATGTAACTTACTAATTACCTCTTCCAACTCTATGAGCTTCGCGTCGAGCCTCAGTGTGCGCGTGTTATATGTTGCCAGGTCGAGTCGTCGTTGTTGGCAGCCGGATCTTACCCTTGTGCAGCCATTTTGGGGGGGGGGTTTGCCATAATCGCCACGCTTGGCAGGCGGGTTGGCGATCGCAGTATGGCCTGCTGTTATCCGGAGACGCTGCTGCCCATCTCCTTATGGCAATTTTCCCTCGGTCGGCTCTTACGACACCCACGGGAAGAGAGGGGGTAGTGCTATTCTTTTTTATGTGCCGGCACTACACGGCACCTTACTGTTTTAAGGAAGAAGAAACTACTGGGCCGACTTGAATCTTCTAAACAAATGCTTGAATAGATAAAATCACTCAGACAATAAAAACTGGTGTTGGCCACCATGCCTTTAAACTATGATAACATGGCGCGCCCCTCCGAATTAACATCTTTTAGCTTTTTATAAAGGCCAGGTATGTTACCAGTGATCACATGGCCAAACTGAGTGAGTTGTAAGTTTTGTGGCATTGCCATCTGGTATATCCGGCTCGAAGGACCATGTTGGACACCATGCCTTTAGTTGTACAAACTCATGACTGAACTGTAGAGCGAAGCTAATGTAGAATGCAGATAAAAACGCCAATGTTTTGTATTTTTTTTTGTAAAATTTAGTTGTTTGTTTTAGGTTCATCAAAAATACAACTGAAATTTTCATAGATAAAAATAAACGCTAAAAAGTGTTGTCGTTGTTTCCTATAGTTGGGTTTGAACTTTTAAGCTTCGGCGCTATTTGCAAGATCTTTTACGATAATTACTTTTTTATGTTTTTTTCAGCTGGCAGTTCGAAATCAAAACCAAAACGCAACATCATACAATCAGACGATGAAGAAGATGAACAAACGGCAAACAAAGCCACAACCAATGGAGAAAATGAACAACCTAATGAAGAAAGTGAACAAACAACTACCGACGTGGTTATAAACGGAGAAACTGACCAAAATTCTGGCCATATTAATAAAGAAAGTGACCAAAATTCAGCTACTAATGGAGAAGCTAACGAAAAATCAACCAACCGTGCTTTAGACGAAACGATAGAGTTAGAACCTCTGAATGGAGAAGATAGTCATAAAATTGAAGAATATTACTCAAAAAATGCCAAAGGTAAGGGCAAAGGTAAAAAAACGAAAGGTAAAGAGAATGTCAATGTCAATAGTGAGAGGAGACATTCAAAGAGAGATATAGAACAAGTCACTTCTGGAGAAGAGAGTCCACATGTGAGTAAGAAGGTGAAAGTGAACTGACAATAGACTTTATTTATGTATCTTTCAATGCTGTGACTTTAAATAAGAAATCATGTATTATTAAACCGAATAGGATGAAATTTTATGTTCATTGTGTTCTAAAGATGATCTAGGGAAATATCAATTTATACTTAGACCTAAAATTGAAACCAGTTAAAAATATCCTCATCTGTCTATAGTTTTTCTGTTAACAGTAATTTTAGTGTAAGGTTATTGTAAATATAGTTTTGTTTATATGAAATAAATGAAATAATTATACATTTGTTTTACTGGCATGCATTATTTATTTATCTGGGACAATTCACACCAAGATCATCTGACCCCAAACTAAGCAGAGCTTGTAATATGGGCGTCAGAGACTGATAAACATACTTAAATATTTCTAAATACATTCTTAAATAGATAATAACACCCAGACACAACAAATATAAATGTTCGTCACACAAATATTGTCATGGGTGAGGTCGTGGGTCGCTGCCATTGCGCCAACAGGCCAGTCATTATGATTTTGAACGCGATTCACATCTTTATTTGTATTTGGAAAAAATCAGTTAATAAATTAAGTAAGTTTAATTGACTGTAGCAATGTCTCTGATGGACTTGCGTGGTGTCCCGGGTTCGATCCCGGGTCTGGGTGTGCTGGGCTGGGAGACCCTCCTGGCCTAAATTCTAGCCTGTACCTCGTAACGCGAATATTTATGCTTACTCCGGTGTTTTCTGGCGCATTTTATTTATTTTAGTTCATATAACCATGAGTATAAGATAAGTGAATTTGATTATTTCTAATCATAATCAATCATTTATTTGCAAGAATACAATTTTACAGTAAGATCTTAATAGTAGCAGTTAAAAATATCATCATCTGTGTATAATTTTTCTGAATTTCTTTTTCTAGCATTTATGAGGCAGTTTTTTCTACACAAAGATAAATATCAAATCGACTGTGGAAAGTCGCGGGTTCGAATCCCGCTTGTGTCTCTATGATTAGGTCGATTTTTTCTAAATTCTATCTTTGTGTAGAACATAGTGCATTGATAAATGCTAGAAATTAAATGTACTTATCGTATAGCTAGTTTCATCTTAATCGAAAGTTAAAAGGGTGTTAAAAGGCCCTTTTCTCATACATTGATGAAACAACGTTGGCTTACAACGTAAAATACACTAGACAAATTCACCAGTATGTTAACAGCCTCGATAGCTCTCAGTTGGTAGAGCAGCCACCCGGACTGTGGTAGGTCGCGGGTTCGAGTCCCGCTTGAATCCCTTGGTTCAGGTCGATTTTTTCTAGTTCTATCTTTGTACGAGTATAAGGTTCGTAAATCTTAGAGATAATATATCTATATACATATAGTGTGGTTATTGAAAATTAAAAAGAAAACTAGTTTTTTTTTAAAAATTAATGAAACTTTGTTTCATTGTGATAGGGCATTTAGTTTAAATGTTATAACATTATTTCTGCATAGACTACCTACCCAACTACGAATGCTTTTTTTAAAATGTCTATAAAAAAAATGCTGGTATTTTTTAAATGTTTGTTACCTCATAACTTTCGACTGGGTGAACCGATTTTGATAGTTCTTTTATTTGAAAGCTGGTGCTTCCCGTGTGGTCCCATTTTATTTTGTCTAGTTCTGACAATGGTATCCATGAGAAAACCATATAAGTCTTAAATCTAGATAAACTATATGCGCGACAAATGGACGAATAACTCAATATCACGCCTACCGATTATGATAATTCTTTTTTATTTGAAAGCTGGTGCTTCCCGTGTGGTCCCATTTTATTTTGTCTAGTTCTGACAATAGGATCCATGAGAAAACCATGAGTCTTAAATCTAGATAAACTATATGCGCGACAAATGGACGAATAACTCAATATCACGCCTACCGATTATGATAATTCTTTTTTATTTGAAAGCTATTGCTTCCCGTGTGGTCCCATTTTAATTTGGTCTAGTTCTGACAATAGGATCCAAGAAAAAAATAATTGCGTACCTATTCTACCTATACGATAATATAATCTAGGTACAATTATGGTTATTGTTGGAGTCGGTGTTAGCCAATGTAGGTTTGTAAATACCCACATACATACTTAAACTTGAGATGTAAAAAAATAGGTACATTGGTAGGTATATTGTAGTATTTCCTTGGCTGCAACCGAATCCAACAATAACAATAATCGTACCTACATTATATCATCGTATTTAAGTTTTAGAAGAATACGCAATTATTTTTTCACTTTTTAGTGTTTTGTTTTGGAATAGTTTTTTTTGAAGATGGTTTTATTTGTTAAAATTTCATAGAACATCGATTCATAGAATTTAATTTCACATAATTTTTTTCTCATGTTATTTCATCGAATAATCAATACGTAACAAAGATCTTTGTTACAAATAAAATTCATTTCTTAGAATATTCATATCATAGCAAATCAAATCAAGTATTATTATTGCTCATAATGTTTGGATTTTGTAAGAAGTATTCTCAATAACATTTTTTTTGTCACTTTATGTTCATTCGCCGAAAATTCGCTTCTGGCACTCGCCGGCCGCTGCCACGGCACACACACTCGCTCGGCTCGTGCGATGTGGTCATAGTTCTAACCTAACCAACAGAGGCTTTTTAAACTAATGTCTGTTATTAAATTAAATAAATTTCTGTGAAGTACATAGTCGTTGAAATAATATTTGACATGAAAATGAAAATGTGGGCTGAATATTCTATGAAGTAAATAGTCGTTGAAACAATAATATTAGAATTAATAATATTTGAACCGAATATTCTTTAAAACATTTCAACCGAAATTCTATGAAAATCAAGTCTGTGAAACTATTTCATGCGGACGAAGTCGCGGGAAAAAGCTAGTTAATCATATTTTTCTCTTCTTCATTGTCACGAATCAAATATAGAATTAGTCATTTTACAAAATGACTGGTCGATAGTGAAATAGAAATAATTTATTTGCTCAAAACTGTGTACATATATAGCGATAGTCTGCAATATTACTTGGAATCAACAGTCTTCTGCCTTTAAACAGGTAGGCATGCAAATATTAATTAATAATATAATCATAAATTCACGAAATGATAGTTAAAAAAACTGATTTAAACATTATTTAAGGCAGCATTTACACCATTAATTATTGAGAAATAAAAAATGTGAAGTCCATATTTAAAGCATTAATTAAGTTATAGAAATATGTCAGTTCGATTAATATTTAAAATTACAAATTATAAAATGTCAGTAAATAAAAAAAAAGTGTCAATATTTTAGTGTTTAAATAGTAGTCAGCAATGAAAGGAAGTTATTACTACTATGTGGTAGAGCATTACCGAAAAAATAGTTCAGGATTAGGAAATATAATTTATTTGGATAGTGAAGGAAAACCTTTTTCTTCTTCGAAGATTTTATTGCTATTGGTCACACCGAGAATAAATTATAGTTTGTAGATTTCATCACTCATGAAATGTACAGTATAGGTACATTGAAAAAAAAGTTAACAGGTATCTTTAAACACCATGATTAAATAATATAATATATAATATAAGTATCTGATTGTGATTCAAAGTTGTGATCCTAGACAAAATGTCTTTAGAACTACATAATTTAATTGTAATATAGGTACTGTGATAATAATTATGCTATGCTTTGAATAATTTAACAGAATCTTAGATTTTTATACTTAGGGTTAAGGTATCATTGCAATTATGTTTTCTTCTTCGATATTTATAAACATTTTATGATTTAAAAAATCAAATCAGTGAGAAAAATGAGCGCATTTCGCTTGAAATAAATAAGTCATTCATTTGCAAGAACATAGACTACGTCTTATTCTATAAATATCTAATAAATTATTTAGTATAAATCGATTTGCAGTGTATTTATTTCATTCCATATATGTATGTATAAAGCTCACATGAATAAATATTTTTTATTGAAAAGCTAAATAATACAATAAATATTATAAATGCCATTTTTGGTATGGGCGACAATATAGATATAAATAAACACTTTTTCAGAGCAAAATAATTCATAAAATAACTTAACTTAAAACTAAAGATCGACAGTTAAAGGAGTTTACCAAATCAAACGACAACACTAACACTTTCTGTAAAATGGCTTCAGCGAAAAAATATTTTTTTTAATATAATAAATAGTACATAATAACATTTATTAAACAGCATCTAAAGGAGCAATAATTTTAGTGAATTCATACACATTTAGTGGTGTTGGATTGCTCATCTTTATATTTACTTTTATATTTTTATTCATACGAGCATTATAATGAATTTATACACACTCGGTGGTGCTGGCTTGCTCATTATTTGGCTAAGGAGCTGTACTTAATGGACGTATCATATAATAACTTGCAGTTTGGCAACAAGACATTGATGAAGTTTGATTTTGTACAAGAACACTTATTAACTAGAAACCCTCGGTTAGATAACAGTCTCAACGAACCATTGGTATTATTTCACTATGCCAATTAGGGACTTAATTTGATTAAATCATTCATAGACACATATTTTAGCCCGAATAGACAATCGTAAATTGAACTGTTTCAGTATATGTTAGCCAACGATGTATGCGTTTTGATATTAGCACAAAATTTTGTTAGATTTCCTCGAAATTAATAATAATGTAATTCACTAACATAAGTCAAACTTCTAAGATTTTAAGCCATTTCAAATAACGCAACACTAATCTTATCTAATTTGAATGAGCCTATAAGATCCCACTGCTGGGCAAAGGCCTTTCTTCCCTCCTTCCACATACGTCTATCGTTGGCTTTTTCAGACCAGTCCCCGGCGAAGACATCTAGTTCGTCACGCCATCTGTTTCAGGGTATTCAGGGTAAATCTCCTAACAACCAGTAGAGCCATGACGTGATACTAAAGTGAGTTTTAGGAAAAAAATACACTAGCTACATTAAATACAAAAGCTTAATACTGGCTGGGACATAGATGTCGTTGATTCTTAAACCGTTTTTTAAAATTCATATTACATTTACTACAGTGCTGTGTCTTATTACTAGAAACTACCCTATTGTGCGCAGTCTTCATGTGTCTTGTGAAATATTTTGATGCATAAATGTTCAAACAGATATCACATTTTATTTTTTTCTTTCTGAAAATAAAAAATTATAAATTTTATGTTAATTCTTTATTCGCAAAAAAACATTTTTATGTTTCCTTTTTAATACTGATCAAATTTATGTAGGCATTTTGAGTTTGGGATTAGTAGTTGTTATTAAGTTGGTGTAGTTATTAACGAGTAAAAGCTTGTTCTTCTCTTAAGCAAAATAATTAGGTCATTTTTTTTTTTAAAAGTATTTTGAATGGCTTTCTTGTGCAATAAATAAGGCCCTGCTTGACAGGTTCGATAATCAAACCAAAGTAAACAATTGTGTTCTTTCCGTTTATAGGTATTATTATTTATCAAATAAATAATAATACCTATAAACGGAAAGATTTATTTATTTGAGTTGAATATAAGATCCACATTGATCGAGTTCGCATGTTTGTAGGTAAAGATGGCCCAGATGTATAGATATCCTTTATTTAGATATAAAAATTATCATGCCAAAAAAATTAACCAAAATTAAAGCAAAAAAATCGTGGCGTGTAAGCATTCGAAGAATTTAAGATAATTACTGTTTGAAAAGATATTTTAAATCAAAATGGATCCTAATGTCTTAATTTAAGGCACTCGAAACTATACTTAATAATAACACAGTGTGCGATAGTCCAATTTAAAGTTATTCAAAAGAAAAATTCAATTTTAGTGCATACAAATTAGGTGTTTTTTGCTGTCTAGTTTTAGGTTTAGTCAAATGTTGAATTCTCTACCTTAAAAATGAATGATGTTAATTTGTCAAATTGATACCATTTCTACTTACTTTCATTCTGTAGAAAAAAATTTGCAACAATGAAAAAATATGGTTTTAATGACAATACCTACTTTAAACTTATCATAGACTTGTTTTATTGGGATATATTATACTATTACTATAATATAAATACATGAATGCAGTAATAATATCAATCGCCGTATATTACATAACATTAATAACATTTTATTACATTATATACAAGACAAAAAGTAACCGCTTGTTCATCAAAGCATTTTTAGAAGACCGTTTATGCGGAAAGTACTGCTGCTGTAACATCGCCGAAAGTTATAAAGGAACAGCACATCAGTACAAAAGTACTATTAAGTTTTCATGAATAAGATTTGTCATCCTTAGTACCTTTTTTTTCTTATAAATAAATACGAAATAGGTAAAAGGCATTTTACAATCACTGGAATTTCATTAAAAAGTACCTACAATCGTAACTTAAGCTGTTGTAGTGTTTGACTGGTAACAAAAAGGATAAAATCATGCATTTATTTCAATGTAAACAATTTTTAACTACTACATAGACTGCCTTCGGATAAGCCTTTTACAGACGATGTTCCTTGGTCATTGAATGTTTCATTTGATACATACCTCATGTTATTCCATACTGGGTACAAATGGGACACGTCCACTTCCTCGGTGTGGTTGTCAATGACTTTTATGGCTGTCTTCTCGTCCAGCTTCCTCATGACTAGCTTGTTGGGCCCGGTTTTTTTTATTTCCATTACGTTGTTGCAGTTCAGAACATTCTCGAACCAGACCTGAAAGCAAAGATTTTTTAAATCAAAACTAAGAACCACTGATGCAACTGCTCGTTCATTTGGGCTGCCAATACTTCAGAGTCTTGTTTAAAATATTACGGTAAGTACTAGGTATTTCGGTCTCGCAAGCATTTTAGGTCCCGGGACCAGTCTCGAAACTTTAAAGTTTGTCCCGGGACTAACGAGAAATTCGAGACTCGGTTTTTTTTTCAAATCATTATAGCTTTTTGAGTTATTGACCGCACAAAAAGCCATAATTAGATGGATTAGTAAAGTTTTGATAAAGGGGATCCTCCAAATTCACCCCAGGTCTGGCGAAAAAAATGTATCTCAGATTAAGATTAATATTTAAGTATGTTTATCAGTCTCTGACACCCATAATACAAGTTCTGCTTAGTTTGGGGTCAGATGATCTTGGTGTGAATTGTCCCAGATATTTATTTATTATAGACTAATAATAGTAGAAATATTGTTTAGTTTCGCTAATTCGGTGGCTAACATCGTTTTTCTGCCGGGTGAAGTTTCGTAAGCGCTAGATGTAAAAATAGCACTTACAAAGAAAAACTGCATCTGTCTGTATTCTGCGTTCAACATTATTTTGTTGATAATCAGGGTAAAAAAACAAACTCTCTCTATACCAAATGACCTTATTCATGAAGCTTATTTTTACAATTTCCAATTTATGATTTCAACATAATATTTATATAGACATGTTAACATGGGTATGTTTTGGCTTGGTTCCATATACATATTATTATATTAAACATTCATAAAAAAAGTGTTGAATTAAAAATAAAAATTATAACAAATCAAAGCCACTATTAAACAGTGGGGAGGGTGTCGGCATATTTTTGTTTCTTACACAGGGAGAGTAAAAAGGGCAAAAATCGTCTCCCGTAATCAATGAATGGCCCCTAAGGCGCTAATTCAGATCGTATTTTGTTTTCCATAACTTCTATTGCTGCAAAATACATGTTGTTAGTTAAATGCAACAGGATTAAGTTTTCCATTGAAGATGTCATTTTACATGTAGCTCCTATGAAACTTTACCGGTCAAAAAAACTTCATTAGCCACCGAATTTGGCAGTAGTGGTACTTCCTAATATTTCTACTACGAGAATTATTCTGTCTTTTGACGATACGATTGGCGTAGTGCGCTGTAGCACGGTTTCTCGCCTCGATTCCTGTAGTGTCCCGGGTTCGATTCCCGGTCCGGTCAATTCTGGAAAGGATCTTTTCTGAATTGACTCGGGTCTGGGTGTGCTGGGAGACGCCCCTGGCTTGATTCCTTGTCTGGTACCTCGTAACACGGATGTTTTTCCCTACTTAGAGAACATGACAAGTGGTGTGTTGTCTGGCGCATATCTATCTATCTTTTTTTTTTATATTGCCCGTCAAGATGACCTCACTCCACCTGATGGAAAGCGGTCGTGAGGTCCAGATATGAGGTTGACAAGCCCAGTCATTCAAACTAATCACTGGGCTAGCTATCCTCACCTTGAAGGCCTGCAGAAATGCCTTTTCACGCCCCGCTTGAAGAACCCGGGACTATACGAGGAAGGAAACACATGTGCTGGAAGAGCGTTCCACGTCTGGATGGTACGACAAAGAAACGAACGAACGAAAGAACGTCACCGAACCTTTTAGTTCGGGCCAACAAATGTTGAATTGTGTGTGGGTGATGCCGTAGTCCAGCACGCGTGGTACGGGAGTGGAAAGGTGAGGGTGGGATAAGCTGGAATAACTCGTCAGAGCATTCCCCATTGTAGAAGCGACAGAGAACACTTAGCCTGGCAATGTCTCTACGCAATTGGAGAGGCTCAAGGGTCAAAGCTGCCTCTGGGTTTACAATAATACGGATAGCACGCCGCTGCAACCTGTCAAGAGCTTCGAGTAGGTACTTGGCGTAACCGTCTATCTATTACTTTAAAATCTGAGATACACTACATTTGCGCTGGGCTTGGGGTTTTTTGTATGGGATTTGGCGTATGTCCTTTCAGGATGTTGTCCAGCGAAAAACAGTCCTTTTCATTACAATATTTATGAGTTCTCTTAAAAAGTTAAGGCCCGGTTGTCGAGATTTAGCATAGACTATCGTTTCAGTCTTTTTAAATTGTGCGGCTAAAGCAACTGTAATGATAAGAGAGGCGATTTTAAATTCTGAATTTCGCAGTCTCTTGAAAACCAATAAGCATTAATTATCCAGCAAACGAGAACCATGTTTTGGAATATTTAGAGAATAATTGTAGCTTGAGTTTTTAGCATAGCCCCGAAGGAGGTTTCAATCTGAGATCATAACAGCCCTTCTGGGGAGTTTGTTTACTTATACCTCACATGATGAAAGCCAGGGATTTCATTTCAATTCGATTGCATGAGTATAGCCTTTTTTCTGGTATTCCTTTAAATATAAAGAAATCTAGCAAATCTGGTGTTCTTTTGGCGTATTTATAATCGGTCTTTACTTTTCTCAAGTTCTTGGCGGTCAATTTTGTAAGTACAAATGGCTCGAATTTAAAACAAATTCAGAATTTATAATAAAAATAATTGTAAACTCAGATTTTAAGAATATTTCATAAAGTATTATTATTTGTATTTCTGCCGAAACGACGAAATCTTTGGTCTCGAAATTTTCGAGACTGTCCATCTCAGTCTCGGTCTCGGTCTCGATTGTAAAAGTGCCGAGACTCGAGAATCGAGACTCCCGGGACGAAATCCCTAGCAAGTACCAACTAATTATGTATGTGATCAATGTAGACATCTTTCAGTGAATATAATTGGATGATTATATGGTGGCAATCGAGCTAGTTTCAATACAACATCGGCGACAAACAAGCACGCGGACCTACCAGAAGCCTACCAGAAGGTACCACCAGCCCATCTCGCGCGCTTTGGTGCCCCTGTAAAACCCTTCTCAAACCCTTCTTGAAGAACGCCATGAAAAACCTCATTGGGAAAGCATTATTCCATCAATGTAATAGGCATCTTTAGTTTCATTGAAGCAAAGTGAATGTAAAATCAGTGAGTTATTTGCTTACCCTTACCCTTTGAGTAAGTAAAAAATATAAATATATAAATATATATATAGTAGTATATATATTGACGACCGACTTGGTGTAATGGTTAAGAAGTTGGCTACTACACCAGAGGTCGCGGGTTCGATCCCCGCACAGTACAAACATTTGTGTGCATGAACATGTCTGTTTGTACTGGTCTGGGTGTCTCCTATGTATAATAAGTATGTATTTACAAAAGAAAATGTATTTAAGTATGTTTATCCGTTGTCTAGTATCCCATAACACAAGCTTTAATTAGCTTACTTTGGGGCTAGATGGCGCTGTGTGGAATAATGTCCAGGGATATTTATTTATTTATTTATTTATTATCAGATAAAATATAATTGTTGCTAATATTGATGTTAATTTATACATAAAATTTTTATTGAATATATCCTGAAAATGTTAATAATACTTATAATTTATAATATGTATCCAGTGAACTTTATGAGAATGTAATTAGTGCATGATATTGATTTAATGATTGAGTATGTAAATCCCTCTTTTTTTTATATTTGCGGCGCCCTACAGGGTCCATAATTGAAACTTTCTTTATAACCTGCCATCTTATGTACAACATTATGGTTTGCAATAAATAAATTGAATTGAATTGAATTGAAAAACACATAGATAGCTCTAAGTTCGAATTGTACATTAATGCTCACGTATTTATTAGTGTTCAATCTTAATAGAGATATAAATATAGTTAAATAGTGTAGTAATACCTGGTTAACTTTCTTTTGTAAACAGTAGGGAAGTTTTGACTTGAGGTTAAAGTGATGCCGTCGGATGTGGAAGCGGAGCTGGCGAGATGCTCGGAAAGATTCGGAGCAGACATCACATTTGACTGGGTTACATTTTCTGCTGCAATGAGATTCAAAAATCTTCAACAATTTGTTATTACACACACACTTAATACAATTAAAATAGATCTGTAGATATTATAATTAATTGTGTATAAAAATAAGTTCATGTAATAAATAACCAAGTTGGTTATAATCATTATAACACTTGAAAAGTGCTTATCATCATGTCACAAAGAGATGCATTTGTTTTCTATTTGGATTTCAGTATGTACTAATCTAAATCAGACCATTACGTCCCACGGCAGGGCAAAGGCTTCTCCTCTAATTTCCATCCCACATGGCCAATGTTGGCCAATCCCTGCAGTACACATTTAGTTCGTCTCGCCACCTTCTTCTAGGCCTCCCACGCGGGTGTTGGCCATTGGGGTGCCATTCATTCTGACTATGTAGGTACCACAGTATGTTTATTTGTCTCTGCTACTCATAGTGGTACTTAGCTATCGTGAGTTTTTGATTTATAAGTGCTAAATCTTTATAGCTTTATCACCAACAAATCAATCCCAGTGGTGGTCAGTGTTTTGAGTTAATCGGTTGAAATGTTCCCCTACTGGGTAAATAGAGGCCATGTCATATAATGGCTCATAGGCTTCCTATATCCTTTATTCTATACTTCACTCATTCTAAGAACATCTGAAACTTTAAGTGCATACTATGTATATATAAAATAAAGCCTAACTAACCTTGTTATGCTTTGATATTCCTGAGATTTTAAATCCAAAGACATCATTTCGATATCATCTTCAGGATCCACCACGGCTGTGTTCATACAGCGTTTTAAATGAGCTGCTATGGAACTCCTTGTGTAGAATTTTCTGTCGCAATGATGGCAAAGAAAGAAGTAATTGGAACTGCAAGTCCTATCAAGGATATTAAGCAAACCTTGCTTATGTGCTGACCACTCGTGCTGACCTAACGATGACTCATCCGTAAAATGTTGGTTGCACCATTTACATACAGAATTATTACTTTCCCCGCTCTTTATTTCCATACAACTTTTTAAGTGTAAAACTAAGGATAACTCTTTGTTGAATTCTCTGCCGCAGCGGTTGCAATAAAAGGCTGGTTCTGAATGTTTCTCGCGTTGCATTTTTCCAAATAAACAAAGATTACGTAACTGTGTTGATGATATTACAGGCGCGCAGTTGTAGCTTAGCCATTGTTTATACTATTATTTAGAACACAGCCATTTACAAAAAAATCTGGTTGGCGACGATACGATACCTCAACAACAACATCTGCCGAAAATTGACATTTTACTTTTTCTTAGGATTATCACAAAACACTGACTGGACCAAACCACTACGAGTGACAACCTCAGACATTGTGCAGACATTGTGTGCGCATCAAATGAGCCAGGGCAGAAATATTAAAAAACAACAGTATTCTAATGTCTGTCAGTGCGTGCTGTCACTTTGAGTTTGACGTTTTTTTGTCCCGATAAAAGTGCTTTGAAAGTGTTGAATTCTGGCTTTTCCAATTATTATAGTTGGTTTGTTTGAGTAGAAATATATTCGAATTACACCACTAATGAAAATACCTTAGCAACCTTTTGGGAAGTAAGTAAGATTTCAATATGATTAAAATATTGTTATTAAGTAACCTAAAAAACTGGAAGGTACTTCACTGTTTCCATTTCATTGACTTCATGACAAAAATCCTTCAAACAATTTAGTACAACACCTTCTTACTCATTTTATGTTTATGGGCAGATAAACCATGAAATATGAACGTCCAATAAAAGATCAACCAAGTTTAATAAAACGAATGTATAGATTATGCCAATGAAGCAAATTTTTGCCCCGCTGTTTTTGTGTGTGCCTGTGCAGCTCTGAATATGCAATAAATAAACAAATTCAATGGAATTGAATATAAATAAATAATCTGCAATAACATATAACTAGATTGGCTGACCCATAACTTGGCTGAGCTTATATTGTTGATAACCGCTTAGTGGTTACTCTACCTATTACATCATCATCCGTGCGGTCTATCCCGGTTGTGAATCAACACTGGTGTGTGGGGTCACTGGGTCCGCCTTTCTTATTTTCTTGGCCTTCTTCGTGCGGTCTTGGGGGTGAGTCTGTTGGCACGTATGTCACCCTTAACAACATTGAGCCACCTTATGGACCTAGTGCAGTGTCTGTGAGAGTAGCACAAATTTGGTTTATGCATTTTCAATCCGGAAATGTTAATGTCAAAGATGCACATCGCTCTATTACGGATAAAATGGATGCCATTTTTGAAAAAGTGGAAATAGATTGGCATATTAGTAGTGACGACGTAGTTAAAGAACTGAGAAATGACCGCAAATCAGTTTTGGCGCATTAAAAAAAAAATTGGTACACCAAAAAGCTTAATATTTGGGTACCTCACGAGCTCACTGAAAGAAACCTAATGAACTTGTACTCATTTGTGATTCTTTATTAAATAATAGCAATTACACATTCTATAGACAAAAATTAAAATAAAATAACAGACAGATGACAGGTTTGTTTTTCATCATGATAGCACTAGACCTCACAGACCACATATCTTTAGCCACTCAGCAAAAATTAAGAGAATTTGGGTGGGAGGTGTTAATGCATCCGCCGTATAGTCCTGACCTTGCACCTTCAGATTTCCACCTGTTCCGGTCTCTTCAGAATTCTTTAGGCAGTGTCAGGTTAAGGTTAAGCCGCGATATTTTGATCAGAAGCCACAAAATTCCTATAGCAATGGGATCATGTCCCTACCTACAAGATGGCAAAAAGTAATCGATCAAAATGGCACCTACATACCATAGTTAAATGTAAATAAACTATATTATAAAATGTTTTAAATTTTCTGAAAAAATGCAAAGAAACTTTTTCCCCAACTGATGGCTGTGATTTCTATGTGAACTCTCACCTAGGGCAAACTTAACACGTGTTTCTATTGTGTCTACTAAGTTGACAGACAACATTATTATACTTATGCTCTGTCTGTACCCGGGTAACTGATACTGTCCAAAACAACTAACAGTGAAGTTTTTTTAAAATAATGTCTAATTTGGTTTGTTAGTGATAGTTTTATTCATTTATTATTTATAGCACGCAAGTTGTAGGCTTACAGAGCAACTCCAAGACGCCAAACAAGTTTAAAATTACAATTTACACACATAGATTTGACGACCGACTTGGTGTAATGGTTAAGAAGTTGGCTACTACACCAGAGGTCGCGGGTTCGATCCCCGCACAGTACAAACATTTGTGTGCTTGAACATGTCTGTTTGTACTGGTCTGGGTGTCTCCTATGTATAATAAGTATGTATTTACAAAAGAAAATGTATTTAAGTATGTGTATCCGTTGTCTAGTATCCCATAACACAAGCTTTAATGAGCTTACTTTGGGGCTAGATGGCGCTGTGTGGAATAATGTCCAGAGATATTTATTTTATTATAGAGTACAAATTTACAATACTTAAAATAAAATTATAATTAAAATACATGTTAGTACTTCCCTTAATATGTATTGCACGCAATCAGCAAAAATATCTACGTGATCACACTGAGTAAGCATGTAGGCGCGCTCATAGCGTGCACTGTGCGCGTCGTCAGCTTGCGCAGGATCCGCGGACGGCGTCGTGGAGCCACCGCCTCTCTCTCATCTCGAGGTATGCGCGTGGGCACCAGCAAATCAACCCGAGACATAATTTCAGTATCCACTTTACCATGAAACGCCTATGTGTTTCCTTCCTCGTATAGTCCCGGGTTCTTCAAATGGGGCGTGAAAAGGCATTTCTGCAGGCATTCAAGGTGAGGATGGCCAGCCCAGTGATTCGTTTGAATGACTGGGCTTGTCAACCTCATATCTGGACCTCACGACCACTTTCCATCAGGTGGAGTGAGGTCATCTTGACGGGCAATATTGAAAAAAATAAAAATGAAATGGGCTAGAAGAAGCATCTTTCGCCGAAAGCTCAACGCAACCAACTCCACCATACCCGCAACAAAGTCGGGGGGATACTGGTATAGGTAGTACCCGTACTGCCTCCGATACAGCCAACGTGCGAACTTGCGCTGAGCTCGTTCTACCATTAGAGCATATTTGTCCTCGGGTCCCAAACAATAGCTGCAAATTTTCGCTTGCTGCGTCATACAAGACCTTGGATACAGCCACATTATTGAATTCTGAGGCTGCCCTCATTATTTATTATTATTTCAACTGGGGACGCTGGCAGTAGGCCGGGTGATCGGTCCGCTTGTTATGGGCAATTTCACCCGTTTCCCCGGGCGCCCCCCCCCCTTCTCTAGTCCCTCCCTCCCTAGTCTCTCCCCCCTATGTCTTTAGGTTATCCCATTTTCACGGCGTCCCGTCGAATCTTCCTGTTGCTTTGCAGAATCTTACTATCTGGTCCACCGTCAGTTCTTTCAGATCTTCTTCATCTAACGAGTCTGACCCCATGATTTCCCACCGGATGTGTGAGTACATCGGGCATTCGGCGAGTAGGTGGAAACTCGTTTCCTCGCTGTCCATGCACTCCAAGCATGTGGGGTCGTCTTTGATGCCTAGTACTGTTAGGAGGCTGTCCTCATTATAAAACCTAGATTTCTATTTGCTTCCCTATTTATGGTTGTCACATGATCATGAAAGTCTAATTTACTGTCTAATGTTAATCCTAAGTCTCATACTCGTATGTCATAAACTCCATCTTTATAGGCGTCAAATAATTTATAATTTACAAACTTCTTACAGTGCTTACGGGTATGAGTGATTAACTTGCACTTAGAGTCGTTAAAGGGCAGACGGTTGTCTTTTTTTTAATTTAGCCTGTATTGTTCCACTGCTCTTTGATCAGCAGCCTCCCCCAAATCCCCCCAGTGATCCCAATCATCAACTAAGATCTGCCACTGTTGTGAGTGGTTGTGTCTTAACAATAAAAAAATAATTAATTACTACTACAATAATTAATTTGAATAATTTTAAAAGTTTCCTATTTGAGCAAAAATATGATGCCGCTACCTTGAATAGCATTCAGTACTTTTTTATTGTTATATATTTTTTTGGTTCTAATAAATAAATGATTAAATTTTTATTAATTTATTATAATTTAGCTTTCCTACAACGTTACTGCTATGGCTACTTACCTGTATACTCCCAGTTTGATGGTCAGAGAAGTTTAAAGCTATCACTTGCTAAAAATAGTAGCCTATCTTCTGAGTTTCTTAATGTAAACTATATTACGTATGTTCCTGTTCAAACTGTATGACTCTGTTATGAACATACATTTTGTGTGTCATTTAGGCTATATTTTGACGGGGAAGACAGTCCACGCGGGCCATGTCGCTGACTAAGAAAGTAGCTGTATAGAGAGCTGTATATTACTATTATTTTTGATTAGTAGACGTTGTATGTATCATTTTTAATAATTCTCTAATTTTTCTTTTTGTTTGTGTGGTTTGGTTTTTGTTGTTTTTATATGATTTTATGTTGTTATTAGTGTAATAGTTGTAATTTTTTAATTTTAAGCTTGTGTGCGTCTTGGTTCTACTGTAAGCCACAATTGTATTGTGAATAAATAAATAAATATTCAGTGTATAGAGTGTATAAATACCATGTATGATGGTTTAAACACTGGCTAAAGTACAACTATTCATTAAAAATTTGAAAGAACAGGCTAGACGACTAAAAAAACTATTCAGTTGGTCAGTTAGATTATCAAATAATTCTGGACACGTATTTGTTCTTTTTTCTCGTAAACGAAAAATGACGACGATACAGTGCGTTGAAGTTTCGCGTGACGTCACGCCTAGGTACAATTTTTACTTTGAAGTGACGTTACAAGCCCCCACTCCGGAACTTAAATGCTCTTTATCTTTTTTTTTTATCAATTTGATAAAGCGAGAAGTATATGTCCAGTATTTTTGGACGATCGAACGAACGGACTGAACAGAATGCCATTTTTTCATGTGGTCTATATCCCTATTATGTATATGGTCTACTTGATTAAATTCTTATTGAATTTGGATTATTTGCAGAACAAAAATTACAAGATGGCGGATGACATAGACATCGAAGAACACGACATCCTAGAGAACCCTCGCATCAAGGATATTCTTCCTCATATTGACATCAAGGCAGAGCCGGAAGACATTGTAGAAGAGAATGAAGGTATGCTATTTTCTCTTCAAACATGAATCATTTAGCTATTTTGTAGCTTGAAAATTTAAAACAATTTTATTGGTCGGAATAAAATACCAGGCATTTTTTTTTAATTAAGAAAAATTTATTGATTCTGGTAAAAATACAAACAATAAGAATAATGACTTCATTTTCTGATTCTTTCATAAACATTATTCAGTATTCAAGTCCATTTTTCAGCATGGCAATTCACTTGTCTATAGACATTCAGAGCGAACTGTCAGTGTCACATGTGTTGTGTTCGTAATTATTTTGGCTGTCGATTCTGCAATTTGCACTAATCTTTGTCTCAGGTCACCTTTCTTTTGAGAACTTAGAACTTTTAATGTTAAACCATAAAAGTTGTTTGTAACAACTGGACCTATGTGAAAATAACCCCAATGTTGTTGTAGTCTTGTCGAATTGACACCGCGTAATTGGTGTTGACACATGTCCACCATGATGTTACTTGTTGTATGTTGGCAATTCCATCATTGGAAATCTTGTTTGAACCAAGTAATTATAGCTTTTTCGGGAAATTGAATATTCAGGAAATGTTCCACGTATTTTTTCCTATTTTTGATATGGTGTACATAGACTTGACCAAGTCTACATAAATCATTCAGTAGGTACAGTCACTATCTAATAATCATTAGCAAAGTTTTAAACCACTTGAAATAATCATATAATCTTAAGATGTTTGTTGTTTGTGCCATGCGAAATCACTTTCTCCCTCATTCTACTACTGTGACATAAAATCATTTTAAACCAAAAAAAAAACAAATATTTACTGTTCCATAGAACCGAAAACTAAAGAATAGTACCGATTACTCTCGAGTACAAATCATGCTCGTACTTCTGTTGTGAATGCGATAGCGCGACTCACTCGTTTTAAAAATCAAAATTTCGTACTAGAGTTTTAGTGGTGCAGTACCGGGAATTCCCGGGACTTAGTTAAGATTTCCCGGTACTAAAGAATTTTAAATTTCCCGGGAATTCTCGGTATTTTCAGTACCGATAATTCCTGGGAGCAAACCCTACTCCCAGCACACCCAGACCCGAATCAATTCAGAAAAGATAGTTTCCTGAATTGACCTGACCGGGAATCGAACCCGGGACACTACGGAAATTGAGGCGAGAAACCGTGCTACAGCGCACTACGCCAGTCGTGTCGTCGAATTAAATAGCTAATTGATTTGACTGGCCTGTTGGCGCAATGGCAGCGATCCTGCCTTTAGCGCCGGAGGTCGTGGGTTCGACCCCCACCCATGGCACTGCTGGACATAGGCCTCCCCCAATGCGCGCCATTGCGGCCTATCTGCAGCTTGACGCAGCCAGCAATCTTTCGCAAGTCATCGCTCCACCAGAGGGCGTCCTACACTACGTTTGCCGATACGCGGTCTTCACTCTAGAACAAGCTGACCCTAACGGTTATCTGTTCTGCGGCATAAGTGGCCTGCCCACTGCATCTTAACTTTTTTTTTTTCATTTATTGTTTAAAAAAAAACACTTAACATTAATCATTTCCAGTATTCGAAAACCACTGAGGTTTGTAATGATACTGGTTGGTTTTTGCATCGATATAAAATAACTACATGGTATATCATTGATATTTCTTACTTTACATAGTACATTACATTACAAAAAGTGAACTGTTAATAACTAGGTATTCACTTGAAGATCTGGTTTAAGTTGAGCCAAAAAGTACATTTTCAATATATTTTTAATGTTACTGGGTGTGATGTTATCACGGAGATCTGCGGGTAGTTCGTTAATAAGTCGCGGAGCTAGGTAGGCCGCGGTGCGCTCACCGTACGTGTTGTTTGCGCGGTTGGTGACGAGCCGCCCAGCCGCTAGAGCCCGAGTATATACAGAGTGACTGCGTGTTTTTTTTAATGCATCATCAAAAAAGTATTGTTTTAGAAAAACTTGTTTAATTTGCAAGTGGATTGGTAAAATTTTACAATGCTCAAAAGGGCCAACTTCATTATTGTGGAATTTATCTTTAATTTTAGCGGAGACTATATGTTTAAGGATTCTATGTTGAAAGTACGACCATAACTGCCTAAACCATATTGAACGTATGATTCCGCCAGAGCATTATAAAGCATTAATTTGACCTTGAACGGTATGCGATTTTTCAGAATTATAATATTTGCTAAAAATTGTCTCAGCTTGGTACAGACGTGGTCTACATGCTTCTCCCAATTAAATTTATCATCAATAGTCAAACCAAGATATTTTACACTCTTTACTACCTCTATACGTGGACACTGACATGTGCCATTATACGAACTATGTAGACAGTTGTGGTTATGGGCTACTAAGCAGTCAATGGGTACACGTTTTAAGTACGGAGATTGAATTACCATGAGTTTTGTTTTGTCACTGTTAAGTACTAAACCTGAATCATGACACCAACGTAATAGCAAATCTTATCCTTCAGAGAAACACCGAGCATAGCTCTCTCTATAGCTCGCTGTGCGACTTTTAACTGGTGTGTTAGGCGCAATGTTAAGGGCACAGTACATTATCACGGCGCAGCAACAGCAAAGCTCCTACCCAGAATCGTCTCGTATTAAAAATGCGGGCGGCGCGCTGGCTGCCCGCCGCTTTTTCAATTTGACATTGTAAAATATACTATAGTACACACAATTCAATCAATCAATCTAATTTGAATGGCAAGGTAATTGCCGGGTTGGACCGGTGAAACTAAAAAGCATAAAAAATTAAAAGTGGACGGGCTGTGAGTTGAGTGAGAAGGATTCCTGACTACTGAGAAAGTCAGATATAACTCTTTTATACTGAGTGAACCTGTGGTCAAAAATGTCGACGTCAATGTCTTAAAGGTGCTAGCCTGAAACATTGATAAAACAAATATTGGCTTGCAAAAAAAAATACACGAGATAAATTTGCCAGGTCTGTTAAAGGCTTCGGTAGCTCAGTTGGAAGAGCAGCCACCCGGATTGTGGAAGGTCGCGGGTTCGAATTTCACTTGAGTCCCTAGGATCAGGTCGATTTTTTCTAGTTTCTATCTTTGTGTATAGGATATGTATGCTCTACAATTTTATAAATGATAACATCATTGGCGCAATAGAAATCTAGATGACGTAGCAAAAAACTGTTTTTTTTTTTAATCTCTGACCTTAAATAAGATACGACTAGATTTTTGAGACACCTTTTAGAACGGAAAAATGTACAAATATTCAGTTTATAATCTCTCATTCTGAGGTTGATCGCTAAAATGACTGGGCTAACGCCCGTATCCTCAAACGTCGATCAAAGCTGAGCAGTCCTTACATGTAGCTGGGCTATTATTTTATTTAGGGTACTATAATCGGTCCCCTTTAAACAAAGTTGGTTTTTCAGTTAAATAAGTTAAACCAAAGATTTAAACAGGTAACGGTAGTTATTTAATAAGAAACCAGTCCCAAAAAAACATTTGAATTACATTCTGTGGACTAAGTATCGGAAATTTGTCAATAAAACAAAAAATACAAATTATTCATCTAAATTTATTTTATCGCCTGCAAAGTAGGCCCCATCGCTTGCAATACAACATCTCCACCGCTTCACCCAGTCTTCCATACATTTTTCATAGGCTATTTGCGGAATGGCCTTTAGCTCATTCAGCGAATTTTCTTTTATGGCTTCTATCGACTCAAAACGTTTTCCTCGAAGTGGTAATTTTAACTTAGGAAATAAAAAAAAGTCAGACGGAGCCTTGGTCTCGAACTTGGTCGAGAACTTTTGTTGAATTTTTCGCTAAAAACTCTTTCACTATAATGGCTGTGTGTGATGGTGCATTATCATGGTGCAGCATCCATGAGTTGTGTTGCCACAAATCTGGACGTTTTCGGCGGATACTCTCACGCAAACGCTTCATGACGCCTAAATAATATTCTTTATTCACTGTTTCTCCCTCTGGAAGGAATTCGGAGTGAACCACACCACGGTAGTCAAAAAAAACTGTCAGCATCACCTTGATTTTGGAGCGACTTTGCCGCGGTTTTTTGGGTTTCGGCTCGTTTTCGAGACGCCATTCTGAAGACTGTTGGCTTGTTTGCATGTCGTACTCATAAACCCATGTCTCGTCGCCAGTTATTATACGTTTCATAAAGGTCGGATCCGTAGAAGCTCGGGAAACCATGTCTTCAGCGACATGCTTTCGCTGCGCTTTTTGAACAAAATTAAGCTCTTTTGGAATTAGTCGAGCGGCGACGCGTTTCATGTCTAAAATGTCAATGAGAATGTTGTGGACGGACTTAAAAGATATGTTCACCTCACTAGCCAACTCTCTCAGACTCATACGTCGATTTTCGAGCACTAGCTTCTTGATTCTGTCGATGTTTTCTTTGGTCGTAGCGGTTGAAGGTCTACCAGAGCGAGGCAAGTCTACTACTACTTCTCGGCCTTCTTTAAAAGCCTTATACCATTCATAAGCCCTAGTTTTCGATATACACGATTCGCCGTAGGTATTTCGCAACATTTTTAGTGATTCACCACATGAAGTATCATTCGAAACACAAAATTTAAGGCACACTCTTTGTTCAACAATATTTTCCATTGTAAAAATCGCCGAGGACTCAAAACTATCACCAACAAAAAGTGTAGTTTAAAACAAATTAAATGACAGATCCCGCTCAAATTTTGCGCGCTTAATCAGTACAGTGCTACCAACATGCAGTGAAAAAATTAGAACGACCTCTTATACGCGGGTCTTTTTATTGACATATTCCCGATACTTTTTACACAGAGTAGTATATTATTATTTAGTTATTGACTGGCCTGTTGGCGCAATGGCAGCGATCCTGCCTTGAGCGCCGGAGGTCGTGGGTTCGATCCCCACCCATGACAAATATTTGTGTGACGAACATTTGTATTTGTTGTGTGTCTGGGTGTTATTATCTATTTAAGTATGTATTTAGAAATATTTAAGTATGTTCATCAGTCTCTGACGCCCATATTACAAGCTCTGCTTAGTTTGGGGTCAGATGATCTTGGTGTGAATTGTCCCAGATATTTCCCCTGGTGACTTGTAGGAAAGGTTTCTATTTTGAAACCTATTTCAGGCACCAGTCCCTCACAAAATGTAGGCTATATTCATTGTTTAGACCTAAGATGAGCCTTATAATTTATAAGGGATGATAAATATATTTGAAATTAATACATATTTTATTCTGTAAATTTCAGATTTTTCGGATGCCTACGAAGAATACCAGAACGATGGTGAGCATCAGTATACTGAAGACGAGCCGCCTGACCATCATTCCTTCAATGAGACTGGCTACGATAAAGAAATGTCAGAATACGGCATTCTACCAGGAAGAGCGTCGACCGAAATATACCAACACAACAAAATAATTTTAGGTACGAAACCTTGTAAATCTTATTCTAATACCGAAGAAGTAATTATAGGCTCAAAGTTGAAAAATCAACCAGGAAATCAATCTGAAGATATAAGTTATGAGCCGTATTCGAAAGCTGTAATGCCATTTCCTAATCAGAAACTCATATTAGGATCAAAAACCTCTCCAGGAGTGGAATCCCAACCGCGCCCAGAAAGAGTTTTAGAAGACGCTGTGGTGTCCCTAGAAGATTGGTCAGATCGCCTGAAAAGGAGTTCCTGCTATTGTGAGGAATGCCAAACCTTATTCGCTACTAGGAATGCTTTAGATGCCCACAATATGACCGCTCATTCCTTCTTAGTTGCTATGGAAGTCCCTGTACCCTCTGACAATGAGAACACACCTACAGACAGTCCAAAAAGTGACAATGATCAGAAGAAATACTGTAACCATTGTGACAAGTACTTTCCTGATGACATTTCGTTATTCCAGCATCTTTACAACCTTTACCCGTCGAAGGACGATGAAATACTATTTTACTCATGCCCCGTCTGCGATATGTACTTTAAAACTTTGACAGGGTTCAAAAAACACACATTACATAAACACAAGATCACTTTCAATTCCGTAAAGAAGAGTCCTTTCGTTCCCTTCTGCTCGCTGTGCAAAAAACCAACGCCTAATTTACGGAAACATACTAGGCATATATATAGATCACATTATACTGATATGTGCAAAGTTGTAAACGATAATTCGGCTTTCCTTGAACAGAATGTAAATTCCAAACATAAAGATTTACCAATCAAGATTGCTGTCAAGCATAAAACTGCATCAGTTAAAGATACGCTCCAACCTGCTAATCCCAAATTATTGGTGAAAAAAATTGTAGGTAATCGTAAAACTGAATTAGTCAAAGACAAGTTACATCCTGCTAATGCAACACTATTTGTCAAAAAGAACAGAAATGGAGTCGTCCAGTGTTTAAAGTGCAACAAAACCTACCTAAATATGAAAACAGCCCGGGCTCACGTCAGGCTGAAACATCTTAATGTAAATACTATTGTCCACGAAGGTCAGAACATTGCGAATCCTCTGAATTCTACTTTAAATTCTAAATCGTACCTGCCTAAAAACCTATTGTTCAAATGTAGCAGATGCTCCATTCACTTTCTCTCCGGTTTTGCAGCCGTGTCGCATCATGGCAACAACACCTGTGGTGTTCAAAGGCATTGGACGTGTCGATTTTGTTCTAAACGATTCAGGGCTCACGACAAATCTCTTCATTTATTACAACATAAAAATAGTAATGATATTAAAACGGTGATAATCAAAAGCGACGTATATAAACGTCTTCTAGCGAAATGTCTGAAGTGCAACGTTTATTTTGAAGAGAGACTTCTAATTAGGCACCTCAGGGAGGGTTGTTTAGGAGCCACCCCTTCAAAAAAATGTTCAGTATGCAACATTAATGTTAAGAACCATAAAAATCACGAATTGTTTCACAGTAATATGAAATTCAATAAAACAGATTTTATTTGGCTTGACCAATTCGTAATATATGAATCTCCGGAATCAAATCGGGCATATGCCGGGATAAAGCTATTTCCTAAAGTGTCTTCTGCAGGTGTCAAGCAAATATCAGCATCTCGATCATTAGAAGCAGATAGCACGAATAAAAAATACGTGTCAAAAGACAATTCTTCTAGTGTTAAGAGGGCATCTCAATTTCAATCCGATCGAGATGGGATGATAAAAATTCCAGAACTGTTAGCTTCATTATCGGAATCCCGAATGTTAAATCATTCAAACGAAACGAGAGAGCTTGTTCCAAATTACAACCAATTACAACCAATTAAATTGCAACAGTTAAGAGATAATTTAAAAAGAAAACTACCTGCGCTTGCACCTGAAGCTAAACGAGCAAAAATATACCCAAGTTTGTTCTATTGCACTGAATGTTTCCTTTGCACAAAGCATCATAGGCATAGACAATTCCATGTTAGCAAAAGATGTTTGGTTAGCAAATTTTTACAAGCGCAGTGTCCGCGATGTGGCTTGTGGTTCCGGCAAGGAACAACGTTCAACCGACATCTACTCGACCATACTGCATTCAGATTTGATTTAAAAGACGTGAATTTTAGAAATATCGTCACAATGAAACCCGTTATGCCCTCGCTGCCGAAATTCACGACATGCAGTCTTTGTGAATTGAATTACTTCAATGCTAATGGGAAACATAACTGTAGCGCTGTACGTATAACATGCGAAATTTGCAATGGAGTTTTCGATACGGTAGCTTATAAATTGCATATAATGCATCACGAACTCCTAGAACCGTTTGATACATCTGACGCGGATGTTTCGGAACTGATACAGAAATATGATTCCCTCGAAAGTACTTGGAACGTCCTGTTCAACTGTACTGTCTGTGACTTGACGACAGACTCTTACGACCATGTCGTCGATCATTCCCAGAAACATCTTAACAATATCGAACACTACGATGTCATCGTACGCCACTGTGCGACTTGTAACATGAATTTCGAAGAACCTTGCTTCAAACGGCACAACGTATTGCATTCTGATAGGGTTATCGACAAAAATTCGTTTAGAATACTCAAATACTGCTACGAAGACTTGCTGACAGATGACTGGCTGAAAATATTCGCTCCTTTGTCTAAAACGGAAATGAAACAGATAACTTCGAGGAGTATGTATGCGACGCTAACTTTGAGGATGCGAATGATCCTGAATGGGCCACCAGAGCTGACTCTATACAAATGTGAAGCGTGTAGACGATACATGCAGTCTCAAGGCGTGAAGGGCCACGCGCGGAATTGCTCGGGCGGTGGAGCCAGTCATGTCTGCACCTCCTGTTGTATCCCCTTTAGCTCCGCAAGTGGCCTTGAAAAACACCACAAAATACACGCAAACAAAAACATCACCTCTAATTCTTACAGAATCATCTCCTTCAACGGAGATGGCGATAGGGATTTCAACGCTAAATTAGTTACCAATTCAAAAGCAAGAGATTGTGTAGATGATTCTTTAGATGATGAACATCCTATGCAGGAAAATCGTAACCCTAAGAATAGGAATAAAAAGACTACATTTTTTCAATGTCAGTCTTGTGGATCTTGTTCAATGTTCAAAAACTTCAGATCCCATCACCAATGCTCTTCAGATCTTAGTAAATGCCCTGAATGCAATTACGTTACTTCACACAGATATATCCGTCATCATATCCGATGGCATGAAGATAACAAAAATATAACCAAAAAAGATATTTCATTTGTTCCTTTTAAAAATCCAAAGTCTGTTTTGCCAGCAAAAATGTTTGTTAATTTATACAAATGTCTTAAATGCGGAGTCTCACAAGGGGCGAAAAATAAACATGTATGCAGCAGAAGAAGTGACATAAAAACTTGTACAATCTGTAAACGCAAATTTTCACGGCAACACATGTGGAAACATATGATGTTGCATGCAAGTGCTAAACATGTGATATTTAAAGTAATACCTACATTCAATCTTAGACAATCAAAAAAAGGGATTGATGATATGCGTACTGTTAATAATGCAACAGTTTTCAAATGCGCATGTGGTCTTCATTTTACCTCGGAACAAACTATACAGAAACACATAGAATTCAGCCCAGAAAGTAGTATACCCAGTGAGAACTGCAGCAAGTGTGGACTATTATTCCCTACTGGTTTACTTGTCAGCCACCTTTGCAAGCACCACCGTAATGGCGAAAGCCGAATCTTGGTCAAAGAGGTAGCAAAGTCATGTGGACTTATCTCCAACACAGAAAACAGTACTGTTGAAGAGGATGAAGACGAAGAAAAGTTTAAAGGGGAAATTAACGCAAAGTTCAAAAAAAAAGAAAATGTTCTTTTCAAATGCAGAAAATGCAAAATTCACTTTGTGAGTAGAACAACATTCGCCAAACACATCAACGGTCAGAATTGGTTCAAACACCTTCGATCTACCCATAATTGCAGTATTTGTGGACTGCTGTTCTCAAAATGGGTGCTAGCCAGACATATAGCGAAACATCATAATGCAACTCAAAATATTGTTGTCTTCGATATAATAGAGAGAGACTGCGGAAAAGAAAATGAAGTCCGCCCAGTAATAAAAGTAAAAGAAACGAATAAAATTTCACCGAAAGACCAAGTTGCTTTGGGCTTTCATAAATGCTGGTGCGGTATTCATTTCTTAACCATCCGAGCTCTTATGTTCCACCAAATGTCTGTCAAAAACCACCATTCAGTGCGTCGTTACCAATGTAACGTTTGCGAATTAGATTTTACGAAAGAATCTCTGAAGAGACACAAAGAAACTTGTAATAGCACAACAATATTGAACCATATTGACAATAAACTATACAGATGTGATATATGCAATGTGAATTATCTGGAATTATTATCATTGAAACAGCATAATCTTGGGAATCATGACCAAGAGAAACAGAAATGCGCGGATTGTGAACTTGAGTTCGATCGCGATGAACTAACACGACATTGCGTTGTACACCATAATAATATGGGATTAAACCTTAAAGACTTGATCATAATTGATAAAAACGGACAAATTGATGTCGGCAAAACAGATAAGACAAACCATAACAACGTTCCTCCTACTTTAAACGGCCAAATGAATTCTTCTGCCAAAGGAAAACAGTCTCTTGTATTAACAAATGCGATATTCAAGTGTACATTATGTAATACTCATTTCACGATTATGAGAAGTGCCTTTGATCATTTAAGGAAAGGACATTTGACAACTCGTTCCGCGGATATCTGTAACTATTGTGGACTCACTTTCACCAAACAAATTGCACAGGCTCACCGAGCCTTACATCATGACAAAAAAAACCTATCGCTGAAAGATTTTGATATATACGATATCAATTCTATTGCCGAAAAGGAAGGATCAATTGTCTATAGATGTTCTATTTGTCATGTGCATTATATGTCAGCTGTTGCATTTGCTGAACATTGTGAAAAATGTGACGGTTATGGTCGTAGATCACACACTTCCACTTGCGACGAATGTAGTCTCGATTTTTCTACTTTCTCCATGCAACGGCACAAAATATTGCACCGAAAACAAGGTAAAGAATATATAACAGTAACTTCGTTTGAATACGCAAAGAACAATGCAGAATTGACCAATAATAGTGGCAATTCTCAATCGTATTCAGAAATTGATAATGAACAAATATCGGTTAATAGAATTGGCGTTACAGCAAATTGTTCAGAGGAAACACCAGATGGCAGTGAAGTTCCAAATGCTGACGATGATGCAGAAGTAGCAGGAGGTGTAAAATTTGATACTCATATCAT
Source organism: Udea olivalis (assembly GCA_947369235.1). Classification (NCBI taxonomy): domain Eukaryota; kingdom Metazoa; phylum Arthropoda; class Insecta; order Lepidoptera; family Crambidae; genus Udea; species Udea olivalis. Next base: position 11,218,566 of record OX376367.1, on the reverse strand, counting down.
TTATAGATGTGTTCCTTGCGATGTCCATTACTTAGAGGCTAAAGCAATGTATTCACACCATTCGAGACAACATAAAATAGTTCGTTCCATCGGTAGCTGTAAGGAATGCGGGCTTAGATTCACAGATAGATCCCTTGTGAATCATTGCATCCGACATCATAAGAATACAAATCATATTGTTGACAACCTCACCATACTTGATTTCGACAATATCCTGAACTATTATGGGAAAGTTATCCAAAGATGTGCTCAATGTGATATACACTATACACAACTTCAATCATTTGTTAAACATATACAAGGAGGACATAAAGATGTCGTGAAAATAGCATGCACTGTATGTAGACTTTCTTTCGCCGAGGATAACATGACATACCATTTAAAAGTTCATCATGGAAAGTCAATGAAAATAGATTTTACAATAGAGACTTTGTTTCCGCGTGTGATACGTATTGATAACAGCAGAAGTCAAGACATAACGCCTGTGAATGCTCTATCTGAACGAAACAATGATAAACCAAACGCAAATATAGTATCCGATTCAACAGAATCAGGAGATCCAAATAAAACAGTTACTGGTACAAGCGATGAGTTTGATGCCAGCGCCGATGTAGATTCAGATAAATGTGACTCTGGTGTAATCTCTGCACCTGTGAATAATCGTTCAGTTTTAGATTTGAACAAATCTGAAAACATAGATGAGAGTGTCAATAACTCAGACGCGCAGAGCCTTTTAGATGACTCTGTAATTGAACTTAAGAAAAATGAAAAAAAATACTCATTCAAGTTATATAAGTGCGGAGACTGCAATGTCCATTTTCTTAACCAGAATTCATGTTACAAACACACTCTAAATCATGTAGCAATGGATCCTATAGACTATATAGCTTGTAAAATGTGTAGCCTGCAGTTTAGACTAATGTCTTTGACGCAGCATATGCGTAAACATCATCAAAGTGATTTTAAACTTGAGAAAGTGTTGGTAGAAGAGTACCAACCAAAACTTAAAGGAGAGAAGACGCCGAAAATTAACATCTATTACGCTATAGATAAGGTGCAATCTAGGCTGGTTAGCACGACCACAGATGACGACAAAATGGCCGACGATGAGTTCAGTGTGACTCAAAGTCAAATGGTAGAACCCACCGAGACAGTAGCTAGCACCTCTTTTGATGCTTTAAAAGTAAACTTAGTGTCGAATGAAAATGTTTGTTAATGATTAAGTGCACTTAAAGACCAGCTCTCGATTATGTATGATAACTTGACACTGCTTACCTTTTGACAGCTCCTTTCCAAGAATCCTCCGACAGACGTAGCTGTTTTTTTATTATATTAGTACATATAATCGAAACGAGCAATACTACGGGTATCATTCGCGCGTTGCCAACCCTGTATTCTGGTATTTCCCTTAAAGCTGTCAAAATGAATCTCGAAGGAAGTCGATTGGAAGGACTGAGGCAGTGTCAAGGTTTCATACAGAACCGCATAGCTGGGAAAATATTTAGAAGTTAGTATTTATATCGATAAAAAGGTATACGAAATACCAATTTAACTATTTTTGAAGCAGTGATAAAATGGTTAATCTACGTACTTGGTCTCTGACAAACGAATATGACCTCGACAATTAAACAGAGTGACAAATACAAAGGTCAAAATCGCTGTCAGTTACGTCCCGTTATACGCTGCCGTAAAATCACTTTAAGAGATTTATTGTTGCATTTTCGATCATTGTCTAAAATTCAGTTTCAAAGAATATCACTTTGCATAAATTCACACGTTGAACTATTTATTTTTAAATTTGTTCAATACAATGATTCGTTTATTAAAATATATATGTAATTGTTACCTCAACATTATAATGAAATAGCTTTAGTGAATAAGAGTAATGGCTTGAATATTAATAAAGTTCGTGTATTGGGTTGTATATATCAGAAGATATAACACCGCCTACATGTACTTTTGACACTTGAATTCTAAATTAGATTATGGACATTAGATTAGGTTTATGTCATGTTTAAAATGATGTGCGATTAACATTAGTCTTAGCATGGTCTCTATTCTGAAACACATGTAAATTGTATATTATAGTTATAAGAAGAATAAAAGTAAACTCTTGTCTATTTTACGAAGACCGTTTCACTATGCTTGTAGTAGTGACATGAACTGACATACGCACTAGCGTATGTCATATTATACTATTTTCACTGTAAGATGATATGCCTTTTTTTTTGCGTCAGGAAATGCATTTAGGCATTCCCAAGGCCCTGGGTTCGGGACACCTGGCATATGTGGGACTCGGAACTCCTGCGAAAACAGAGACCTCTACCCACTAAAACCTGACGGTGGTCATCTTCGGCGCAGAATGGAAGGGACCCGGGATCCCCAACGAGGGAGAGACTCCTCGCAGGACCCTTCGGCGCGCAAGGCCGCCTGGCAGCCAGCCTCGGGAGGAGCAAGCTCGACTCCAGTGCACGATAACACAGACCACTGTGTCCGAAGACACGCGTTACCGTCTTCCTCGGGATCGCAAACCGAAACACACGCAGGCCCCCCCGCGTGCGCTTCGCGACCCCAAGGGCCCTTTTAGTCGCCTCTTACGACAGGCAGGGATATCTCGGTAGTATTCTCGTCCCCTAACCGCAGGGAACAAGATGATATGCCTGACATCTCTTATTGTTCCGTGTCACGCTGTTTCAAACTAAATAAAAAGAAACTTTAGAAATAAAATATTATATACTATTAAAAAACTATTGTTCTTTCGAATCTTATCAAGTAAATTATTTTATTATTAACTGTTAATAAATGAAGGAAATGAAATGAAATTAATATATCTTTGCAGCGCCTGATGCTTGAAAAGGAACTCCATTTAATAGTGTATTGACACTACTGAATCGACACAAAATCAATGAGCGACCATTTTGTAATTACGTCATTCGCATCAGTACGAGTGCGTCTGCCTTGTGTGCTATTTAATAACTATTATTTTCGAGATACCGCGTTTTATTCTATAAGTTATTAGCCATAATACGTTTATTAAGAATTTATTTAAAAATTAAAAATCGGTTCCCTGTCCAAATCCGATTCTATTTTCTTTGCGAACTCGATAAAATTACATTCGTTATATACAATACACTACAATTGACAATTATGAACTGTCAGGGATATCATCATACGGCGAAAGGTGTGCGTGCTCTCAGCGGGAACAATTGACACCAGTGACACTAAGACAGTGTGTATGTGTGTGTATGTGCACGTCACCACTACAGGCGTAGTGAAAAGGTCTTCGTGAAATAGAAAGTCTAGACTAGTATTTTTTTACTGTTGTTGTCAGAATTATATAATATATCTCAGAACGATTGATAAAGCTGAAAAATGTGAGACTAGAGTGCCGTCAGTTAATCATACAGGGTGACCCATTGATAATAGTGGTCCATTTTTTATTTTATTGTTAGGTCTTTTTGAAGAAACTTAGAAACTTAGTGAAGGTTTTTGTTTTCGGAAAATTAAGAAATTCTTTCTAGCTCATAAATACATACAACTCTGTTGTGAAAGTTAGTTTTAAGGGAAACAACAGAAAATAAATAGTGTGTACGCCTCAGATTTCACCAGCAAAGAAGTTTGACTTTGAATTAAATCCATGTTTTAAACCCTGATAGATAGATAGTTGCTCGGGACTTATACATACAGGCGAGTTAGAGGAAATTGTATTTTTTTTTGTATCACGTTGTTTTAATTTATTATCAACATCATGTTAGTGACTGCCTTAAAAGGGTGCATAGTGCGAGTTGCAACAACGAGACTGAAAGTCAAAGACGATTCAAATGACTTCATTATTACGTTTTGCGATGATCTAGTTAAGTCAGCGCCACCTAGCGCCAAAACCGGGCAACGTTTTGCTGCTGTGAAGTATTTCTATTAATGTTGCAAAAAAACAAGTTTTTAAAACGTTGAAATAAAACCTAAAAAATATTTTTTTTCTGGATCATGTTTTTTTCAAGAGTATGAAATCCAAAACTGTTAAGGCAGATTTGCGTATATATTTAAAGAGTACTCAATAAAATGTAAGGTTTATTCTTGAACCTTTACTGTCCTTTCTGGTAGAAAGATAAAAGAAGATTACATTAATATATTGGCAAGATTCATTGATGTTTTACATCAACGAAAGGGTAATCCCCAAATCAATTATATTTGCGCACGGGGAAATGCCCTTTCGGTTTATGTTTGTTTTATCATTGATCTTTTTATGCAAATTTGATTTATAATTGAACTAAATGTGAGGCAGAAAAAAAACAAAATTAGAAAAAAATGACTGTTTGACTAAAGACGTTAGGAGGCCGTCTAGTAATGATAATTAATGTCATTTAAGAGCGTTAGCGGGGGGTAGTTCAAAAACGTTGCATTTTAGTAAGATTTTCGTGATTATTTCAGTGAATTTAAATAAATCTTAAATTTTTGCTCTATTATTGTGTGCATGATACTATTTAAAAACACATTGAATTGTCTTAAATTAGGTAGTCGCCAATTATTTGCTAAATTGAATAAAAAACAGTTTTTTTTAAATAAATAAGACACTTAAAAATTTACTGTACACAGTTAAAGTTATAATTATGAAATTCAAAGGTGCATTCAATAATAGAGAGATAATTTATACTTAATTTGAATTCAGTTAAATACCGAAAACCTTAAAAAATGCGACGTTTACGATCTTTCTTAAACGCAAAAGCAAACCCTCATAAGCTTAAAATAGGTATGGACAAAACGCTTATAAAAATATCGTTGCCCAAAATAATGGTTACACCTACAATATCGTTATTACATGTCATTTTTTATTTAGCACTTGCATAATCGATATTCCATTATTAATGGCATTAGTTCTTCCCATTAACAATTGAAAAAATTACAGTAGAAACGATAGTAGCATGTTGCTCTTGACTGTAGAATTAAGTCACTCCGTGCTTTTTAACCCAGGTCCGGGACTGACCAGTCCGATAAAATATGAGGCCTTCAAAATATATGTATGAGATGCTGTTAAATTTGATCATGATTAAATACTATGTATCTGTTGTCATAGCATTCCAAAGACATTTAAATTTAAACAGAAGGGAGAATTAAAGCTTATTTCACAAGGACTAACCGCTTTTAACAAAAAGATAATTAAACCAATGTAATTTTTATTATGGTTCGTTTAATTAAATACTGTAATGTGTATTTTTAGGTTTTACTGATTTTTTTGCGATTGTGTCGCATAACAGTATCGCCCTTTATATAGCAGACTTCTAATACAGTGGTAGTTATTTTTGACGACAACTCTATCTTAGGGCTACTGTCCACGAGGTGTAGCTGTATAAACGCGTATATACTTATCGCTCATTTAATTATAAACTGTTACTAATCGAAATATTTAGAGAAATGAGTTAAATAATGTCATCTATCTTAAAATGTTGTTTAGACACAGTTAATAAAAAATAATTAACGGTTAAGTGTTACTAAAAAAACAAAAAACTTGTCAACTTTTTTTTTATATTGGCTCTGCTGTAAAATGTGTTAATGTCATTTAGTAACGGTTTATATTTAAAGGTGCGTGATGTTGTTTTCACTACATAGTATAAAACAAAGCCGTTTCCCGCTGTCTGTACGTTTGGGTATTTCAATCTATGGATTTTAATGCAGAACAGACAGATTAAGAGGAATACTTAGATATTAAGTTGTAAATGATTTTTTAACTCCGGATTTGAATAGGCAAATTACATTTGGCTTATCGTATATATACAATATAGTGCTATAGTCAGTAGTCGAAATATATTTTTACATAATTTTAAATAGGTATGCAATTTTGTATCAAAATAAACTAAGCTTTGTCTCTATCCTAAAATTTCATAATAATAATAATGAAGATTCTAGCATATTATGACGGATACTTCCGTGGACAGTGGCTCTAAGGAAACCAGAGTGACTAATGCGAGTGGCATAAAGGAATTTGAATGACTTAAGACCGCTACGTGGCGCTGACTCGATGCCATACAAATTCACGTTTACGTGCTAGCAAAACGCGACGGTGAAGTGAGTGAAGTCATTCAAAATTTCGAATCTCTTTGTGGAACTCGCACTAAGCTCTCAGGGCTTAATATCCCGTCTACGAAGACGAAAAACTAAAAGCTAATTTTGACTCAAATGTAATGGTGTCTGAAGCAACATACTCAAAGTACTGATGAATGGGGTGGGGTGTAAAGTACTTTTCTTTTTTAAGTTTTTTTTAAACAACTCTTAAACGGTGGCTCATAACAAAAAGAAATTTTACTCAAGTAATCTACATAAAATCTCTTACAAAAAAGGTTCTATGCACTTTTTCGCTGGAATCAAGATTTAACGACATATTGAAGCAGAAAAGTTGGAGAGGATGTCGATTTGAAATTAGGGATTGTCTCCACCAAATATCAAAGTGTTCTTTATGAAACCAGGTCGTGGAAAGATGGAGACCAAATGGTTTTCAGTGCGACAACTTCAACAGCTTCCATTTGCCAAGACAATTCTCCCCCTCCACAGCTTTTACGGATGCGACTCCACACCACCTGAGCGGGCTACGGAAAAAGCAAAGTGGAAATTGCTAAGCTGTTCACGGCTAAACCAGAACTGACCCAATAAATCTCAGACATTTGGGGTGTGGGGGGCGATGCGGCTGCCGGAAAGCAGGCTATGCAGGCATCGCCTGCTCCAGTGTCTGCGATAGTATACACCAACGAAGCCTCCATGGCCCCTTTTTGTAGAAAATTGTATGTAGATTACTGGAGTAAAAATGTTTTTTTTGACAAGAGCTCCAGTTTACAAGTTGTTTAAGAAAAAGTTTAAAAAAGTACCTTTAAACCCCCCTCTACCCGTTAGCTCCACCCCCATCCATCAGTACCTACTTTGAGTATGTTGCTACAGACACCATTCCCTACACTTGTGCCAAAATTCGCTGATAATAATTTGTGTAAGTTCATTATTTTAGTGACGAACCCTTAGTTGTTAATAGGGTAGCTCACTAGTCGTTGGACAGATAAGAGATTTTTTTTGCAATATATTTTTTTATTCAAATACTGTTAAAGCTCAGAAAAATCCGCTAGTAGATCGGAATTGCCGAAACACACATCTATCTAATTTAAGTTGTTACAAATAGATAATCTAAATAGAAATACTAAGAAAACAGATCCTAAAAAAACAGAAGCAAAATATACAGTCGTTGGACATTAATTTTAGTCATTGGACACACGTTGGATAGTTGTTGGACATGTTTATGTTGCAGATTTCATGAGATAAAACAACAAAATAAGGTAAGTATTAATTATTTTAATATCAGGAACTTCTTCTTCAGGAACTAGTTATTCAATTATGGCAAATTCTTTGTACTTGTCTTCTATCTTAACATTATTTGGTTTTACATTAATTTAGTCCGTGAAGTTTAGAACACAACACAATCAAGTTAAAATCTACATAATAAAACGAATACTTTTATAACTACAACTATGAGGCCATATTCCCATCTGTAGGTAGATAAAATAAAATTACCTCAGCAATAACTACACAGCAAGAATAGAACATAAAAACCTAAATAATCAACTTCTTAAGTAACAATTAGAATCTTAATCCTTTTTTAAACTTAAATACGAATGGTATAAATCATTAGCCCACTCTTCTGTATTTTCTTCGGAGGACATCCTTAAATCATCATCCAAGTCAATTTCATCATTATCCTCTTCCTTATAACATGTATGACAAACATATGAGTCTATGCTTATGTCTTCCGGCACATGTATTTGGTGTATTTTTGGTACACATTTGACATGATAGATGGATGAACATATGTCACAAATTACACGATTGACCGTTTTCGTTGTCTTTGCACAAATTTTGCAGGCGTTTGTATCCTCTCGAATAGATTTTCTTTTCCCCTTTGTTTCTTCTTTCAAATTATTTTTTTTGCAAGTTCCTTTTTTCATTTTAGCTTCTTGTCTTATTTTTTTTCTTTCCTCTTTTTCACGTAGATCTAATTCTTTTTTTTCTATTTGTTCCTTATACATAGCCTTGTATTTTGCCGATGTAATAGCAAAAGGCATTCTTTTCACTTCCCGTTTACCTTTCCGTTCTGGTGTTTTGGGTAACGTCAAGTATGTACCTATATCTGAGCTACATATTTTAAAGGCTGGGCTAATTTCTGATAATGCTGGTAACGGCTGTGACACATCTTTTGAGTTTTTCGTAGGCGTTTCTAGCGTTTTGTCAATTTCTGAGTTTGATGGCTTTCTTGGGGTTTCAGTTTTAGTTAAAATTCCTGTGATAGGACATAGGCCGCAGCTTGAGTTCGAGTCTGATTGCTTTGTCATCAGAATATCCTGGAGAATAGTAAACTTTGGTTTTGGTTTAGCCTGAGGTTCAGTCTGCTCTAACGTTTGCGAAGTTGCAACTGCGCAGGTCACATCGTTTTGAGAGATCAAAATGTCATCAAAGTTTTCGTAGTTATTGAGAATTGTTGGAGATCGGGTCAAATCTGAGTCGTATTCATGTGCTGTATTTAATGAAATGGATGGGTCTATTGTAACATTTGGGCTTTCGATAATGTCCGGTGTAAATTCTTGACCGAATGGTAGATTTTCTGTATGATTTGTTTTTGATGTAGATATGGATTGTGGTTGACTAAAGCTTTTGGATATTTTGTAAAGTATTTCTAGGTTATCGTCATCTATTTCGTCGATATTTTTAATATTCTGCAATTCTGCTGCATTCGATGGACCAATCAAACACAAAAATTGCGAAAATGTAATAGTATCGTCATCATTAGGAGGATGAATGTTATTTACGTTGACTGACTTGTTTGGTACACATTTCGTATAATCCACATTATCAGGGTCAAATGGTACCAGACCACACGCTCTAAAACCATTCTTCAGTGTCTGTGCTTTAATACTTTTTTGTAGGGCCTCTTTAAGGACTTCTGCAAAGTTAACTTTTGTAATAACTTGTCCTGGGTTTTGGTTAATCCATTCTCTTACAGATGCCTTCCAGGCTGCTTTGACAGGCCGAAACACAGCTACGTCTGCGGGTTGGAGGATGCGAGTAGCGTTCGGATATAAAGCTACCAATTCTATTTTCAATTCTGTACACAGCTTGCTCACTTGATATGTTAAATGGGTTTTGTGGCCATCAAGAAAATATATAACGGGAAGTGGTATGGTTTCCTTTAAGAGGTATGGGTAGAAAACATTGGCTATATATTCGAAGAATACTTCAGATGTCATCCATCCGTTTTCGCTTCTTCCTACACCCCAGTCTGACGGTATACTCTCAGTCACTTTCTGGGGAATCCTTTGATACTTGTAGACGATCATCGGTGGGCAACATTGACCTGCCGCAGAGAATGTAAACATCACAGTCATGCTATCTTTAGACGAACTTGTTTCGACGTTGTACACATTTTTCATTCCTTTTAAAGCCAACACTTTACCAGTTTTAGGACAAAGCTGAAATCCACTCTCGTCCCCGTTAAACACACGGTTTGGATCGTTCATAACTTCCAGCAAATCATTGTCTTCAAAATATTGGCGAATCTCTGAGAACCATTTGCGAATGTCTGTTTCAGATACACAAGCACTTGAAAACGTTACACCTTCGCTCGTCCTTAAGCCAATATCAGGATGTCTTTTTAGAAACCCTCTGACCCACCCATCACCAGGATAATTATCTTTGAATGGGGTTTTTCTAGGATTCTCATTTAAAAAATTCTGAACACTAGATTGAAGATCCTCTTTTTTCAGAGGAAATCCCTTTTTCACCAATTCTACTATCCATTTCCGGAGAACAGTTTCTTCTAGATCAGTTAAGTAAGGTGATGGTCCGAAAGTGGACTTGTGATTAGGGTTTTTTATTTTAAACTGTAAGGTTGATTTTGGCACTCCATATTTGCGTGCTGTTTCTCTTATCTTTCCGGCTTTCCTTACTTCATCTAGAGCTTTTCGCAGATTATCGGGATCGTATACTACTATTTTTTTGTGTTTCGGCATAATCTAAAATCAAACGTTTAGTGATTGGACAACAGTGTCCAACGACTACACATGAACAAATATGATAGTCATTGGACAACCAGTGTCCAACGACTAAATATGAATGAAGATGATAGTCATTGGACGGTGTCCAACGAATATTAAATGAACAAAACTAAACGCAAGAAAAATACAAGATAATATTTAGCTTTAAACCTAAGGACAGAAAAAATAAAATCGAGCTCTTTCCGATTTTTGAAAATACTAGTCGTTGGACAACTGTCCAACGACTATAAACCGAACGTAAGTTTGTTACAGTCTTTGGACACGTTATAACATAACCTTAAATTATAATTCTACACGTTTATCTCGAAAATATCGTTGCGCTACTATGTAACTTACCACAATTTCCTTCACACTGCTTTAAACCTTCTCACAAAGATTTTTTTAACTGATTTATTTAGCGTTGACCTTACTGAATTTATTTATTTTTATTGAAAATTTCAAGTCGTGTTACAAACATTTTTTTCCTTCCAATAATGAGCACGCCATCTGCCTGTAGACGTGTTAACCAATATGTTTGAAATTCGGATACACACAAGAAAATTAACGCATACTTATATCGTTCAAACACTGCATGTAGTTCTTATAAAATTCGTAAACATTCTAAGTGTCCAACCACTGTAAGAGTCCAACGACTAGTGAGCTACCCTATTTTTTATGTAATATCTGTGTTTATAAGTGTGATTTTCTATTTGTCAATAATTGCATATTTGTTATATGCATTTGTTAAATTATTAAAAAGTAATTAAATAAAATGTTCGTACTAAGTCTGTTTTGATTTTCTTATATATTTATTTAAGGAAACTTTCTTTCTTTCACCGGAGAGTTCGCCGCTGGCCAGATTTGTACTCGGGACTACACACACGCTCTCCTTCAATCACCGAGCATAGCTCTCGCCATGTTTCGCTGATCGACTTTCAATACGGCGTCATCCACACAATCCAGCATTTGTTGGCGCGCACTAAAAGGTTCGGTGACTCGTTTCTTTATCGTACAGAGGCGTTCACATCAACCTTTACAAATGGGTACCTTATGCTGCTGTCAAAAGACCAATTTTGCAATGGTTGATGTGAACGCCTCTGTACCATCCAGACGTGGAATGCGCTCCCAGAGCATGTGTTCCTTCCTCCTAATAGTCCCGGGGTCTTCAAGCGGGCGGGTGAAAAGTGCGAGTTGTAGTGAGCGATGCGAATGACTTTACCATCGCGTTTTGCGAGCATATATGTCAAATAGTATGACGTCGAGTCATCTCGTTCTAGCGGTCTTAAGAGGATACAGCACGTTCGAGAGAATTGAAAAATAGGTATTTGTAAAATCTATTGCTGTCTTTTGGAAACCTCGAGTGCCCCGCAGAGTGCGATAGAGACAGTTGCAAATCCGATCGAAACTACCTATCAAAAGTACACAAAATCGACGTTACGTAGTCCCGATCCCTTTTCGAAAAGTTAACCGATTTAGTTACTTTTTTCATTAAAAATTAAAGAAGGACTGTGGCCGGGTCCCCATGTTTTACTTTTTTTGAACTAGTCAAATTAGTTTTCTGGATGTTTAAACACTGCTGAAAATCCCCAACCACCAATTCACCAATTTTTTCGAAGGTTCATATCTCTTTCAATAATTAATTGAAAGGAAAACATAGAGACATGCTTATACACTCGCGAGCAACTAAATCGACTCAAGTCCTCATTCTGCTTACAAACTTTGTTTGTACGAAAAGTATACAAGGTATTAATAAAAAAAAAAAAATTCCTCCAGCTTCCATGAAACACTAATATTGTTTTTTAAAATAAATTCTAACGCATTCATTTCACATCAACAGCACTCGTTTTGCTCATTACGCTACCCGCGATTTGCGCTAACTGCCACCCCTATAAAAGCTCTCGCAACCGGCACACCTTATCAGTCGCATAACACAAGTTGACAGGTACACATCTCGGTAAATTGCACTTATTTTTTCCGCGTTACCATGGATACCACACCTGAAGAAGCCGCTCAAGTTGTTGCCTTGTTGGAACAAGGACTTAGCCAGCGAGTAGTCGCTGCCCAGCTTCGCTTGAGCCAGTCTGCTGTGTCCCGGGTCTACAGACGATTTCGAGAGACCGGTGCATTCAATCGAAGACCAAGAACCAGCCGCCACCGGTGTACTTCTGACAGAGACGACCGTTTCATTGTCTCTACATCTGAAAGACTGAGCTCGTTTTCGTGCCTGGTGGAGGCCGAGGAGGCGGGCTTACAGCTGATCGGTACATCACCGATATTCTCCTGGAACACGTTGTTCCCTATAAAGGATTTGTCGGCGAGGACTTCGTCTTAATGCACGACAATGCTCGTTGTCATACAGCGTGCATTTCATCAGTTTTTGGATAAAGTCGAGATGCGTACAATGGACTGGCCTGCGCTCAGTCCAGACTTGAATCCGATCGAGCATTTATGGGACCAGTTAAAACGAAGAGTACGAGCCAGAAATCAAGCCCCTTCGACGGTAGAAGAATTGAAGACAGCATTGTTGGAAGAGTGGGATGTCATACCTCAAGAGGACGTCAAAAAGTTGATCAGATCAATGAAGAATCGACTTCAAGCGGTGATTAGGGCTAGGGGGGGGGGGGGGGGGGGAATAACAAGTATTGATTTAATAATAACATTAAAATAAAATCTGTTATCTGTCATAAAATAAGTAATTACCTATATGTATTATAGTAGAAAATGTTGCTTTTCATGCTGACATTTCGGCAGAGCACGTACCTATGTACTCGTACCTATCTATAACACATTATGTCCAACAATATTTACCGTGTCTCTCAAGCAAATAAAAAAATTCATTTTATTTCAATAAATTGTTGTGTTTTCAATTTTCTTTTATTTGTAAAATGCCCAACTACAACAACCTCTCCCAAATTCCTGTTTTTCCTGTATTTATTTTCAGATATCATCTGAAGTTTGGAGCTTTCAGATAATGACGACCGACTTGGTGTAATGGTTAAGAAGTTGGCTACTACACCAGAGGTCGCGGGTTCGATCCCCGCACAGTACAAACATTTGTGTGCATGAACATGTCTGTTTGTACTGGTCTGGGTGTCTCCTATGTATAATAAGTATGTATTTACAAAAGAAAATGTATTTAAGTAAGTTTATCCGTTGTCTAGTATGCCATAACACAAGCTTTAATTAGCTTACTTTGGCTTGAGTCGATTTGGTTGCTCGAGAGTGTAGTAGCAATGGATTTCTTTAAAAAACTATTCCTGGACTAGCAATATCCAGGGAGGAAACAGGGGACTACGTTTGTATGGAAAACAGGCGCTTCTGTATTTTTTTAAAGTTGCCCGAATTCTCTGGACCTCACGACCGCTTCCAAAACTCAAACTCACGTTTATTTGCCAAGAACACAGTAAATAAAGATGACATTTAAAAGTAAGTAGCGTATGTGTCTATTAGTAAGGTCATCGTGATGGGCAATTAAAAAAAGGTGTTTTATACGCAATAATGTGTGAAGTAGTTTGTGGTGATATAATTCAACTACAGTCGACCTTGTGCGTAACCCTGACTCCGTAATGTCCTTACAAAGTAAAGTTCATTAGCTCTGTGAAATAATAATTCTGTGTTCTTAGTTTAAACAGCTGTCCAAACCGCTTGTTTATCAATCGAGAATTTGTTTCGCAAACAGTTACGTAGGTATACCTACATTAAAAGTAATTCGAATTCGGAACTCGTCGTTTGTTTTTTTCTACTTATTTAGTTTTATTGCACATACCTATATGTATACACTTTACAATTGAATGGGTCCAATATTATAGTTGAGCTGTTTGCTATGTACTTAAATGACGTGTTTTTTTTTAAATATATAAATAAATAAATAGTTATATAAATAAATATGCGCCAGACAACACACCTCTTGTAATGGTCTCAAAGTAGGGATTATTAAATCCCTGTGTTACGAGGTACCACACAAGGAGTGGAGCTAGGGGCGTCTCCCAGCACACCCAGACCCGAGTCAATTCAGAAAACATTGTTTCCTGAATTGACCCGACCGGGAATCGAACCCGGGACACTACGGAAATCGAGGCGAGAAACCGTGCTACAGCACACTACGCCAATCGTGCCGTCAAATATATATCTGTTTTATATGTGTCAAATGTTATTCACGAGCTTTTATTCTTTACTTTTCTTTTAAGCACTTACTTGATCTTCTTGATATTTTTTCTTTGCCTGTGGGTTGCTTGGAAGAGATTGCTTTTTAGCGATAAAGCCGCCAAATTGTACAATGTATTTTTTTTCTGTAAATCTATATCATTTGTGTGGAATAAATAGTATGTAACGCCCTGCAAGGGCATAGCAATTACATAGAAGGCTTTTTATTACTAGCTCATATACATTGAAAATGTTTCACAGTGCATGGGAAGTGTCATACATAATACATATTCAATAGTATCACATTTAAAAAAGAAATTCAACACAAAAGCATATCAATGAGTAGTATTTACTATTTACTACGTGTCTAATTGTACAATTTAAAATAAATATTAAAACGGTACACAAGGCTTTCCTTCATTCCGTTCATCAGTACAGAGTACCTAAAGTGGTGACCCCTGTGAAGTTTTCGGACATAGTGCAGAATAGCGGTTTCGGTCAAGTCAAAAACAGCGTGTGGACTTTTAGTTTCGGCGAGAGTTACTCAAGGTAAGTGACATGTTCCATCCACCAGCTGCGGGAGTGAGCTGCTCGTACCCATCGGGCAGGACATGGCTGGCAGACAACAGTGCAGCCAGCGAAGTGGCAGCGGTATCGCTGTCGTCCAGGATACCAGGGTTCTGGACTGACTTACCCAGGCTATGGTTCGCACAGGTTGAAGCCGTGCTAGCACCGCAGCATATGGCAGAGATACAAAAATTTAACATCGTGCTAACAAAACTGGGAAAGCAGGGCATCCAAGAGGTCAGCGACATCATAATAGATCCTCCGGAATCGGGGAGGTATGAGGCGTTAAGGGAGAGGCTGCTGTCAGTGTACGAGGTGAGTGAGGACGAACTGCAAAGGAGGCTGCTAAACGAGATGGAGTTTGGACACTGGAGCCTTCCCAGCTCATGCGTCAGATGATAAGAATGGCTGCGGGGAAATTTCCAGATGCCACCATCCGGATGCTTTGGGTAGATCACATGCCTCCCGCAGTCAAAGCCGTGTTGGCAGGCAGTGATTTAACCGGTTTAAAAAAACTGGCTTCTTTGGCAGAAAAGGTCAGAGGTGCCACTCGATCTAGTACTGGAATAGCGGAAGTGGCGTCAAGCCCACAAGCTGGTATGGAAGACAGGCTAATAGCGGAGATCGGAAAAATAAGCACACATATGGACCACCCCCTCTTTCTACTGAGATTTATTTTAGTGGCTCCCCCGACTAACCTCCCGGTTATGCAGAAGGGCACACTATTCTTAGCACACCGTGAAGTGTACCAGGGACCATCTGCGGTAGGTCCTGCCGCCACAAAGCACAATGCACAATGCATTACACATTATGGTACTCATAGGCGAGTAGCCCGTGGCATAACCCACTCCCATTTATCCAGAATGGTACCGGAGCAGTTATGGTCGCTCACCACGCGCATCACAAAGAACGCTAGCGGCTTTAATCCCCGCTGGGGACGTCAGAGAAGCCAACTACCATATCTCCAGTATGGTGCCAGAGCTGTGAAGCACGCTCAGATCTCGATGCACTGCCGTACATCTACCCATCTCCTTGCTATCCAGGCAAGTACCGGAGGATCGGCAAGCCGCTTTGAGGGTTCCTCACTAACCCCGTATCTAAACACTTAGCGGCCCAACGCCCTAGACCAGTGAATTTAGATACTCGTTGCGCGCGAGAAGGGACGCTCGGTACACACTACCGAGCAGACGAACATGCCCGACCTCTGCAACTAACCACATGCCACCACGAATCCAACTCTAAGTTGGGGCCTCCCTTAAGAAAGGCAGGGCTGGGACCCCAACACCCGTGGTACCCTG